>BTHS01000004.1:89493119-89540619 GCA_036184385.1 Tokudaia muenninki
TTTCCTATACTCAAAGGACAAGCAGGCTGGAAAGAAGTAAGGAGAAAATGATACCCTTCACGATAGCCACAAACCATATAAAGTATCTGGGTGTGACTCTAACCAAACAAGTGAAAGATCTGTATGACAAGAACTTCAAGTCTCTGAAGAAAGAAATTGAAGAAGACTTCAGAAGATGGAAAAGTCTGCAATGCTCATGGATTGGCAGAATTAATATAGTAAAAATGACCATCTTGCCAAAAGCAATATACAGATTCAATGCAATTCCCATCAAAATCTCAGCTCAATACTTCATAGAGTTAGAAAGAGCAATTCAAAAATTCATCTGGAATAACAGAAAACCCAGAATAGCTAAACTATTCTCAAGAGTAAAAGAACCTCTGGGGGAATCAGTATCCCGGACCTCAAGCTGTACTACAGAGCAATAGTGTTAGAAACCGCATGGTATTGGTACAGTAACAGGAATGTAGATCAATGGAACAGAATTGAAGACCCAGAAATGAATCCACACTCCTATGGTCACTTGATCTTTGACAAAGGAGCTAAAACCATACAGTGGAAAAAAGATAGCCTTTTCAACAAATGGTGCTGGCTCAACTGGAGGTCAACATGCAGAAAAATGCGAATTGACCCATTCTTATCTCTTTGCACTAAGCTCAATTCCAAGTGGATCAAAGACCTCCACATAAAACCAGACACACTGAAACTAATAGAAAGGAAACTAGGGAAGAACCTTGAACATATGGGCACAGGGGAGAAATTCCTGAACAGAACTCCAATAGCTTATGCTCTAAGATCAAGAATAGACAAATGGGACCTCATTAAATTACAAAGTTTCTGCAAGGCAAAAGACACTGTCAAAAAGACAAAGCGACAACCAACTAACTGGGAAATGATCTTTACCAACCCTACATCCGACAGAGGGCTAATATCCAATATATACAAAGAACTCAAGAAGGTAAACTCCAGAGAGGCAAGTAACCCTATTAAAAAATGGGGTACAGAGCTAAACAAAGAGTTCTCACCTGAAGAATATCTAATGGCTGAGAAACACATAAAGAGATGTTCATCATCCTTAGTCATTAGGAAATGCAAATCAATACAACCCTGAGATTCCATCTCACACCAGTCAGAATGGCTAAGATCAAAAAACACAGGAGACAGCAGTTGTTGGTGAGGATGTGGAGAAAGAGGAACACTCCTCCACTGCTAGTGGGATTGCAAGCTGGTAAAACCACTCTGGAAAGCAGTCTGGCGGTTCCTCAGAAAACTGGACGTGACACTCCCGGAGGATCCGGCTATACCACTCCTGGGCATATACCCAGAGGCTTTACCTGCATGCAATAAGGATACATGCTCCACTATGTTCATAGCAGCCTTATTTATAATAGCCAGAAGCTGGAAAGAACCCAGATGTCCCTCAACGGAAGAATGGATTCAGAAGATGTGGTATATTTACACAATGGAATACTACTCTGCAATTAAAAACAATGAATTCGTGAAATTCCTAGGCAAATCCCGAGACACAATTCCCATATCAATAGATTTCTAAGAAGATGGATAGAGCGACCCCTGGTCCTGGAAAGACTGGATGTAGGGGAAACGCCAGGACAGAGAAGCGAGAGGGGGGTGAATGTGGAAAAGAGGAGGGAAAGAGGGCTTATGGGACTTTCGGGGGAGGGAGGAAACAGGAAAGGGGAAATGATTTTGAATGTATATAAAAAAAAAAACTTAGAAAAATAAAATTTAAAAAAAAGAGAAAAAGAAAATGGTGAATTATGTAAACAGTGGAGAAGTATCCTCACCTCAATAATCAGCCTGTCCCACAACTGCAGCTATCACACTGATAGAATAGAGATGCACTTAAATTTCTACAAAACTTAAACTATCAATCTTGAGTCTTAAGAGTAGCATGGTGTTTTATTAATGCCAAGGTTCCTTGCTATACTTCCGTTTAGGACAGAGTCATCTGCCATAGCACAGAAGTGCAATGAAGATCACAAGGTATCTTTTATTGTTGAGTATTATCTTCATTGCACTATCCCCTGAACTCCTTTGCATGAAATTGAACTGAAGATTAAAAAACCTAAGGAGAATCTATTCTCTAGTTCAAGGGAAAATGGTTCTCTAAATTGTAACCCTCCTGTTTCACCATGTTTTGTGTTTTAGACCCTTGCCTTGTTATCACCATCCTGGAATGATAATCTTCCCTCTGCTATTGTTTTTCTTCCCTATCCAGCTTTGAAGGAATAAAAGTATACTCTATTGCCCAGGTCCTGCTCTATGTTAATTCACCTACTGATTTTTGACAGAACTTTGCTATTCTCTACAGTCATTGCCTCATAACTATTTTCACTTAGTTCTCAACTCACCTAATTATTCTCACAACATATTTTTTCCACAATGTTTCTGGCCCTTGACAGCTCAGTGTATGACCCCAACATCTATAACAAAATCATTCAATAACTTACGCTATTCTGTGAGTTTCCTGACACAGCATTTAATGTAGATCTGATTTCTACTTTTACTCTTGAGAGCAGAAAATTATATCTAAATGGTAACTCTCCTGCATGTAATAATGCTTTTCCTGCCCCAATGAAAAACAATCTAATCCAATATTCTATGCAGCATTCTTCATATAGATATACCAAGACATTTCAAAAGATCCCTGAAAACAGGTTTAAAATTAATGCCTACTGTCAAAAATAGAAAAATTCAATCTTTGAGTCAGTCACTTGAAAACAATAAGCAGTTTCCCAGGGAGACAAAAAAATGTTTGTTCTTATTTCTATTTTTCTTATCAAAATCATGAGTAAATATATCATTTTCATCTGGTCAATCCCTGTATCTTTCTGTATCTCTGTGTCTCCTATTTATAGAAGAAGATATAATTTATTATCTACTACATCAGATCCACTCCTGGCCCTACCTGCTACCATAATTATCATCATTTTAATCCTGGACTAATAATCTGGAACAGAGAGTTCCCCAATAAAATTCTTTCATTGATATATTGCCTGGGAAATGATGTCTTATCATAGCAATAGAGAATTAAGCCATTAAATATCTAATAACTAAGGTTTAGTTAGACACAGAGAAGTAATTATAGAGGAAGACACTGTATGGGTCACGAAGATCTCCTAGGGAGGAAAAAAATAGAATAGTTGTTATGTGTGACCCTTACATTATCTCTACTCACCTGATACTCCTAAAAACTCTAGCACCAGCTGTCTAATAGCACAAATGACATCCATATTAGTATGACCATGAACATACTAGACCCTTCCTACACCTCTTAAGATAGATAGTACAGGTAACCTATATCTAACAATTATCTATAAATAAGAGTTTACATGTATCCCTGGGTTGAGTTTCTGTGCAATTACACTTTTTTGTGTACCAGGGATAGTATTCATCAGGAATTTTTTTCCCAAAATATATTGTGTGAATTTGTAGGAAATACAGTGAGTGAGATTAAACTACCTAAATCTGATTTAGGTTGAAGAAGTCAATTTAAATGAGTTTTCTTCCTTAACTCTTTGCAGTTTGCTTATCTGCCTCAACATGTGCAGGAATTCCTTCACTCAAAGACAGAATGTTGGATTAAAAATAATCCTTGAATAGGAGTTATCAAAAAACTAGACATCAAATGTGTGTTAGGACTCAAATCCAGACATCCTGAAAGAACAGCCAATGTTAATAATCATTAAACTATTTCCTTAGACTTCTTCCTCAGTATATTAAACCTATAAATAGAAATTTTTTTTCTTACCTAAATAAGTCCAGGTCTCTCTCACCCTGTTTAATGAAGCCCAGCTATTTTCAATGTTCTGCTACACATAAACAGCTATTTTTAGTTGTTGTTTTGTCCTTTTTTTAACTAAGTAAACAATTTCCTTGTTTTGATACTAGGCCTGGGGAATAGGACAGGGATTTAGGGCTTAGAAAAGTTTCTCTGATTCCTATAGATAAACATCACATTGATCTTTAAGCCTTGGCAAAGTGAAACACTCTGAGCAGCTGAGAAGTTGTAAGCACCAAAGGCAGCAGTTCTCACTTCTTCCCTTGGTGGTTTATGTCATGGCATGAATCATGGTGGGAGGAAAACTATGATCTTATTGACAGTAGTAACTTGCAACATCTTCAGTCTGCAGGCTGTTGATCTTGAGAGAATATTGTGCACTAGATGCGCTTCCACTGAACTGTTGTGGCACACAATTTGCCAATCTGATTGCATTATAGAGCAGGAGCTGAGGAGATTTTCCCTGTTTCTGCTTATACTAATATAAAGTACCGTAAATTTTCTCACTTGCTAGGCATGTGATGGTGACAGATTTCTCCCCACAGATGCAGACACGGGGGCTGGAGATTGAGTCATCTGGATGTCACATCTTGCATCCAAGATTGAAAAATTGAAAACAAATCCCCACATGATTAATTCTGACACAAGAGGATTTTCAATGAGACCAAGCAGCACTGACTACAGGAAGTTGAATAAATTTCCAGTGCTGTCTTCCTTACCAGTAAGGAATAGAAGCAGCAATTCCAGGAGCTGAGTGTCTGGCACACTCATGTCTGTGTGTGTGAACTGTGTGAGGCTGACTTTAGCACAGGGTGTGACCTAAATATGAAGGGATCCTCATGTCAGTGGGCTGTGCTTTGGGTACGTGCAAATGAGCAAAGTGTAGGCACAGATGCAAGACCAATCAGGTTAGTAGCTCATTACAGATCTTTCTCCAACTGAGGCACTGTACAGGTTTATTTGTAGGGAAAGTCTTCTCTTTAAACAAAAAACATTACCTATAGCCTGTTAGTTACACCTTATTTTGATTTCTATCATGTTCTATGCAGAGTTTCCCTGTGTTTTCCTCCATGTCTGGGTATTTCAGAAATTGTACTGTTCTAGGCAGTGCATAACTGGTTCCATTGTCCTTTCAAAGCTGGATGTTATTGTGGCCACACAACTTTTTCTGATTTTTTTTTCTTTGCCCAAGTAATTTTGTGAGCCTGAATTTTAGTTGCAACATTTTCTCTTACCTTTTTTTAAGACCTCCCAAATCTTGTCCCTGTTCTCTTTCAAATTCATGGCCTCTTTTTACATTTTTTCTATGAACTTATGTATTTCCAAACACACACACACACACACACACACACAGAGAGAGAGAGAGAGAGAGAGAGAGAGAGAGAGAGAGAGAGAGAGAGAGAGAGAGAGAGAGAGATTTCTAAATATGTCTTGTAGATTCCACTTAACCTTACATTTTTGTATGTTTTTAGGGCAATCAATTGGTGTGCTCATAGTCCTAAGGAGGAGCACCTCTTCTGCTGACAGTTTCCCCTGCTTTCTCAATAGTATATTTTTGTAGAAGTGAGGACTCATGGGATGTTGCCCATTCTGTTTGTCATTTTCACTGGTGTTCTCCTTGTTCAACACATTTGAGTACTCATGTTATTAACACTTTACAAGTATTGCTTATGTTGTTACTCTCACAAGAAACTCCATGATCCTCTGGATCTATAGGTCTTTTCCTTTTCCTTTTTCCTCAGTGTTTCCTGACCTTTGGGTTTTGGGAGCCTTTTAGGGATGAATCCCTTTGAGCACAATTCACCTTGCAGCTTCTTGATCATAATGATTCCCAGAAAAGTAACAGAATGCTACTGGATGATGTAGTTTGTAAATGAAGACAGATTCTCACATAAGTAACCCATCTTTTCTGTTAAACAATCTCACCTTCCTTATTTATATCAGCTCAGCTACACAAGAATTGCTTCCATCAAGCTGGACCATGGCATGGGTTTCCTCCTTCTTTCTAAACATATGAGCAATCCCTCCTAGATTCTTCTGGAATTATGTTTATATCCAATATTCCTCTATGTCTTCATATTGTGGTACGTGACTTCTTCCCCATTTTAACATAAGTTTTTGTGTTAAATGTACATGAGTATTCTCTCTGAAACATTATTCATATCCTTTGGATATGATTTTATTGATCCTGTGGATCCCAAATTTCCACATGCTATGGACACCATAACTTTTCTAAATATCAAGTGGAAATTTATATTATAATTAGTTTAAGGCATAAGGATATAGACTGTTTGGTCAAAGAAGCTCGTAAAGAAGTGAAGGTAGAAGATACATATGTGGAAAACTTTCCCATAGTACTGTCCAGACTTTGTGTGTGTGGTTTCCATGAATGGTGAGTGGAAAAGTTATACATATACAGACAACAATTCTATAGGAGACAGAGGTTTGACCAGGTGAGACTGACATCTAATCATATCCTGAAGAAGATGATGGACACAGGAGAGGTGTCAGAAAGAAAATGAATACAGTAAGATAAAATAAAGACCCATATGTCATCTATTGGCCATAACAACAACAGAAAAGTAGCAAAGGAGAAGGTACAAGAAACAGACACACTTCCTCAT
Source organism: Tokudaia muenninki (assembly GCA_036184385.1). Lineage (NCBI taxonomy): Eukaryota > Metazoa > Chordata > Mammalia > Rodentia > Muridae > Tokudaia > Tokudaia muenninki. Next base: position 89,499,546 of record BTHS01000004.1, read on the forward strand.
ATTACTCAGCAATGCTAAACTGGCAACATAGTAGTTTATGTGTGTGTTTATTTGCAAAGGTCCTACAGAGTAAAAAACAGGAATGAAAAATACATATAAAATTTAATTCAAATTTAAAAGTAATGGATAAATTTATTAAATGGAAGAGCCCTGACAAGACATTATGAGACAAAAAATCTCCAACGTGCTTTGAGTTCATTTTCTGTTGTCTTCCTGATGCTTTAGTACTTTTCCTTGCAGATTTTTGCATATGTGAGAGGGTATCCAGTTTTGTGTAGTGATTGTTCTTTAGAGAGTTGGACCATTTTATTGTGTGTTTACTAATCATTGACTGTAGTCCCAAAAAAGCCTTGTGAAAATGTTATGCCCTATGTAACAGTTTAGTAACATAGAAACAAAACTAGATTTTATAAAACCATATACCAGTATTTTAAGGAAGAGATGAATTTACTACTTTTTGAAATTTATTGCTTTCTCTTTATGTAACATTATTGGTGATGCTCATATTTGTGCATTGTGTATACTTTTCTAGGGTGAGTGGCACTATAAAATCGAACTATATTTCTTCAGATAACCTCATCAGTTCTCTTCCTTAGATGAAATGATAATATGGATAGGTGTAGTGTCGAAATAAATGGACATTTGAAAACTTAAAAACAAACAAACAAACAAACAAAAAAACAAATCAATATAATCCTTGATGGGTTTTTTCCTTCGATGAGAATGAAGTGTCCTTCCCTATCCCGTTTAAACTAGTTATGATTGGCTTCTATCTTATCAGACATTGGACAGGGTTTTACAAGATTCCTTTTAAGGTTCAACTTGCTTTAGAACAATGTAGAATTGCTTTAGAACAATGTAGAGTATCTGTTCAGGGCCCTACTGGATTAGAGAATCGCCATTGAGATGTCAGGTACCATTCTATAGATCTGAATTCATATGTTTAGTTCATGTTTTCCTCTTACATTTTTTAGTATTCTATGTTCTGTATGTTCATTGGTTTTAGTATTATGTATCAAGAGGAATTTGTTTCCTCATCCAATCCATTTTGTGTTACATATGCTTTCTGTATCTTGATAGACACCTCCTTTTTAGGTTTGGAAAGGCATTTTTTCCTTACAATTTTCTTGAAAATATGTACTGTATCTTTGACCTGAGTTTCTTGTACTTGCTCTAGTCCCATTATCACAGATTTGTTTGGATTTTCTTTTTCTCAGTGTACAGGTTTTCATGAAGTTACTTTAATATAGAATTATAGTGTGGATCTGGAGCAGAGCAGTCGGGGCCTCAGGTGCAGAGATAACCGAGCATAAACATCCCTTGGGACACAGCCAGGAGAGTGCCACCTGTGCCCAAGAGCTGGGTAGCTCTGTGGTCATCTGCGCACCAGCTCTGATGTGGGACATCTGCCCTGCAGAGTATCCCTTGCCTGGAGGGACGCACAGCAGCCTCCCCTCAGTCACCTTTGCTCTGGTGATAAACTACACTGAGATTCCAGGTACACAAAGATTTCACAAGTATAATATCGCGTGGGACACAGCCTGCTAGGGTTCCATCTGCCTCCCAAGAGCGGGGGGCAGGTCTGTGGTCGTCTGGGGTGACAGCTCTACTATGGGACATCGGCCCTGCAAGGGTGAACCCACACCTGGAGGGAGCATAGTAGCCTCTGCCACCCCTTGCTCAGGTGATAGACCAGACCAGAGATTTCCAGATACACATAGCTATCCCACGTATAAAATCATTTGAGGCAAGGCACGCCAAGACTCCAAAGGCACCACTCAGAGCAGGGCAGCCCCGCAGCAATCTCAGTAACCCCTCAGAAACCCAGTATTCCCAGGGGTACAGAAAGAGGCCATGCAGGCTCCCAGGAGGTTCAAGAATCAGCCATAGTGACATCAGGAACAACTAACACCAGAGATAACCAGATGGCAAAAGGCAAGTTTAGGAACGTTACTAATAGAAATCAAGTTCAATATGGCACCATTCGAACCCAACTCTCCGACAGCAGCAAGTCCTGGATATCCCATCACACACCTGAAACGCAATATCTGGATTTAAAATCACTTCTCATGATGCTATTAGAGGATTTGAAGAAGGACGTAAATAAATCTCTTAAAGAAATACAGTGAGAACCTGAATCAATGGGTAGATGCCCTTACAAAGGAAACACAAAAATTGCTTGAAGAAATGCAGGAGAATATGGGCCAACAGATGGAAACCCATAAAGAGGAAACACAAAAAATGCTTAAAGAAATACACGACAACTGCGGTCAACAGGCAGAAGTCCTGAAAGAAGAAACACCAAAATATCGTAAAGAAATACCAGAAAACACAAAAAACAAGTGAAGGAACTGAGTAAATTCATCCAGGATCTAAAAAAGAAAGTAGAAACAACTAACAAAATCACAAGGGGAGACAACTTTGGAGATAGAAAACCTTGGGAAGAAATCAGGGGTCATAGATGCAAACTCAACAATAGAATACAAGAGATGAAGAAAGATTCTCAGGTGCTGAAGATACCATAGAAAGCATCAACTCAACAGTCAAAGAAATTGCAAAATGCAAAATATGTGTAACCCAAAACATCCAGGAAATCCAGGACACAATGAGAAGACCAAACCAAAGGATTATAGGTGTAGATGAGAGTGAAGATTTGCAACTTAAAGGGTCAGTAAATATCTTCAAAAAAATTATGGAAGAAAACTTACCTAACCTAAGGAGAGAGATGTCCATGAATGTACAAGAGCCTACAGAATCCCAAACTGACTGGACCAGAACAGAAATACCTCCTGTCACATAATAATCAAAACACCAAATATACAAAGAAAGAATATTAAAAGCAGTAAGAGAAAAAGGCCAAGTAACATATAAAGGAAGACCTATCTGAATTACATCAGACTTCTCACCAGAGACTATGAAAGCTAGAAGATCCTGGGCAGATCTCATACAGACTCCAAGAGAAAACAAATGCCAGCCCAGACAACTATACCCAGCGAAACTCTCAATCACTATACATGGAGAGACCAAGATATTCCATGATAAAACCAGATTTACACAATACCTTTTCACAAACCCAAACCTGCAAACAATAAAAGGTAGAAATTGACAATATAAGGAGAGAAACTACACCCGAGAAAAAAACGAGATAGTAATCGTCTTTCATCAAACCCAAGAGTAGATAACCACTCAAACATAAAGATAGAATCAAAAATAGCAGGAAGCAATCGTCACTATTCCTTAATATCTCTTAACATCAATGGTCTCCAAATTAAAAAAAAAAAAAACATAGACTAACAGACTGGATACATAAAGAGGACCCAGCATTTTCTGCGTGCAGGAATCATACCTCAGTGTCAAAGACAAACACTACCTCATAGTAAAAGGCTGGAAAACAATCTTAAAAGAAAATGGTCCCAGGAAACAAGCTGGAATAGCCATCTTAATATCAGATAAAATTGACTTTCAACCTAAAGTCATCAAAAAACACACGGAAGGATATTACAAAATGGTCAAAGGAAAATCCCACCAAGGAGAACTCTCAATTCTGATTATCTATGCTCCAAATGCAAAAGCACCCTCATTCATAAAAGAAACTTTGCTAAAGCTCAAAGCACACATTGCACCTCACACAACCATTGTGGGTGACTTCAACACACCACTCTCTGCAATGGACCTATCAGGAAAGCAGAAACTAAACAGGGACACAGAAAAACTAATTGAAATTTTGAGCTAAATGGAATATATATATATATATATATATATATATATATATATATATATATGTAAAACATTTCATCCTAAAGTAAAAGAATATAACTTCTCAGCATCTCATGGTACCGTCTCCAAAATCAACCATATAAGTGCTCACAAAACAGACCTCAACAGATATAAGAAGATAGAATTATTCCCATGCCTCCTATCAGATCACTATGTAATAAGGGTGGTTTTAATGGCAACAAAAACAACAGAAAGCCCACATACATGGAAACTGAGCAATGCTCTACTCAATGATACCTTAATCAAGGAGGAAATAAAGAAAGAAATCAAAGACTTTTTAAAATTTAATGAAAATGCAGGCACATCATAACCTAATTTATGGGACACAATGAAAGCAGTGCTAAGAAGAAAACTCATAGCCCTGAGTGCCTCCTAAAAGAAACGGGAGAGAGCATACAATAGCACCTTAGTGGCACACGTGAAAGCCCTGGAACAAAAAAAGCAAATACACTCAAGAGGAGTAGAAGGCAGGAAATCATCAAACTCAGGACTGAAATCAATCAAGTGGAAACAAATAGAACCATACAAAGAATCAACAAAATTAGGAGTTGGTTCTTTAAACAAATCAACAAGATAGATAAGCCCTTAGCCAGACTAGCCAGAGGGCACAGAAACAGTATCCAAGTTAAAAAAAAAAAGTCAGAAATGAAAAGGGGATATAACAACAGAAACTGAGGAAATTCAAAAAATCATCAGAACACTCCTCCACTGCTGGTGGGATTGCAAGCTGTACAACCACTCTGGAAAGCAGTCTGGCGGTTCCTCAGAAAACTGGGCATAACACTCCCAGAGAATCCTGCTATACCACTCCTGGGCATATACCCAGAGGCTTCCCCTGCATGCAATAAGGACACATGCTCCACTATATTCATAGCAGCCTTATTTATAATAGCCAGAAGCTGGAAAGAAACCCGATGTCCCTCAATGGAGGAATGGATTCAGAAGATGTGGTATATTTACACAATGGAATACTACTCTGCAATTAAAAACAATGAATTCACGAAATTCCTAGGCAAATGGTCAGAACTGGAAAATATCATCCTTAGTGAGGTAACCCAATTACAAAAGAACACACATGATATGCAAGCACTGTTAAGGGGATATTAACCCAGAATCTTGGAATACCCTAGACACAATTTGCATATCAATAGATTTCCAAGAAAATGGAAGGAGAGACCCCTGGTCCTGGAAAGGCTGGATGTAGGGGAATACCAGGACAGAGAAGCAAGAGGGAGTTGACTGGGGAAAAGAGGGAGGGAAGGGGGCTTATGGGACTTTCAGGGAGGGAGGTAACGGGAAAGGGGAAATTCTTTGGAATGTAAATATAAAAACTTAGAAAATAAAAAAAATTAAAAAAAACTGCATGGTATTTGTACAGTGACAGGCATGTTGATCAATGGAACAGAACTGAAGACCCAGAAATGAATCCACACTCCTATTGTCACTTGATCTTTGGCAAAGGAGCTAAAACCATCCAGTGAAAAAAAGATAGACTTTTCAACAAATGGTACTGGTTCAACTGGAGGTCAGCATGCAGAAGAATACAAATCGATCCATTCTTATCTCCTTTTACTAAGCTCAATTCCAAGTGGATCAAGAACCTCCACATAAAATCAGACAAACTTAAACTAATAGAATAGAAACTAGGGAAGACCCTTGAACATATGGGCACAGGGAAAATTTCCTGAACAGAACTCAAATAGCTTATCCTTTAGATCAAGAACTGACAAATGGGACATCATAAATTGCAAAGTTTCTGTAAGGCAAAGGACACTGTCAAAAGGACAAAGCGGCAACCAACAAATTGGGAAAAGATCTTTACCAACCCTACAACCTACAGAGCGCTAATATCCAATATATACAAATAACTCAAGAAGTTAGACTCCAGAGAGCCAAATAACCCTATTTAAAAAATGGAGTACAGTGCTAAACAAAGAGTTGTCACCTGAAGAATATCGAATGGCTGAGAAGCACCTAAAGAGATGTTCAACATCCTTAGTCATTAGGGAAATGCAAATCCAAACAACCCTGAGATTCCACCTCACATCAGTCAGAATGGCTAAGATCAAAATCACAAGAGACAGCAGTTGTTGGTGAGGATGTGGAGAAAGAGGAACACTCCTCCACTGCTAGTGGGATTGCAAGCTGGTACAATCACTCTGGAAAGCACGCTGGCGGTTCCTCAGAAAACTGGGCATGGCACTCCCAGAGGATCCTGTTTTACCACTCTTGGGCATATACCCAGATGCTTCCCCTGCATGCAATAAGGACACATGCTCCACTATGTTCATAGCAGCCTTATTTATAATAGCCAGAAGCTGGAAAGAACCCAGATGTCCCTCAATGGAGGAATGGATACAGAATATGTGGTATATTTACACAATGGAATACTACTCAGAGATTAAAAACAATGAATTCATGAAATTCTTAGGCAAATGCCAGAACTGGAACATATCATCCTTAGTGTGGTAACCCAATCACAAAAGAACACTCATGGTATGCAGTCACAGATAAGGGGATATTAACACAGATTCTCGGAATACCCAAGACACATATCACATATCAATTGTTTTCCAAGAAGAAAGATGGAGAGATCCCTGTTACTGGAAAGATTGGATGTAACAGTGTAGAGGAATCCTAGGACAGAGAATTAGGAGGAGGTTGACTGGGGAACGGGGGAGGGAAAATGACTTACGATACTTTTGGGGAGGGGGGAACTGGGAAAGGGAAAATCATTGGGTATGTAAATAAAAAATATAGAAAAGCAAAAAAAAATTGTGTGAGGCATGCCATGAAACCAGAATCAGAGGAAGCGTCTGTATGAGTAGATATGAAAATGTGTAAAATATAATGATAACTTGTGATAGGTTGAACATGGTATTGATTCAATGAGAATGAATTTATGAATGAATGAATGAATGAATGAATGAATGAATGAATGAAAATAAGAGTCTTTATATCAATGTTAGAAACGACAGTTGAAAGAAAATATATAAATAAACTAGGAGTTTTACAAATAGCTATTATTTAAACTCAAAACATTTTAATTAGAAATATGAATGTGCACCTCTCTGTGGATTTGAATCACATAGCTGAACAATTTCCTTTACCATGAATAGAATCATTTGTCTAATCATTCAAAATTTTGAAAGTTCACAGATTGAAGAGAAATCACTCATCATTGGGTGGAATATCAATTTCTGCATCTAGAATTATCAGCTAAGAATTTCTTCAAGCACGAGAGGATCATGGAATAACAAATGAAAGCTGATTTGGGTGAGATATCAGTTGGTCCAAACTGAATAGTTTTAATAAAACAATAATTAGCAAAGCATATTAATTTACTGAACATAGTCTTCTTTGAATTAAACTAATACTTTAAACAGTAATTGAAATATAATAACATATCAAGGACTTTTACATAAATATTTGTTCATACATAGAATAAAAGTAAACCTGCATCAGAAAATTTTGTCAGTTTCTTAAACAATGACCAAAGTGAACATTTCAAAGGGATTGGATCAACTGAAATCATGTGCCTTATATGATATGCCTCTCACTTTGGGCAAGTCTTTGATACAAAATTAAGTTCAACTTATGTCTAATAGACAGCATATATTCATGCTAGGTCTGTGTGGTAGAACTCTATCTTCTTGCCAATATATTCCTTACAGTGTCTCCCAATTTGCACAGTTATGTGTCCAAAGTGAGTGGCATAGCATGAATAAATAGAATGTAATCATCAAAAACACTAATAGCTGAAATGAAGGAAAGCATACAGAGTATTACAGATAAAGGGAGACTGAGGTAACAGAGTCTAAGGCATATGGTTAGTGTGGCTCACTCTTTGTGTACAGATATGAAGAAGTTTGCACAGGAGATGTGGGAGATAATGTACCTGGATCTAAAAGATGCAGTGAGAATAATCAACCCAAAGTTGTTGAGGTATAGTATTCTTCCACACCGCTGTTCTCAGAAATAATGACTCTTGGACACAAGTATATTTACAAAGACCGAGGACATAATCTTTGCTGTTCTCCAACTAGCACATAATTTAACATTCCATTTATTCCATTTATTCTAATCTAATAGGATAATACAGTTCTGACCTTAACAGCAGATATATTACTGTGTCTAAGGCAAATTGGAGATCTAGACCCCAGATGTAGATTATTAGTAAAGGTCTCAGAAGCACACGATTGGCCACCACATGTGGTCATTAACAGGAATTTTCCAGTCCTGTTTACCTTATTTTGTCTCATATATCTTATTTATGCTTGTTTGTCTTACTGGTTTTTCACCTGTTTATTATATCCTTTATTCTACTGTTTTTATGCTTTGTGTGTGTGTGTGTGTGTGTGTGTGTATCTGTGTGTGTGTCTATGTGTGTTTGTTTATTGTTATTTTTTCATTCCTTTGCTTATTTGACTGTTTTATTTTGAAAGAGAGAAATACAAAAAGAAAGGACATAGATTTGGGCGAGTGAGGTGGTGTGATGTACATGGAAACAAGTTTTTGAGGAAAATTCATGATCAGAATATGTTGTATAAAAATTATTTTTCAATTAAAAACTAGAAGAAGATATCAATATTCTCAATATTTAGTTAACTACAACTAATTAGTTAGCTCAATAATTTAGTTAACTACAGTGTCAATAAATGCTTTCAAAGCTAGTGTTCCATCTATGTAACTGATATTGTTATTTTGATGCATTTGGTCTTACTGGTCTTTTACCTGTATATTAGGGCTTCTGTTCTTGTGGTTTGGGGGTTTTGTGTGTATGCATGTTTTTTTTTTTATTTCTCTCTGTTTCAGTGTTCATAATAATTAAACTATGTCCCCAGATTTCTTCCTCAGTATATTAATCCTATAAGGAGAAAAATTTTTTCTTAATGTCTCCATGAGCATGTGTTTTAACAACATTGTTAAATGAATTGCAGCTATTGCAATATTCTACTACACATAAAATGGTATTTCTAGGTTTTTTTCCCTCATTTTTTGGTTTAATGAGTAATGTAAACCAATGCCTTGTTTTGATACTATGCCTGGGGGAAAAATAAGGATTTAGGACACAGAACATTTTTTCTGACTACTATGTAAAATTAACACATTGACCTTTAAGCCCTGGCAGAGAGAAACACTTGCAGCAGCTGAGCAGCTGGAGACCTCATAAGGAGCAGTTGGGGCGGCCTGTGCTCTCACTTCTGCTTCCCTGGGTGGTTTATGTCATGGATTGAATCACTGTGGGAGGATATTTATTACCCTGTTCACAGAAGTAACTTCCAGAATCTTCAGGCTGCAGGCTACTGATCTTGAAAGAAAACTCTGTGCCATATCCACTGCCACTGAACCTTGATGGGACCCCATCTGCCAAGCTGTTTGCATCATAGATCAGGAGCTGAGGAGATTTTCCTGGTTTTTGCTGATACCATGCTAAACCATTGTAAATGTTCTCACTTGCTTTACATGTGATGGTGACACTTTCTCCCAGCGATGCAGCCAGGGAGGCTGGAGACTGAGTCATCTGGATGTCACATCTGGCATCTAAGATTAGAAAATGAAAGCAAATCCCCACATGATTAATTCTGATACAAGAGGATTTTCACTGAGACCAAGCAGCAATGAGTACAGGAAGGTGAATAAATTCCCAGTACTCTCTTCCTTACCTGTAAGCCACAGCAGCAACAGCCCCAGGAGCTGAGTGGGCACACTCATGTCTGTGTCTGATCTCTGTGAGGCTAACTCCAGCACACAGGGTGTGACCTGACTATGAAGAAGTCCTCATGTTTGTGGGCTCTGCTTTGGGCATATGCAAATCAGCAAAGGGTAACACAGCTTCAGAACTCATCTGATTAGTAGCTCATTACAGACCTGTGCTTCTCTTATGTCTTCAGTTGAGATGCAGTGCACGTTTATTTGTAGGAAATGTGCTTCTCTTTGAAGAACAAACATCAGCAATATCCTCTGAGTTACACCTCATTTTGATTTCTACCTTGTTCTATGTAGATATTCCCTGTAATGTTTTTCTAGCTGTCAGGGTATTTCAGATATTTCACTGTTTTAGGTAGTACATAACTGATCACATTGTCCTTTCAAAGTTGGGTGTAGATGTTTTCATGGTCATATAGCTTCTTCTGTTTTTTATTTTTTTCATCTATGTTTGTTTCTGAGCCTGAAATTTAGACATAATATTTTTCTCTTATGTTTACCTATTCCAACCTCCCCAGTACTTGTCCTGGTTCTCTTTCAAATTCATGGCCTCTTTTTCAATTGTCTTTCTATGAACTGAATATTTATACACACCCAAACACACACATAAACATACACATCACTAAGTATATTATATGGACTCCATAAAACATTATTTCTATGAAGGTTTTCAGGGCTGATCTTTTAAACCTGGGCAATCCATTAGTATGCTCTTCCCTAAGGAGAAACACCTCTTCTACTGATAGCTTTACACACTTCTCCTCAGTATTTACGAAGATGAGAAGCCTCATAGGCTGTTGCCCTTTTGCTTGTTATGTTCACTCATGCTGGCCTAGTTCCAACCACATTTGAGCAGTCAAGTTGTCAACACTTTTTAGGGACAGATTTATTACTGGGAGAAACAATCTCACTACAAAATGTCTGATCCTCTAGCTCTACCAGTATTTCCACTTCCTTTAACTCAATGTTTCCTGAGTTTGGGGTATGGGATCTTTTTGTAGATATATTTTCCTTGGAGTGAGAACCACAACTCACCTTGCACCTTCCTGTTCACAGTGATTCCCAGAAGAATGAAAGAATAAAACTGGAATGAGTGATTTATAAATAAAGACAAAATCTCACCTAAATTACCCATCTTTTCTGGTAAATGATCTCACTTTACTAATCACAGTTCAGCTACACAAGTATTGCTTCCATCAAGACAGACAATGTGGGTTTTCTCTGTTCTTTATATATAAGTAATCTTCCTAGATTCATGAGGGTATGTGTCTATATCAAGTGTTCCTGTGAGTCTTCAGATTATAGCACCAGACATCTTCCCCCTTTTAACACAAGTGATTATATTTAATGTGCATGTGTATTCTCTCAGAAATAATTATTCATATCCTTAAGTGTATATTATGGACACTGTATCTTTTCTACAGGTTAAGAGGACATGTATATAAGTCTAAGTTTAGGACAGAAGCACTTAAGCTGTGTGGTGCAAGAAGCATGTAAAGAAGCAAAAGTAGAAACCATACATGGGAACATATAGTAATGTTATGACTTAGTGTGAGTTTCTATGAATGGTTGAATGGGCAAAGTGTTACATGTATAGACAAGCATTCTATGGGAGATAGGACTTTTACAGGGTGAGACTGACACCGACTCATGCCCTGAAAATGATAATGGGCACAGAAGATGTGGGAAGTTAAGAAATTGATTGATCTGAAAAATTAATGACCAGAAGTCTGAAGTATGTAGTCATAGTGTTTCCATTCAGAGATATATCAAAGATGTATTAATGTGCAACAAATATAAAAAGTTTGCAACTAGCAATAATAATATCTATTAGTATGAATATATTTTGTGTAGTAGCATGATATATGCATGCTTTAATTAAGCAATAAAATTATACTAATAAACAAAGACAATCAAAATGCTAATTCATTTTATACTTTCATCTTAACTGTGGCACAGACACTCACAAGCATGGTAATTATATGGGTTAGATTAGTTCCCTACTTAGAGGCAGAAATAAATACATTGCTACCCTGGTCCTAGGTCAGGAATGCTGCTCGTACACTACAGTATCTGTTTGTGGTACACCTGCCCCACCACTGAGGAACTCAACAGAGAAAATTCTATCCATTCTTACTACCTGAAAAGTCTGACTTTACTTGTAGCACATATGCGTTGTGGATGGATTGATACAGTGCCCAGGTTTTTTCAAGTGGCTACCTCTACCTTCACTGCCTTCATAAGACTGTATTCTTAGAACATCCTATAGGTTTTATTAAATACAAAACATTATAAAATATATAGAACTTGGTGAGTCTCTCACCACTTTCACCAGCCCCTTTTCACAACCCTCTGGAAGCACATTTTCCAGTACACTTCATTGACTTAGGGCAAATAACACTATGGTCTACTTATGATGTAACTCTTGGACTTCTGGTTAATCTCCCATGGTAATCAAATTTTCTTTTCCATAGAAATATGTAAATAATGGTATTACTCAGAAGAAAATTGCAACACCTATAAGAAGGCTTGCCTAATTTTAATATCATTGATCTGGTACCTGGATTGTGATTTTGTTTGATGACTGGAAAACCAAAGAATAAGGTGCTATTTATATAATGTGGGAAAATGTGAGAAGAGACTCAGATCTGAAGTTTATATTCACATTGGTTCACAGCCAATTTCTTCATGGCCAAGAATAAAGGAGTGTTGCAATATACTATCTCATTTATATGAAGCTGCACAGAATCCTCCAAAACAAAAAAAATAAATAAATTAAAAAATTCTTTTGCATAGATTTATACCATTAGAAATATGTCAAACATTGATGGTTATTTAATTGTCCATAATGATCCTTTGAGATCATACTGGAGATATTGTATGTCAGCTACATTATGTCAATTTTTTTTCTTAGACTTCCTGATTTTATGTCTTCCTATGATCCTTAATGCTTTCAACTTTGAAAAGTCTTGATGATGTTGACAAGCATATTTTATTCAGGTAATAGGGTTATGTAAGCTTGGGTTATAACTCTTTTTTTTTAATTTTATTTTATTTTCTAAGTTTTTTAATTTACATTCCAAATCATTTCCCCTTTCCCATTTCCTCCCTCTCCGAAAGTCCCATAAGCCCCCTTCCCTCCCTCTTTTCCCCATTCAACCCCCTCTCACTTCCCTGTCCTGGCATTCCCCTACATCCAGTCTTTCCAGGACCAGGGGTCTCTCCTTCCATCTTCTTGGAAATCTATTGATATGCGAATTGGGTCTAGGGTTATGGGCACCAAAAGAAGTTTTGTCTTCATACTCATCACTTAGTAATCTCTTTAATTTTGAACATTGATATTCTTAGATATACAAATATTCTAAAAACTTCAGAAATTAAAAATTTTATTCATTATATTCTGTGAACAATTTATCCAGGCCTCAATGATTATATGATTCTCAATGAAGAGGCATAGTTCAAATGGGAGTGAGATTTTCAACAAATGGTGCTGGCTCAATTGGAGGTCAACATGCAGAAGAATGCAAATTAAACCATTCTTATCTCCTTGCACTAAGCTTAATTCCAAGAGGATCAAGGACCTCCACATAAAACCAGATACACTGAAACTAATAGAAAGGAAACTAGGGAAGAACCTTGAACATATGGGCAAAGGGGAGAATTTCCTGAATAGAACTCCAATAGCTTATGCTCTAAGATCAAGAATTGACAAATGGGACCTAATTAAATTACAAAGTTTCTGCAAGGCAAAAGACACTGTCAAAAAGACAAAGCGACAACCAACTAACTGGGAAATGATCTTTACCAACCCTACATCCAACAGAGGGCTAATATCCAATATATACAAAGAACTCAAGAAGCTAAACTGCAGAGAGGCAAGTAACCCTATTAAAAAATGGGTTTCAGAGCTAAACAAAGAGTTCTCACCTGAAGAATATCTAATGGCTGAGAAGCACCTAAAGAGATGTTCATCATCCTTAGTCATTAGGGAAATGCAAATCAAAACAACCCTGAGATTCCATCTCACACCAGTCAGAATGGCTAAGATCAAAAACACAGGAGACAGCAGTTGTTGGCGAGGATGTGGAGAAAGAGGAACACTCCTCCACTGCTGGTGGGATTGCAAGCTGGTACAACCACTCTGGAAAGCAGTCTGGCCTCAGAAAACTGGGCATGACATTCCCGGAGGATCCTGCTATACCACTCCTGGGCATATACCCAGAAGCTTCCCCTGCATGCAGTAAGGTCACATGCTCCACTATGTTCATAGCAGCCTTATTTATAATAGCCAGGAGCTGGAAAGAACCCAGATGTCCCTCAACGGAGGAATGGATTCAGAAGATGTGGTATATTTACACAATGGAATACTACTCTGCAATTAAAATCAATGAATTCATGAAATTCCTAGGCAAATGGTCAGAACTTGAAAATATCATCCTTAGTGAGGTAACCCAATCACAAAAGAACACACATGGTATGCAGTCACTGATAACGGGATATTAACCCAGAATCTCGGAATACCCTAGACACAATATGCATACCAATAGATTTCCAAGAAGATGGAAGGAGAGACCTCTGGTCCTGGAATGACTGGATGTAGGGGAATGCCAGGACAAAGAAGCGAGAGGGGGCTGAATGGGGAAAAGAGGGAGAGAAGGGGGCTTATGGGACTTTCGGGGAGGGAGGAAACGGGAAAGGGGAAATGATTTTGAATGTAAATAAAAAAACTTAGAAATTAAAATTAAAAAAAAAATGGGAGTGAGAATGTGGTTTTTCATGGAAACAGAGGACAACTTTACAGGGAGTTATGATCAGAGAGGAAGTAGATTTAGATGGTATAGAATGTTGGAAGCATCTCAGAGGTTGTGGAAGAAGGAAAAATCTACCTACTTGTAGTCTGGTGCTAATTGGGTCCAGAAATCGGTTTGAGTGGGTCTACACATAACTTCTGGAAACCTGGCCCCAAGTTAGTTCTTATTGGGAAATAAAAGTGCCAGCAGCAAATACCTGGGGAGAAACGACATAGCTATTCATTAGGTTTCCAGGGCTTTGTACAACAAGGAGGAGGAGGAAAGGGAGAAAAAGGAGTCTACAATGGAAGAGTAATAACATGCAATGGGAGAAGCAGAGATGTCCTGAAAAGGGGCCAAGACAATTCAAACCAGAGGGTCCTCAATTAGATTAGGATCACCCAAGACAAAACATAGAATTTAGTAAGTAGTAACTTGGATTTGTCTGTAGGAAGTTGATTCTATTAACATACAGTTTAGGCAGTTACTCAACCATTGTGCTCTTAAGAAACATTAAAATATAAAGACTATGTGTTTCTGGAAACATAGATTGTCTAAGACAGGAATGAAGCCTGCAAGAGTATTTATTAAAAATTAATACAACAGATAAATATAGGCAGAAGACATTTTATGAAAAGTCTATTTTGAAAGAAAACTAAAAAGCATTGAAAAATGTACATATAAGATATAAAGTAGCACAGAAACCTTATTCAAATTGAGTGAAATACACTGTCACGTTTTACAGCATGCCACAAGTATAAGGATATTCAAGGACCCTGATTATTGTTCAGTGACTATTTTCACTGACAGTCTTCCTGTGCATATTCATTTCTATAATTCATCTTTGTTCAAGTTTATTCATGCCTAATTATACAGGGTTAGGAGGTGGTGAACAGAGGAATGTCAATTAGAGCTCACTTTGAGGATATAATTTATTATTATACATATATTAAAAACCAATGTAGGTACTTTCTGTCTATTCATCTGACTTTCAGAATTCATTCCACATGTGTTTGATTGAAACAAGGTGATAACAAGGAGTTCCTAGGGAGATAAGCTTATTTCTGTTGCTGATAGGAAGGAAACTAGCATCTCTATATTAATTTGAGAGTTCCAGGTTGCTATGTATGTGTGTGTGTGTGTGTATGTATATGTATATGATTGGGTTTGTGTGTTTGTGTGGTTGTTTGTGTGTTTATGCATGTGTGCATAGCCCAGGGCATTGGAGTCCCAGCTTGCTCACTTATTTTCTATCCGTAATTGCTTCATAATCATAATTACCTTGTGGTTTGATGAATATAGGATGCAGAAAAGCTCCAGAGACTAGTCTATAACTCCACTAAAGACTATAATTCTCTACATGTAGTTTGGCTCTGTTCTTCTTATGACTGTGTTCTTCCCTCTGCTGTAGAATGCTGACAGTGTAAGTCTTTAAATATATCCTTAACAATTCTATATTTTCTCTCTGAGCCTGATATCACTGGCTATATGGACACATAGGTAGTGATTTATTATAATTTTGGGACAAGAAATGAAAATTGGGAAGGGAAAGATGGATGTAACAATCAATTGCCTTGAGTAGGAATCTTTGGCATCACAGTCAAAGTCCCTGGAAGATGTGAGTGTAATTAGATGAAAATGGTGTCTCTTTGAGGATGAAGATATGAAGATTTAAAGCCTCTCTTCCTCTCCTTCCCATCCTCCTTACTCTGCTGACTGTATGTGGATCTTGTTCTTATAACTGGCCTGACTTGTATGGCCTCAGTTGGAGAGGATATGCCTACTCAATGACTTGGCATCCGATTTTAAAAAAGAAACATAATTTCCCTTGGGACTAGTTATTCAGTTGATTCAGTCCTTAGTATAGATAACTGCCATGGCTTGAAACTAAATTAAAACGCTGTATTAATTTAGAATCAATACATAGGAAAAAGCCAATAGAAATACAGAATTTGTTCAACTAATATGGGTATTTGCATTCGAAGATTTTCAAAGGAAGTGGTTGTATTTTAAAAATCTGTTTTTATCAAAGACAAATCTCTCAGGCTCATGAGTAGGAAGAAAGCCCTGAGCTCCTTCTGGCACTTTCCTTAAGAAGGAAAGTTAGGGAATTATTTTGCCTATTCCTATTTTTCCCAGAGAAGAACAGTAAAAAGCACAGAGCTAAAACTGAGACCCTCAGTTGTGATGAGAAACCTAAGTTGCACCAGTTAATTCGTGTCTTTCTGGGAAAGCTGACATTAGCAACAGACTTAAAAAATTAAATTACGTTTTAAAACATTCAAAGAAAGTTTCTATAGGTCACAGAATTTGTGAACTGTAAGAGCCAAAGGTGAGGAAGAAACAGAGCAAAACAGTGTTCTGGACATGACAAGACTCCTGATTTCATGAAGTAACAGCAGCTGTGGCTGTCTCTTTAAGACATGCAAAGGATTAAATGATTAAGGAACACCCACATAGAATCAAGGGATGAGGAGATGGGATGGGGGTGTTTCTGGGTGTGGGGGAAACCTGGAGAGGGGGATGACATTTGAAATGTAAATAAAGGTTCTTCCCTAGTTTCCTTTCTATTAGTTTCAGTGTGTCTGGTTTTATGTGGAGGTCTTTGATCCACTTGGAATTGAGCTTAATGCAAGGAGATAAGAATGGATCAATTTGCATTTTTCTGCATGTTGACCTCCAGTTGAGCCAGCAACATTTGTTGAAAAGGCTATCTTTTTTCCACTGGATGGCTTTAGCTCCTTTGTCAAAGATCAAGTGACCATAGGAGTGTGGATTCATTTCTGGGTCTTCAATTCTGTTCCATTGATCTACATGCCTGTCACTGTACCAATACCATGCGGTTTTTAACACTATTGCTCTGTAGTACAGCTTGAGGTCTGGGATACTGATTCCCCCAGAGGTTCTTTTACTCTTGAGAATAGTTTTAGCTATTCTGGGTTTTCTGTTATTCCAGATGAATTTTTGAATTGCTCTTTCTAACTCTATGAAGTATTGAGTTGGGATTTTGATGGGGATTGCATTGAATCTGTATATTACTTTTGGCAAGATGGTCATTTTTACTATATTAATTCTGCCAGTCCATGAGCATTGCAGATTTTTCCATCTTCTGAGGTCTTCTTCAATTTCTTTCTTCAGAGACTTGAAGTTCTTGTCATACAGATCTTTCACTTGTTTGGTTAGAGTCACGCCAAGATACTTTATATGGTTTGTGGCTATCATGAAGGGTATCATTTCTCTTACTTCTTTCTCAGCCTGCTTGTCCTTTGAGTATAGGAAGGCTACTGACTTGCTTGAGTTGATTTTATATCCGGCCACTTTGCTGAAGTCATTTATCAGCTGTAGGAGTTCTCTGGTGGAGTTCTTTGGGTCGCTTAAGTATACTATCATATCGTCTGCGAATAGTGATAGTTTGAATTCTTCCTTTCCAATTTGTATCCCTTTGACCTCTTTTTGTTGTCTAATTGCTCTAGCTAGAACTTCAAGTACTATATTGAAAAGATATGGAGAGAGAGGGCAGCCTTGTCTAGTCCCTGATTTTAGTGGGATTGCTTCAAGTTTCTCTCCATTTAGATTGATGCTGGCTACCGGTTTGCTGTAAATTGCTTTTACTATGTTTAGATATGGGCCTCGAATTCCTGATCTTTCCAAGACCTTTAGCATGAAAGGATGCTGAATTGTGTCAAATGCTTTCTCAGCATCTAATGAGATGACTATGTGGTTTTTTTCTTTGAGATTGTTTATATAGTGGATTACATTGATGAATTTCCTTATATTGAACCATCCCTGCATCCCTGGGATGAAGCCTACTTAATCATAGTGAATGATCGTTTTGATGTGTTCTTGGATTCGGTTGGCAAGAATTTTATTGAGTATTTTTGCATCGATATTCATAAGAGAGATTGGTCTGAGATTCTCTTTCTTTGTCAGATCTTTGTGTGCTTTTGGTATTAGTGTAATTGTGGCTTCATAGAAGGAGTTGGGTAGTGTTCCTTCTGTTTCTATTTTGTGGAACAGATTGAAGAGTATTGGTGTTAGGTCTTTTTTGAAGGTCTGATAGAATTCTGCACTAAAACCATCTGGACCTGTGCTTTTTTTGGTTGGAAGACTTCCAATGACAACTTATATTACTTCAGGGGTTATAGGGCGGTTTAGATCTTCTATTTGATCCTGATTTAATTTTGGTATTTGATATCTGTCAAGGAAATTGTCCATTTCCTCGAGATATTCTAGTTGTGTTGAATATAGGTTTGTGTAGTAGGATCTGATGATTTTTTGAATTTCCTCAGTTTCTGTTGTTATCTCTCCCTTTTCGTTTCTGACTTTATTAATTTGGATACTGTCTCTGTGCCCTCTGGTTAGTCTGGCTAAGGGCTTATCTATCTTGTTGATTTTCTCAAAGAACCAACTCCTCGTTTTGTTGATTCTTTGTATGGTTTTATTTGTTTCTACTTGATTGATTTCAGCCCTGAGTTTGATGATTTCCTGCCTTCTACTCCTCTTTGGTGTATTTGCTTCTTTTTGTTCCAGGGCTTTCAGGTGTGCCATTAAGCTGTTAGTGTATGCTGTCTCCCGTTTCTTTTTGGCGGCACTCAGGGCTATGAAATTTCCTCTTAGCACTGCTTTCATTGTTTCCCATAAATTAGGGTATGTTGTGCCTTCATTTTGATTAAATTTCAAAAAGTCTTTGATTTCTTTCTTTATTTCCACCTTGACCAAGTTATCATTGAGTAGAGCATTATTCAGCCTCCATCTGTATGAGGGTTTTCT
The DNA here is from genome assembly GCA_036184385.1 of Tokudaia muenninki. NCBI lineage: Eukaryota > Metazoa > Chordata > Mammalia > Rodentia > Muridae > Tokudaia > Tokudaia muenninki. The sequence continues at coordinate 89,518,592 of BTHS01000004.1, forward strand.
TTTGTTTTTGTTGCCATTGAAGACCACCCTTATTCCATAATGATCTGATAGGAGGCATGGGATTAGTTCTATCATCTTATATCTGTTGAGGTCTGATTTGTGACCAATTATATGGTCGATTTTGGAGAAGGTACCATGAGGTGCTGAGAAGAAGGTGTATTCTTTAGCTCTAGGATGAAATGTTCTATATATATATACATATATATATATATATACATATATATATATATAAATATGTATATATATATATATATATTTATATATATATATATATATCTGTTAGTTCCATTTGGTCCAAGGCTTCGATTAGATTCACTGTGTCCTTGTTTAGTTTCTGCTTTCCTGAAAGATCCATTTCAGAGAGCGGGGTGTTGAAGTCACCCACTATTACTGTGTGAGGTTCGATGTGTGCTTTGAGCTTTAGTAAAGTTTCTTTTACGAATGAGGGTGCCCTTGCATTTGGAGCATAGATATTCAGAATTGAGAGTTCTTCTTTGTGGATTTTTCCTTTAATCAGTATGTAGTGTCCTTCTGTGTCTTTTTTGATGACTTTAGGTTGAAAATCAATTTTATCTGATATTAGGATGGCAACTCCGGCTCGTTTCTTGGGGCCATTTTCTTGTAAAATTGTTTTCCAGCCTTTTACTCTGAGGTAGTGTTTGTCTTTGACACTGAGGTGCGTTTCCTGCATGCAGCAAAATGCAGGGTCCTGTTTATGTATCCAGTCTGCTAGTCTATGTCTTTTTATTGGGGAATTGAGACCGTTGATATTAAGAGAGATTAAGGCATAGTGATTATTGCCTCCTGCCATTCTTGATGCTATCTTTACGTTTGAGTGGTTATCTACTTTTGGGTTTGAAGCAAGAAAATATCCAATAAAAGGAGAATTTGGGAAAGGAAAAATAATGCAATTTGTCAGCTAAGAACCTGGTTCCTGAGTTGTATAGAACTAATGGCATTGATTAATAGAAAACAGAAACTAAATGGGTAGCACTATTTCTTAAATATTAAACTACCTGGAGTCTGTCTCAACAATTCAGGTACTGAAATGGGACTCAGCATTTGAAAACGGTCAAATACTTATTGCCTATATCCTTTAATTTTCACTTACTATTTTTAGGGCCGGAATCATTTATCTCTCTTTTGCTCTCCTAAGGTCAAAAGCTGATGGCTTCTGGCATTAGTTGCTGTAGGGAAATTAAGAAAAGAAGCTAATTCTCTCTCTCTCTCTCTCTCTCTCTCTCTCTCTCTCTCTCTCTCCCTCTCTCTCTCTCTCTCTCTCTCTCTCACACACACACACACACACACACACACACACACACACACACACATTTTGTCTCTTTGCATCTGATAGGTGCATGAAGTCCATACTATATGGAAGTTCTGTACTATAGTATCTAAATAATCATTTCAACATGGTGAGGTAACACACAGGGAGAGTACAGAAATTGATAACAATAAAGATGACTGTGATGAATAGTTTTATTTCAATTTGATACAAACTAAAGTCATCAGAGAGGAGGGCACATCAGTTAAGAAAATGCCTTCATAAGACTGGGCTTATAGGAAAGCCTAGGCACAGTTTTTAAATTAGTTTTGGATGAGGGAGAGACTAGTCCATCATGGGCTGTTGTTGCTGGATTCTAAAAGCAAGTTTGAGCAAGCCATGAGAGGCAAGTGAGTAAGCAGTACTCTCGCAAGAACATAGCTTTATCTTGTGACTCCAGGGCAATGTCCTGTTTGAGTTCCTGTCCTTATATCCTTCAACGACGCACAACAATTTAGAAGTATAAGACAAATTAATTATTTCCTCCAAATCTTACTTTTGGTACTGGTATTTTATCACACCAGTAGTAACACTACAGCAATAATAAAAGAAACAATAATTATTATTCTCTAATAAAAGAAAATACTATGTGATCTACTTATGAAGAATATAGAGAAACTAGAAAACAAATTAAACTGTGCTACACATAGTAGAAAATATTCACAACTACAGGTTCTTCTCAGGAGAATGGTACAGGTCTTGAAGGGATCAACAAGATAGATAAACTCCTAACCAATCTAACTAAAGGACCCAGAGACAGTATCCAAAATAACAAACTCAGAAATGAAAAGGGAGATATAACAACAGAAATGGAGGAAATTCTCTCTGTCCTGGTATTCCCCTACACTGCTGCATCCAGTCTTTCCAGGACCAAGGGGAGGGGGAAACCGGGAAAGGAGAAATCATTTGGAATGTAAATAAAGAATATAGAAAATACAATTTAAAAAAAAAAGAAGGAAATGGAGGAAATTAAAAAAAAATCAGATCCTACTACAAAAGCCTCAACAAAACTGGAAAATCTAGATGAAATGAATCATTTCTAGATAGATACTACATACCAAAGTAAAATCAAGAGCAGATACACTATCTAAATGGGACCATATCACACAAAGAAGTAGAAGAACTGATTAAAAACCTCCCAATCAAAATAAAAAAGCCCACAGCCAGATGGATTTAGTGCAGAATTCTACTAGACCTTCAAAGAAGACCTAATACCTACATTCCTCAAACTATTCCATAAAATAGAAACCGAAGGAATACTACATAATTCATTCTATGAAGCCACAATTAGTCTGATACCTAAACCACACAAAGACTCAACCAAAAATGAGATATTAAGACCAATCTCACTTATTAATATCAATGCAAAAATAATAAAATTCTTGCAAAACAAATCAAAGAACACATCCAAACCATAATTCACCATGATCAAGGAGGTTTCATCTCAGGGATGCAAGGATGGTTCAACATACCAAAAGCCTTTATCTATTTTGGTAAGGTTAATGCTAAATAGAAGCCACTGGAATGGAATGTGTAAAGGTGAAAGAAAAGTCAAATCAAAAAGCATGCTGTTTGTAGAGTAATAAATCTTTAAATAATAAAAAAATTGACAGTCACAAATAAGGATAATATCCCTACAAGAAATTAAACACACATTTGTGGCAACACATGATGGTTCAGGCCTCTAGTCTCAGTACAAAGATAGATAGGTAAATTTCTGTGAGTTCAAAGTCTACCTTTTCTACATAGTAATTTATATGCTCACAGTGGGGGAGCAGGTGGACAAAAAAGACTTCTTGTTTCAAAGAAAAAAAAGGAAAGAAAGTAATTCTTCAGAATCACAGAGAATCTTGAAGAAACACTATAGAAACAAAAATAATATTCCAAATTATGAAATTCAAGTTCCATAAAATTCAAACATTTCTGATGATTTTGGAGGAATATGTAAGTTGTAGATGACTGACTGAAAGGAAATCATCGGGGACTTGGGCAAACTCTCTCATTTCATATGTAATGTAATCACACAAGAAAATAGATTTCAGTGCACACTGAAGTGTTTTGCAGTTTGCTATACGTTTAAACTAACTAAAAGTGCAAAGTAATGAGAGCACTTGTAAAATAATAATACAAAAAACATGGTAAGAAACATTTAAATACCACTTACTTCAGGTAAAAGATTTTTCTCTTATTAGTTCTGTTTTCTCTAAACACAGAAATTATTCCCTGGTCTTTGTTCAAAGGAAAGAAATCTTTTACTAGACACAGTTGCACTCAACTTAAAATTTGCCTAGAGAAGGTCTTCCTCTCAATGTCTGAGATCGAAGTTCATCTCTAATGTGGCTTGACTGACAAGGACTTCTTAGATAAACTTCTCAAAATGAGGTGCTCAACTCAGCTCAGATGGCTGGTAGAGCTCTAGATCTCAAGAAAGGCATGGATAAAGAAGCAGATACAGTGAGATAGTGAGCTTGTGGATTTTCTTATTACCATCAAAGGTTTTGTCTACATACGGAATATACAACCTGGTCATCCAGTAAGAGCATACAGTATTTAGTCTTGATTGCAAATGATCAAAACCAAGCTCAGACCTTTGCTCTGGGGAAGATGTTCTAATAATTAGAGAGGGTATGAAGCCCATCTCAAAATGTAAACTTCTGTAATCAGCACATGGTTAATAAATTTTAGAAAGTTCTTCATGCCTTGAATTATTAGGGTTATCTTTTGAAATTAAATATTTTTGAAACATGAATTAAAATCATGAGCATGAAAAGTGATTCATCCTGAAATAAAGGAAAAAACAAAAATAATGACTTTCAATATTTGCAAATATACCTTGAATTATTGTTTAAACTCTCCTGAGGGTAGATCAAGTCAGAGCCTCCTACACTAATGAAAACACTTATATATATATACTGTATTTTGAGGAGTCAGGACTGTTTCCAAAACCATTACACTATATGATTCCAACCATGACCCTGGAATCACAGACAGGTACATTGGCTGTGGATCGGGAATAAATTTCATATTAAAAATCAGAAGAATAGAAGACAAGGATGTTAGAGTTTATTGCTGCATACAACACATAAAATTTCTTACCACAGTGATACAACTCATAACACAACAACCCTAGTGGGTGTGAATAGGCTGCTATGTCTATAAAATATATTGGTAGTTGTACTACTGAAATTTTTTTTATTTTACTAATTTGTCATTTTTTCACAGATTATTTTCTATCCTACTAATATATAGCATTGTAGAAAAACATTCATAATTTTTGTGGGGAATCTCTCTGCGCAGAATGACCTCAGTGACTCCCACAATGATCCAAATTGGAATTGTGCACAATCCTACCAGAAAAAAAAAGATGCTTTTGGTGACAATTATTGATTTCATTTATATTTTGTTGAAAAGAGGAATGAACATCATCAGTTGGATTTTAAAACTAAAACAATAGCTAAAAGGTGTAGAACATACATTTCCTCTTCTATCACAGGCAGAATTCAGACTATCCTAAGATGTTAATTCAGGAATAATGAGGATTATCAATACTGTGTCCAGGTTGTAGAATTGTACACATACAAGTAATATTGTGAATATCAGTTACAAACAATTAGCATATTTGGTTTAATAATGAGCTTAAGAATAATGACAGGAATTTATATTCAATCACATAAGGAAAAAATAAGCCATATTTTTTTTTTTTTGTACAGAAATGAGACATGTCTAGGTGACGATATGTTCCATTACCCTTTTCATCAGAAGGTATCACATCAATTATTGCTATTTTGGATAAACTATACTGAAGCTCCTGAGCAAGAAGAAATCAAGTAAGTTCCTTCCCAAAGGTCTCATCCCCACCTACTAGCTTTCACAGTGCTGGAAGATGCTCGAAGTAAAAAAGAAAACCATCATTAGTCTCACCCAGTTGTGAACACAAAATAATAGAATGGCTGTCCTGGGAAGTCGTGCCCGTCAGTGCAATGGTAGAATGGATGCTATGGGAGCAACTAATCCCATTTTATCAGATTTTAGTCCTGCCAGGGATCTTTGACAAGACTGTTCCTGAGACCAAGGAGAGCAGCAACAGTGTATGTTCTTTTCTTTCTTTCTTTCTTTCTTTCTTTCTTTCTTTCTTTCTTTCTTTCTTTCTTTCTTTCTTTCTTTCTTTCTTTCTTTCTTCCTTTCTTTCTTTCTTTCTTTCTTTGTCATCAAAAATAATTTAGAATATCTAAATGCCTCTTAAATATACACAATATCTTATGAAGGTAAAAGTAATATGCACTCAACAAGTTTTTAAAATCTATTTGGAATAGTAAACATGATAAAAGTAGAAGAAAATCTCATATGAAGAATCATATGAAAGGAAATTTTGACTAGTTCCTGATAAGACAAAAACGGTTCCATCTCCAAGAGAGAAAACACAGCACAACTGTGGCTTCACAGAATGAACTGGGTAGTCTTCCTTCTGTTTCTATTTTGTGGAATACTTTGCAGCGTATTGGTATTAGGTCTTCTTTGATTGTCTGATAAAATTTGGCACTTAAACCATCTGGGCTCTTTTGGGTTTGGAGACTTTTAATGGATACTTCTATTTCTTTTGGAGCTATGGGACTGTTTAAATGATTTATCTGATCTTGATTTATCTTTATTGCTTGGTATAAGTCTAGAAAATTGTCCATTTCATCCAGATTTTTCAGTTCTGCTGAGTATAGGCTTTTGTAGAAGGATCTGATTTTTTTTTTTTAATTTCCCCAGTTTCTGTTGATATATCTAACTTTTCCTTTTTCATTTTGTTAATTTGAATACTATCTCTGTGCCCTCTGGTTAGTCTGGCTAAGGGTTTATCTATCTTGTTGATTTTCTCAATAAAACAGTTCCTGGTTTTGTTGACTCTTTGTAAAGTTCTTTTCTTTTTTTCTACTTTTTTTTTAGCCCGAGTTTGATTATCTCCTGCCATCTAAGTCTCTTTGGTATATTTGCTTCTTTTTCTTCTAAAGATTTCAGATGTGCTATTAAGCTGCTACTGCATGTTCTCTCCAGTTTCTTTTTGGAGGTACTCAAGCTATGTGTTTTCCTCTTATCTCTGCTTTCCTTGTGTCCCATAAGTTTGGTTAGGTTTTGCATTCATTTTCATTAAATTCTAAGGTCTTTAATTTCTTTATTTCTTCCTTGACCAAGTTATCATTGAGTAGGAAGTTGTTCAGCTTCCATGTATATGTGTGCTTTCTGTTATTTTTGTTGCTATTGAGGACCAGTCTTAATCCGCAGTGCTCTGATAGGATGTGTCTTAGTCAGGGTTTCTATTCCTGCACAAATATCATGACCAAGATGCAAGTTGGAGAGGAAAGGGTTTATTCAGCTTACATCTCCATATTGCTGTTCATCTCTAATGGAAGTCAGGACTGAAACGCAAACAGACCAGGAAGCAGGATCTGATGCCTAGGCCATAGAGGGATGTTTCTTACTGGCTTGCTTCCCCTGACATGCTCAGCTTACTTTCTCTTTTTTTATTGATTAAACACTTTTAATCAGTGTTTTATAGGCTAAATTGCTTATTATGTGTCCATTTTGGTGCAGCTTTTGAATCATAATTTTCTACTCTTCTACTGAAACCCAATTCTTTTTTTTTTAAATTTTATTTTCTAAGTTTTTTTTTATTTACATTCAAAATCATTTCCGAGCCCAAGACTACCAGACCAGAGATGGCACCACACACAATGGGCCATCTCCTGTTGATCACTAATTGAGAACATGCCCACAGCTGGATCTCATTGGGGCACTTCCCCAACTGAAGTTCCTTTCTCTGTGATAACTCCATCCTGTATCAAGTTGACACACACAACCAGCCACTACAGGGTGTATGGGATGATTTCAATCTATTTGTATCTATTGAGGCCTTTTTTGTGACTGATTATATGGTTAGTTTTGGAGAAGGTAGCATGAGGTGATGAGAAGAAGGTATATTCCTGTATTTTAGGATGAAATGTTCTATAGATATCTGTTAAAAACCATTTGGTCCATAACTTCTGTTAGTGACAATGTGTAGCTCTTTAGATTGTGTTTCCATTATCTGTCAATTGATGAAAGTGGTGTGTCAATGTTTTCTATGCCCCTGAGATTCTCTCTTCTATCTCTTGTATTCTGTTCGTGATGCTTGTGTCTATGACTGCTAATCTCTTTCCTAGGTTTTCTATCTCCAATGTTGTCTAACTTTGTGATTTCCTTATTGTTTCTATTTCCATTTTTAGATCCTGAATGTTTTTGTTCACTTCCTTTACCTGTTTAGTTGTCTTTTCCTGTAATTCTTCAAGGTATTTTTGTGTTAACTCTTTAAGGGCTTCTACCTGTTTACCTGTGTTCTCCTTTATTTCTTTTCTTTTTTTTATGATTACAAGTTTTAATGACTGAATTCATATAAAAAATTAAAAGTGATCCTTAATTCAGGGTATTATTGGTCCTCTTCTTTTCCCTGTATTCACTAATTACCTTGGTAGTTTCATTCAGTCTGGTGACTTTTATTGACAATGGACAATTCCCAAATTTGTGTCTCCAGCTCATAATTCTTTCTTTTTTTTCTTTTATTTATTTTTATTCTTTCTTTACATTCAAATGTTATCCCCTTTCCTGGTTTCCCTTTGAAAATATCCTATCCTATGCCCCACTCCCCCTGCTCACCAACCCACCCACTCCTACTTCCTTGTCTTACCATACTGGAGCATGGAGCCTTCTCCGAACCAAGGGCCTCCCCTCACTTTGGTTCCCAAATAGGCCATCCTATGCTACATATGCAGCTGGAGCCATGGGTCCTTCCATGTGTACTCTTTGGTTGGTGGATTAGTCCCTGGGAGCTCTGGGGCTACTGGTTGTTTCATATTGTTGCTCCTCCTATGGGGCTACAAGCTCCTTTAGCTCCTTCAGGCCTTTCTCTAACTCCTCTATTGGGGACCTTGTGCTCAGTCTAATGGTTGGCTGAGAGCATTGGACTCTGTATTTGTCAGGTACTGGCAGATCCTCTCAAGAGACAGCTATATCAGGTTCCTATCAGCAAGTGCTTGTTGGCACCCACAGTAGTGTCTGGGTTTGGTGACTGCATATGGGATCTATCCCCAGGTGGGGCATTCTCTTAATGGTCTTTCCTTCAGTCTCTGCTCTACACTTGTCACTGTATCTCCTCCTATGGGTATTTTGTTCCCCCTTCTAAGTCATCAAAAAAGATAAGGAAGGACACTTCATACTAATCAAAGGAAAAATATACCAAGAAGAACACTCAATTCTGAACATCTATGCTCCAAATGCAAGAGCAACCACATTAATAAAAGAAACTTTACTAAAGCTCAAAGCACACATTGAACCTCACACAATAATTTTGGGGGACTTCAACACCCCACTCTCATCAATGCATGGATCAGTGAAACACAAACTATACAGAGACACAGTGAAATTAACAGAAGTTATGGACCACATGGATGTAACAGATGTAAGAGGATTGAAATCATCCCATGCCTTCTATCAGATCTCCTGTATTTCTTTAAGGGAGTTATTTATGTCCTTCTTAAAGTCCTCTATCAACATCATGAGATGTGATCTTAAATCAGAGTCTTATGGCTGAGAAGCACCTAAAGAGATGTTCATCATCCTTAGTCATTAGGGAAATGCAAATCAAAGCAACCCTGAGATTCCATCTCACACCAGTCAGAATGGCTAAGATCAAAAACACAGGAGACAGCAGTTGTTGGCGAGGATGTGGAGAAAGAGGAACACTCCTCCACTGCTGGTGGGATTGCAAGCTGGTACAACCACTCTGGAAAGCAGTCTGGCGGTACCTCAGAAAACTGGGCATGACACTCTCGGAGGATCAGGCTATACCACTCCTGGGCATATACCCAGAGGCTTTACCTGCATGCAATAAGGACACATGCTCCACTATGTTCATAGCAGCCTTATTTATAATAGCCAGAAGCTGGAAAGAACCCAGATGTTCCTCAATGGAGGAATGGATTCAGAAGATGTGGTATATTTACACAACGGAATACTACTCTACAATTAAAAACAATGAATTCACGAAATTCCTAGGCAAATGGTCAGAACTGGAAAATATCATCCTTAGTGAGGTAACCCAATCACAAAAGAACACACATGGTATGCAGTCACTGATAAGGGGATATTAACCCAGAATCTCAGAATACCCTAGACACAATTCGCATATCAATAGATTTCCAAGAAGATGGAAGGAGAGACCCCCTGGTCCTGGAAAGACTGGATGTAGGGGAATGCCAAGACAGAGAAGCAAGAGGGGGTTGAATGGGGAAAAGAGGGAGGGAAGGGGGCTTATGGGACTTTCGGGGAGGGAGGGAGGAAACGGGAAAGGGGAAATAATTCTGAATGTAAATATAAAAAATACTTAGAAAATAAAAAAAGAAAATCTACCACAAATAATTATAAACAAAGACAATGTGACGGATTCTGTTAAATTAATAAAAAGAGCCAAAAGTAAAAAATAAATAAATAAATAAATAAATAAATAAATAAATAAATAAATAAATAAATAAATCAGAGTCTTGCTTTTCTGGTGTGTTGGGGTATCCAGTGCATGCTGTGGTGGGAGAACTGGATTCTGAAGATGCCGAGTAGTATCCTTGGTTTCTGTTGCTTATGTTCTTGTCCTTGCCTCTCACAATCTAGTTATCTCTGGTGTTAGCCAACCTTGCTGTATCAGATCATGGTTTGGCTCTCCTGCAAGCCTATTTGTCAGTACTCCTGGGAGACCAGTTATCTCCTGGAGGAATTTGGGTATGGAGAGCTGTGGCACAGGATCCACTCCAGGGTACAGATGTAAACTGGAAGGATCCTGCCCCTGGCTATTCCTTGGTTCCTGGGTCCTGATGGCTCTGGGAGGACCCCTCTTGGGCCAGAAATTTGAAAAGAAGTAGTGGTCTTATTTGTGCTCACAGGTATGTTAGCACTCCTGGAAGACCTTCTCTCTCCCTGCTGTGGTATAGGATCAGCTCTGGGCACAGGTGGAAAACCCATGTTCTTACAGTCTATGACCAACCCACTACTTATAATCACTCAGAATGTTCATTAACATTCACTATTTACCTCCAAATTAGTTGTCTTTTATATTAAATGAGAACTAATGTTATTAGCAGGAATTTCTTCACAGAAGAAAATTTTTAAAAGCTCTTCAGAGGAATTTTGTAAGCTACTATGGCTCATGAATCTGGGAGGAATTAGAATTGCTCTAAAGGTTTTTGTTTAGGGAAATAACATTGTGGTATCCTGGCAATTCAGCACAGTAATAACTGGCAGAATCATCTATCTCTGTATTTTCAATAGTGAGGAAAAAAAATCTGTTCCATACCAACTGCCTATGAACCATGCTGGGACTCCTGAAATCAGAGTAATTGTGCCATACACTAAGGTTTTAGGGGACTGGCCTTGTTGCTATTGATACCTAGAGATTTCAATTTGTTCATTGGAATTGGTCTTGCAGATGATGGTGATCTGGTCTCCAATATTGGCTCTCAGAGTAGATGGAGTCTGAGTTAAGGCACAGTATATTTTCAACTCTGCAACTTTATAAGACACAAAAAAGTCAATATACATGTGGAATCTATTATCACATATGAAGCATATGTACATGTACATTTCAAAGACAATCTTTTGGGTGAAGTACCTTAGAAAAAATTTTCCTAAGGAATACACTTAACACGCTGACACTCTCTGGAATCTCCAGCATATTGCTGAGAGGAAAACAGAGAATTATTTCCCTACTACTATTCTCACCTGACAGGTACAATATAAAGCACAAACTTGAGACAGTGATCCCATTTTGTTGGCTGAGCATTGATCACTCCAGCTTATCTGTCTCTTGTCTTGGAGGATTTACTAATAACAACTCAAAGAAGGGAAATTTCTAAATGATATTTATACAAAGCAGATTCAGTTAAACATAAAATATCAGGGATTTTCTGTTTCTACTCTTCAACCCCAGCTGCATAATTTGAGGTTATGAGACACACTTGAAGTACTTGCTAGTACTTCAAGTAAATGACATCACAAGACATTGTAGGGCATGCACCTAATCATAAAAGTTAACTGATGGCTACCCATCTGCCATACTCGCAATAGTTATTTATGGGAAAGAGGATCAATTAGCTGTACCCAAGTATATGTTGGGAACCATGGCATTTTGATATGAAAATACGGTAAAGAAATATTCACAGTAAAGAAATTATAGTAAAGAAACTTTCCTTCTGTTTGTTTATTCATTGAATTTTATTTATTTACTATTTGTATTTTGCTCTCTTCTTCATCTGCTTGCCTTGTGGGACTAAGCAACTTGTATATCCTTGGACTTCCATTCACAGCTGTTACTGACCTTTGTTAGGAGTTGGACTGCAGACTTGATTCCTCTGGGTTCAAGAGAACAAGCAAATAAGGCAAGAGGAACTTGCCTCTGGAGAACCCCAAATGACTCAATGCAAATGCAGATGTGTGTTACCTCTGGCCCACGGCTGCACTTTTCGGACTTATGTGAAAGTTGACAAAGCCTAGTATAAGTGGATTAAGTAAATGGATTAAGAGAGACCAGTTATGGTCGGCTGCCATTTGTCCCGGGGAGCCAAGTGGCTCCACAACCTTCAGTGCATGGCCAGCCAAGAGAGTGATCACCCAGCAGTGCATTCACTTCTGAGCTCAGAGGTGAGATATCTACCTTCTCTCTGGAGGAGATCAGCTAGGAGCACACAGGGCATATGATCAGAGGAGTTGCTGTGACAGGAGTCTTCCCGCCACTACTTGCACCAGGGAGCCAGGCTGCTCCACATCCTTCAGTGCATGGCCCACCAGGAAAGGGTTGGTCTCCAAGGAGTACAGACACAGGTTTACAGGCCCACAGGAGGAACAAGTTCCAGCCAGATACAGGAAGACCAACTAACACCAGAGATAACCAGATGGAGAAAGGCAAGTGCAAGTACCCTACCAACAGAAACCAAGGTTACTTGGCAACATCAGAATGAAGGTCAGCCCACCACAGAAAGTCCTGGATACCTCAACACACGGGAAAAGCAAACTCTGATTTGAAATCCTATCTCATGATGCTGATAGAGGACTTCAAGAAGGACATAAATAACTACCTTAAAGAAATACAGGAGAACATGGGTCAACAGGTGGAAGCCCTTAAAGAGAAAACACAAAAATCCCTTAAAGAATTACTGAAGAAAACCACCCAGGATCTAAATGGATAGAAGTAGAAACAATGAAGAAATCACAAAGAGAGACAACTCTGGAGATATGAAACTTGGAAAGAAATCAGGAGTCATAGATGTAAGCATCAACAACAGAATACAAGAGATAGAAGAAAGAATCTCAGGGGCTGAAGATACCATAGAAAGCATTGACTCTACAGTCAAAGAAAATGCAAAATGCAAAAGACCTATAATCCAAAACATCCAGGAAATTTAGGACATAATGAGAAGACCAAACCTAAGGAATACAGGTATAGAATAGAATGAAGGTTACCAACTTAAAGGGTCAGTAAATGTCTTCAACAAAATTATGGAAGAAAACTTCCCTAACCTAAAGAAAGAGATTCCCATGAACATACAGGAAGCCTACAGAACTCCAAATAGACTGGACCAGAACAGAAAGTACTCCTGTTACATAATAATCAAAACACCAAATGTACTAAACAAAGAAAGGATATTAAAAGCTGTAAGGAAAAATGTCAAGTAACTTATAAAGGCAGACCTATCAGAATTACACCAGACTTCTCACTAGAGACTGTGAAAGCTAGAAGATCCTGGGCAGATCTCATACAGACCCTAAGAGAACACAAAAGCCAACCCAGACTACTATAGCCAACAAAACTTTCAATCACAATAGAAGGAGAAACCAAGATATTCCATAGTAAAACCAAATTTACAAAATATCTTTCCATAAATCCAGCCTTACAAATGAAAATAGATGGAAAACGACAATACAAGGAGGGAAACTACACCCTAGAAAAATTAAGAAAGTAATCTTCCAACAAACCCAAAAGATACTAACACACAAACATAAAAATAACACTAAAAATAGCAGGAAGCAACAATCACTATTCCTTAATATCTCTTAACATCAATGTATTCAATTTCCCAATAGAAAGACATAGACTAACGGAAGTATTTTTCATGTAAATCTTCAATTTTATCAAAAAAAATGTTTGTAATTCCTCTTCCAATTAATTTAGTAATGTTTTATGCCTATCATTTTATCTGATTAATTCTCCATGATAATCTTCAATTTTAATGTTTTTCTATAATTTTCTACAATTTTATCAGAAATATTTTCTGTTTAAATCTTCAACTCTATCATAATTTGGCAGTGTTCTTTATGTCTACCATTTTGCTCTTTAATTTTCCATGAAAATTGTCAATTTTGGTGTGTTTTTCTTTATATTTTTTCAATTTTGTCAGAAATATTTTTCATGTAAATCTTCAATTTTATCATAAAATGTTTTTACTTCTTTTTTCATTAAAAAAAATAAGAATCAGACCAGTTAAGATTTTGATTTCAAGGTTTGTTTGTGTCCAGAAGATGAACTTTTTCAAAATTAATTGAGAGTATATTAGTAACAGAATGATGAGTATAAGATTGTTTTGTGTATGTAATAATTTTTAACCTTAGCCTTTTATCTCAGTTGTTTTCCCAGAATGTCTGTATACTCAACTACTTAGTTTATAGAATTTAGTCATCCATTTAACAAATTATAAAAATTTAGTTTGTAGTTTCTATTTGATAAGGAATTGATATATGAAATAATAATAAGTTATTACAATAGGATTAATAAGATTCACTAATGCAGCAGGTGGCACTTAGAGTAGACTGCTTTGATTTGTGGAACCATCTAATATATTAGTGTAAGCCTTTGTGAGTGGCATTAAATATATAGACATGTAATCCTCACATTGCAGTCATTTTGCAACAATTTTGTGACCTTATTAAAAATATGTAAAATAGAAAAAATATTTGTATTTTAAAAATATTTTAGACAATACATGCTGTTTACATTTTCTATGACCCCAGGCCTCTAATATCCTACCTATCTCCCCACATGCCCAAGTCCATGACCTTCTTTTTATTCTTTCTTTTGGAAAAAAATTGCAGCCAATAACCACAAAAAAAAGAACAGAATTAAAAATGTAACATAAACAATGACAAAATTTCCTCAAGAAAAACAACAAAAAACCTGAATTTCAAAAACAAAACCAAAATGGCATAAGAAACATTCCCACACATAAACAAATACATAAAAATGCAAAATTTAAGACCATAATATACAAGCAAAAGACTTACAATATAACAAATTTCTAGACAAAGCAATATGAGGCAAAAAGCATACAGTAATACCTCTGAGTTCATTTTTGCTTGACATCTAAAGGAATGGGACCTAACCTTAAGTTTGCTTTATATACCCAGTGAGACTTCACTAAAGAAAACTTATTTTCCTTTACAAGCTGGTGTTCAATGCAAATAGTTTCATGGTTAGGGATAGAAATTCCTGTCCACTTCCACTTTCTTTTTATTTTCTATATTTTTTTATTTACATTCCAAATGATTTCCCCTTTCCCCTTCCCTCCATCCCTGAAAGTCCCATAAGCCCGCTTCCCTCCCCCTGTTACCTATTCAACCCCCTCTCCCTTACTCATATACAAATTAGGATGTCAGAATAGCCAAGAACAACTAAGCAAATGATAGCTTGTGCTGATGAGGATGTGGGGAAAGGGAAATAGCTGAGGGTACAAACTCTCACAGCACTATTGGAATCTGTGTGTAGGTTGCTCAGAAATATAGGAATAGTATCTACCTAAAGATTGAGCTATACTACTTTTGTGTTTATACCCAAAGGACTCCACAACCTACTGTAAAGCCACTTGCTCATCCATTTCATTTCTGCTCTTTTCATAATATCTAGAAATAAGAAAAGTCCTAGATGCTCACCAATGGACGGATAGATTGTTGAAATGAATTACATTTTCATAACAGAATATGATTCATTTGTTTTCTGGGATATTTGAGGTGAGAAAATTTAACCAAAAATCTTCTGGTTATTTTGGTTGCTGTTGTTTGCAAGAAATGAGTCAAAACAAGAACACCATTTATGCGTTGGATTCTCTAAATTTAAATAGTAATAGAACAACTTTTTAACTTTTATTCAAAAGTTACATTGTGAAGAATTGGAAGAATAAAATATTAAAGATATGTAAAATTGATATGTTTGCATAACCATAGAATCAAACACAAAACCTCACATCTTAAAATATATTCTTAAATATCAGATAAAATGTATTATTGAGGTATATGTTCTCTCCAAAATTTTGTGAAAGATATGTTAAAAGAATCTATAGTGTCAGGACTACAAAGTATTCACAATAACTACAATGTAAAAAAATACTTCACTGATTAATGCATGAACAGGAAAGTGGACATTAAATAAATGAAATTTATTACTTTGGTATTGCAAGTAGCATCAAACAACTCATACTGAGTGTGAAGACTGTTTTTTTTTATTCTTTATTGGATATTTTCTTTATTTACATTTCAGATATTATATCTTTTCCCAGTTTCTCACTCCCAGAAAATCCCTATCTATCCCCTGTCTACCTGGTTTTATGAGGGTGTTCCCCCAATGACCCACCCACTCCTGCCTCCCCACCTTGGAATTCTGCTACATTGGGGCATGGAGCCTTCACAGGACCAAGTGCCTCTCCTCCCATTGATGTGTGACAAAGCATTCCTCTGCTACATATGTAGCTGGAGCCATGGGTCCCTCCATGTTTACTCCTTGATTGCTGTTTTAGTCCCTGGGAGCTCTGGAGTGTCTGGCTAGTCTATATTGTTGTTCTCTCTATGGGGTTGCAAAACCCTTCAGCTCCTTCAGTCCTTTCTCTGACTCCTCCACTGGGGACCCAGTGCTTACTTGGCTGCTAGCATCTACCTCTGTATTTGTCAGGCTCTGAAAAAGCCTCTCACAAGACAGTTGTATCAGGCTCCTGTCAAAATGCACTTCTTTGCATCCACAATAGGATCTGGGTTTGTTAAGTGTATATGGGATGGATCCCCAGGTGGGACAATCTCTGGATGGCCTTTACATCAGTCTCGACTCCACAGATTTGCTCCCATGAGTATTTTGTTCCTCTTTCTAAGAAAGACAGAAGCATCCACACTTTGGTATTCCTTCTTCTTGAGTTTTATGTGGTCTGTAAATTGTATCTTTTTCATGGAAGAGTAGTAATCCACTGTGTAAATTTACCATATTTTCTGTATCGATTCCTCAGTTGAAGGACATCTGAGTTCTTCCAGATTCTGGCTATTATAAATAAGGCTGCTATGAACATAGTGGAACATGTGTCCTTGTTATATGTTGGAACATCTTGAAGGTATATGTTCAGGAGTGGTATAGCTGGATCCTCAGGTAATACTATGTCCAGTTTTCTGAGTGGCTGCCAGACTGATTTTCAGAGTGGTTGTACCAGCTTGTAATCCCACCAACAATGGAGGAGTGTTCCTCTTTCTCTGCATCATCATCAGCATCTGCTATCACCTGAGTTTTTGGTCTTAGCCATTCTGACTGCTGTGAGGTGGAATCTCAAAGTTGTTTTGATTTGCATTTCCCTGATGACTAGAGATGTTGAACATTTCTTTAGGTGCTTTTTGGCCATTGATATTCCTCAGTTGAGAATTCCTTGTTTAGCTCTGTACCTCACTTTTTTTTAATAGAGTTATTTGTTTCTCTGGGTAATTGAGAAAATCAACAAGATAGATAAACCCTTAGTCAGACTAACCACAGGGCACAGAAACAGTATCTAAATTTGTGTCTGATTTTGAGACTTTTTCTTATTATTTAGCCTTGGCTGGCCTGGATCTTGCTATATATACCAGAATGGACTTGAACTGATGAAGAAACTCCAGCATCCAAATCTCAAATGCTGTGTTTAGAGACATGAACTATAATACTGTACCAAATTTTAAATTCTTAGTCACTTTTAAACAATTATCTTATTTCTGGTAAGCCTGGTGCTATTATATACAATACTTGATGAAGGTCCTCTTATTTAAGACTTGAAGATTCTTTTTTGGAATGTTCTTTCTACTTGGTAATTCATCAAGAGATATGTTAGATTTATTTTTACACTTAGCAAAAATTATCAGCATGGTTATTTTCCTTTTCAAAACCCCTGTCCTGGTACCTACAAATATTTCACTGATGTTTTTCAAATAAAATGCTAAACTTAAAGCTTGTTCTATTTTCATAAAATTCTTTGGAGGCAAAAGTGAACCGAAATGATAGGATATCCTCCCTTATTACATTGTTTGTTAAAACAACTTCATTTTGTTACCCTTTGAACTTAAAATGATTTAAAATAAGTCCAGAGATTTATGGACACTTCAGTAGACAAGCATAGTTCTGTTGTTTCAATCTCTTTCATTTTTTTAATCTGTTAAGTAGTAACTGTAAACATTTCCTCAAGAAATTTGCAATTTTTACCACATCCTATTTGACAGTTCATACAAATCCATGAATATGAAAAATACTTTATATTCAAGATTTGTTTACTTACTAAAAATATGCATAGGGAATTTTGCAACAGAGCCTTGAATCCCTGAGTCTGAGCTCTCTGGTCTTTGTGGACACTGTGGGTTCAGAAAATGCCTCATCAGAATTTCCAACAATTATAAGATTATGGAATAATGGATCATTCCTTCTGTCCAAATAGGATGTGATTTTCTCTGGTTGCAGTACCCTGGAAGAATAGTGTCTGATTACACAAGGACAACTCTAGGCTATGTATTCTAGTGCTGAAATAGAATGAAGACAACTCAGAAGCAAGGAAGACTTCCAGTCTTCTTCAATCCACATATTTCTGTAAACTTGCACACTTACACCTCACTGCGTGTGTGAAACACTTTGAAGAAGGTTGAGGCACCAGCCTCACACTTCTGCTTTCCTGGTGGTTTTTGCTATGGTATGCATCACCGTAGGAGACCAGTCATAACTTTGTTGACAGTAATACATTGCAACATCTTCGGGCTCCACACTGTTAATACTGAGAGTGAAATCTGTCCCTGATCCATTGCCACTGAACCGAGAGGGGATTCCAGAGATGGACTCAGAAGCATATTTGATGAGAAGCTTTGGAGACTCATGTGTTTTTTGTTGATACCAGTGTATGCTCTTGCTAATACTTTTGCTGGCCCTGCAGGAAAGAGTGACTCTATCTCCTGGAGTAACAGACAGGGTGGCTGGAGATTGAGTCAGCAAGATGTCACCTCTGGAGGCTGGAATAGAGGAATAAAATATTAGTAGGGCACAGCATTGAATATGGAAGTCACTCCTAAACTACTTAAAAACACATAAAATTTTCATTGTATCAATTTCTTTAAACAGGAAGTCAAATCCCATGTGGTGCTGGCTTCCAAATAAAGTAAGAAAATATCATATTTAAATAATATCTCCACTTTATTGTCATGTCTAAGCAGTCATACCTGAAATCCAGAAAAGCAGAAGTCCAAGGAACTGAGGTGCGGACACCATCTTCAAACTTTCCCAGGGTTTGTGTGGATCATGACACAGCCCTTAGAAGAGCTTCTTATAATACTCTATGGGGCAGAAACACTGAAAGGAAGAAATACTTATGCAAATCATACTAACTTTATAAGGTTTGTTATCAGACCTGATTAGAAGAGCAGGCTTCAATGCCTTCTTAGTATATTTATCCTCTTTCTGGTTACCTGAAGAGATATTGAGATTTAAAGGAGACTTGGCTTCTACTTACATGATTACACAATTAGGATAGTCTAAGGAAGTCTCTGGGATACATTTAGTAGTTTAAAATAAAGATCATTATGTATCCATAGTTTTATTCAAGGCTCATGTTGTTCTCCTTGATGTTACTTTTTTCTTTCTTCCTTTAATTAGATATTTTCTTTATTATTTACCTTTCAAATTCTATCCCCTTTCTTGGTTGCCTCTCTATAGACACCCTATCCCATTCCCCTTCATAATACTTCTGTCAGGGTTTTCCCACACACACTCACACACTCCCACCTATGGTCACTTGATCTTTGACAAAGAAGCTAAAACCATCCAGTGGAAAAAAGACAGCATTTTCAACAAATTGTGCTGTTTCAACTGTCAGTCAGAATGTAGAAGAATGCAAATCAACCTATACTTATCTCCTTGTACAAAGCTCAAGTCCAAGTGGATCAAGGACCTCCACATAAAACCAGATACACTGAAATTAATAGAACAGAAAGTGGGGGAAAGTCTTGAACACATGGGGGAAGGGGAAAATTTTCTGAACAGAACACCAATGGCTTATGATATAAGATCAACAATAGACAATTGGGACATCATAAAATTGCAAAGCTTCTGTAAGGCAAAGGACACTGTCAATAGAACAAAATGGCAACCAACAGATTGGGAAAAGATTTTTAACTATCTCACATACAATAGAGGGCTAATATCCAATATATACATAGAACTCAAGAAGTTAGACTCAAGAGAAACAAGTAACACTATTAAAACATGGGGTGCAGAGATAAACAAAGAATTCTCAACTGAAGAATAACTAATGGCTGAGAAGTGCCTAAAGAAATGTTCAGCATCCTTAGTCATTAGGGAAATGCAAATCAAAACAACCCTGAGATTCAACCTCATATCATTCAGAATGGCTAAGATCAAAAACTCAGATGACAGCAGATGCTGATGAGGATGTGGAGAAAGAGGGACACTACACTGTTGCTGGTGGGATTGCAAGCTGGTACAACCACTCTGAAAATCAGTCTGGTGGTTCCTCAGAAAATTGGACATACTATTACTAGAGGACCCAGATATATCAATCCTGGACATATACCTAAAATATGCCCCAACATATAACGGACAAATGTTCCACTATGTTCATAGCAGCCATACTTATAGTAGCCAGAATCTGTAAGGAACCCAGATGTCCTTCAACAGATGAATGGATATAGAAAATGTGGTACATTCACACAATGGATTACTACACAGGTATAAAACCCTATCACTTCATGAAAGTCTTAGGCAAATAGATGGAACAAGAAAATATCATCCTGAGTGAGGTAACCCAGGCGTCAAAAAAACACATATGGTCTGCACTCACTGATAATTGCATTTTAACCCAAAACCTGGAATACTCAAGATATAATTCACAGACCACACGAAGCTCAAGAAGAAGGAATACCAAAATGTGGATGCTTCAGTCCTATTAAAAGAGGGAACAAATTACTCATAGAAGGAATTTCAGAGACAAATCATGGAGCAGAGAATGAAGAAAAGGCCATCCAGGGACTGTCACTCCTGGGGATATATTCCTGGATGTTTCTTACAGTATGGGCTGAAGCATCTTTTACCGTTTGAACATTCCAAGAAGCACTTTATGTAAACCTAAAGTGATATCACACTAATGAAATCTCATTAACAAGAAGCAAGAAATTCTCGATGTCCTATGAAGACATATTTCTCCAGAGGAGGGAATAAAATTTTTATAAATATTTATAGTCTTCCAGAATAGAGAGTAATTTCAGAGGTTGAGATATAAAAATATTTTAAGTACTTTCCAAATAAAAACCATATAGTGCATCTTGCAAATCTTTCAAACAAAAGTGATGAAGTGTGTCAACGAAGTATTTCTAGAATGTTCAAGCAAAATCCTTCCATAGTACATGTTTTTTATCCTACTTAAAAAACCACAGTTGTGAGACCGTCTAAATCAGGAGAGAAATTTCTATCAGTTCCATTTAAAAAATCAATTTTTCTTGTTGCTTGGGACATATAACCATGATAGAGCATATGTATTACATAAAAACTATGTCTGAGCTTTTGAAATGCCTCAATAAGTGCAACATAAACTAACAAGACTCTTGAGAAATGAGGATGTGGTAAAGAAGAGACCAAGTTCACTGCAGGTGTCCATGTAATAACTAGGAAATCAATGTGCTGTTTTCTAAAACAGCAACAGGTATCACTACTACAATACCCAAATATGCCATTTTCATGGATATACCTAAAGGATTCTATAGCCTACAACAGACATAAAAGAACATCCATGTATTTTGCAGTTCAATTCACAATAGCTAGGAAATGAAATCAGTTTTGATGTACACCACAAGATACACGGCTAATTAAAATGCAGTACATTGTTTCAATGAAATTTATCTAGGCATGAACAATCATGAAATTATGAAAACTTTGGAAAATGTAAGGACCTGGAAAAAATTATAGAGACTAGATCATTCTATTCTTTTATATGCATTTGCCATATTCTTCCTGCAAGTGTGAACTGTAGCTTTAAATTTCAACATGCTCTTGACTTGGAATAAATTTTGATATAAGAAACTAGAATGAGACTTCCACATTGGGAGGTCGTTGGAGGAATTACAATAGAACACATGTGACAGGAAAATAGATAGCCAGATACCTTGGGAAGAAAGGTTTGTGCATGATTGGCATGAGAGGCTGAAAAAAAAGATGGTTAAATATATTAACTTTATTCTACTAATTCTAAAAAGAAAACAATGAAACTAGTAAATCATACTTGATGAGCAAATTTAGGAAGAGTCATTGGAGATAATGGAGTATCTGGTGTTTGTCTTCATGCAGGCATTCAATATAAGAAGCAGATGTGTGGAATTACCA
>BTHS01000004.1:89543119-89996947 GCA_036184385.1 Tokudaia muenninki
AGACCTGGTAGGTAAGAAACTCTCACAACTCAAAGGGAGGAACCTTAGATGAAATGCCAGAAAGTGGGGAGGGGGGGACTTATAGAGCCTACCTCCAGCAGAAAGACAAGAGGCATCAAGAGAGGGAGGGGTTTGCCAAAACACAGTCACAACTCCAACCCATAATTGTTCTTGTATGAAAGAACTGCCGGAATGGAAATGGAGAGGAGCTTGAGGAAAAGAAGGGCAAGTGACAGTCCCAAAGTGTGGGCCAGCTCAAGGGGAGATTCCAAAGCCTGACACTATTACTGAGTCTATGAAGTGCTCACAAAAAGGGACCTATCATGACTGCCCTCTGAAAGACCCAATAAGTAACTGAAAGAATCAGATGCAAATATTTGTGCCCAACCAATGGACAGAAGCTGCTGACTCCTGTGGTTGTATTAGGGAAAGACTGGGGGAGGCTAAAGAGGATGACAGGATGACCCTGTAGGAGGACCAGCTGTCTCAGTTAACCTGGACCACTGGGTTCTCTTAAAAAGTGGACTACCAATCGGGCAGCATACACCAGCTGATATGAGGCCGCCAACATGTATATAGCAGAGGACTGCTGGGTCAATTTTCAGTCAGAGAGGATGCACCCAACCCCCTAGAGAGTTTAGAGATCTGGTGGGGTGGGGTTGGGGGTGGGGGTGGAGACATCTTGTGGAGACTGGGGTGCAAGGAGGTAGTATGGGATATGGAATGGTTGGAGGGTGGACCAGGAGGGGAATGGGGTCTGGAGTGCAAATAAATAAATAAATAAATAAATAAATAAATAAATAAATAAATAAATAAATAAATAAATATTAAATTTAAAATTTAATTGAGGGGTGTTACTTCTGTTTCTAATTATTGGAATAATTTAAGGAGTATTGAAATTAACTTCTTGAAAGTCTGATAATATTCTTCACTTCATCTGGCTTAGAATTATTTTCTTGATATGGGGGAATAGGTTTAAAGAGTTTTAATTATTCGTTCTATTTCACTGGTTGCTATATGTTTAGTTAAATTGCTTATTTGGTTTTGGTTTAATTTGGATAATTTGTATTTATTGATGAAATTAATCATTGCCTCTAAGTAGTCTAATTTAGTGGAGTACAAATATTTAAGGTATGGTATTGTGAATCTCTGAGTTTCCTTAGTGTTTGTTTTTATGTTCCACTTTCTTATTGCTAATTTTTTTTTATTTTCTAAGTTTTTTTTATTTACATTCCAAATGATTTCCCCTTTCCCGTTTCCTCTCTCCCTGAAAGTCCCATAAGCCCCCTTCTCTCCTTCTTTTCCCCATTCAACCCCCTCTCGCTTCTCTGTCCTGGCATTCCCCTACATCCAGTCTTTCCAGGACCAGGGGTCTCTCCTTCCATTTTCTTGGAAATCTATTGATATGTGAATTGTGTCTAGGGTATTCCGAGATTCTGGGTTAATATCACCTTATCAGTGACTGCATACCATGTGTGTTCTTTTGTGATTGGGTTACCTCACTAAGGATGATATTTTCAAGTTCTTACCATTTGCCTAGGAATTTCGTGAATTCATTGTTTTTAATTGCAGAGTAGTATTCCATTGTGAAAATATACCACATCTTCTGAATCCATTCCTCCTATTCAGACAATATCACCAACCTTAGAGTGGTAAATACATTAAGATTAGAAAACAAGAAGTTGTTTGTTATAGCCAGAAGCTGGAAACAACCCAGATGTCCCACGACAGAAGAATGGATACAGAATATGTTGTTCATTTACACAATGGAATACTCAGCTATTAAGAACGCAGACACCCTTAGTTTTTCAAGGAAATGGATGGAACTGGAAAATATCATCCTGAGTGAGGTAGCTCAGACCCAAAAGGACATGCATGGTATGTACTTACTAATAAGTGACTATTAGCCAAAAATCAGAAGATGGAAAAGTCTGCCATGCTCATGGATTGACAGAATTAATATAGTAAAAATGACCATCTTGCCAAAGTAATATACATATTCAATGCAATCCCCATCAAAATCCCAACTCAATTCTTCATAGAGTTAGAAAGAGCAATTCAAAAATTCATCTGGAATAACAGAAAACCCAGAATAGCTAAGACTATTCTCAAGTGTAAAAGAACCTCTGGAGGAATCAATATCCCGGGCCTCAAGCTGTACTACAGAGCAATAGTGTTAAAAACTGCATGGTATTGGTACAGTGACAGGCATGTAGATCAATGGAACAGAATTGAAGACCCAGAAATGATCCTATGGTCACTTGATCTTTGACAAAGGAACTAAAACTGTCCAGTGGAAAAAAGATAGCCTTTTCAACAAATGGTGCTGGTTCAACTGGAGGTCAACATGAAAAAGAATGCAAATTGACCCATTCTTATCTCCTTATTTCTAATTTTCTTAATTTGCATATTCCCTCTAGCTTCTAGTGATTTGGATCAACAGTTTGTCAATCTTAGTGATATTTTCAAAGCACCAACTTTTTGTTCCAATAATTATTTTTTTCTTTTTTTATTGGATATATTCTTTATTTCCATTTCAAATGTTATCCTCTTTCTCAGTTTCCCCTCCTACCTGATAGCCCCTGTCCCATCCTCCCTCCCCCTACTTCTATGAGAGTGTTCCTCTACCCACCTCCCTCCACTTCACTGCCTTTGATCCCCTACAACAGGGCATCTATTGAGCTTTCATAGGACCAAGATCCTCTCCTCCTGTTGATGCCTGAAAATGCAATTCTCTGCTACATATGCAGCTGTAGCCATGTGTACCTCTTGGTTGATGGCTCAGTCCCTGCAAGATTTGTTTGTTTTTGGGTTCCCCTTTCTTATTTATAATTTTCTTAATTTGTATATTCTCTCTCTAGCTTTTACTGATTTCGATAACAGTTTGTCAATCTTAGTGATTTTTTTTTCAAAGCACCAAGTTTTTGTTTCATTAATTCTTGTATTCTTTTTGTTTGCTTGCTTTAGTTTTTTTTTTCTATTTTATTAACTTCAGACCTTAATTTGATTTTTTGTTGGCATCTCCTCCTTAGGGACATGGTTTCTTCATTTTGTTCTAGAGTGTTCAGTTGTGATGTTAAGATCTTTCCAATTATTTATTTGTATGTTGACATTGCTATGAACTTGCTTCTTACAATGTACTTGATTTTATCCTGTAGCTTTGAGAGTGTTGTATATTCATTTTCAATAGTTCTAGAAAGACTTTAATTTTTTCTTGACCTCTTTTTACTCAATATTGAATTGTTCAGTTTCTACGAATTTGTTAAAAAAAAAAAATGTTTCTTCTGTTGTTGATAACCAGTTCTAATAAGTGCTAATCAGAGTTGCAGGGAACTATTTCAAATATATTGTATATGTTGGGATTTTCTTTGTGACCAAGTATGTCAACAGTTTTGGATAAAGCTTCATGAAGGGACAGAGGAAGGCATACCTTTTATATGTGTGTGTTTGAGTGAAAAGTTTTGTTATTATCTGTTAGGTTCACTAACTTAATAACATCTGTAAGATCCAGCATTTCTCTCTTTAGCTTTTTTCTGGGTGATCTATCAACTAGTAAAAGTGAGATATTGAAGTCTCAGACTCTAAGGCCATGAGGGACAATATGTGATTTAAACTATAATAATGTTTCTTTTATGAACTTGAATGTCCTCAAGATTGGGATATAGATGTTTATAAATTTAAAATTCTCATGGGGGATTTTTCTTCTGATGGGTATGAAGTTTTCTTCCCTATCTATTTTAATTAGTTTTGGTTACAGTCTATTTTGACAGATATTTTTTTTAATTTTTTTATTTATTATACTAAGAACACTGTAGCTGTCTTCAGACACACCACAGGAGGGTGTCAGATATCTTTACGGGTGGTTGTGAGCTACCATGTGGTTACTGGGATATGAACTTAGGACCTTCTGAAGAGCAGTCAGTGCTCTTAACCTCTGAGCCATCTCACCAGAATAATATCCAGATATCTTCTGGTTTTATTTTTTTTTCTTTTTTTATATTTTTTTATATTTTTTTATTTTTTATTTTTTTATTTTTTATATTTTTATTGACATTCAAAATAATTTCCCCTTTCCTGTTTCCTCCCTCCCCGAAAGTCCCATAAGCCCCTTTCACTCCCTCTTTTCCCCATTCAACCCCCTCTCACTTCTCTGTCTTGGCTTTGCTCTACATCCAGTCTTTCCAGGACCAGGGATCTCTCCTTCCATCTTCTTGGAAATCTATTGATATGCAAATTGTGTCTAGGGTATTCCGAGATTCTGAGTTAATATCCCCTTATCAGTGACTGCATACCATGCGTAATACTATATTTATCTATATATCCAGATATTCAGAAGGCACTAACAGGAAAATTTCAACTAAAGGGGATAATTATACCCACAAAAGCACAGAAGAATATCTAATGGCTAATAAGAACCTAAAGATATGTTAATCATCCTTAGTCATTAGGGAAATGCAAATCAAAACAACCCTGAGATTCCATCTCACACCAGTCAGAATGGCTAAGATCAAAAACACAGGAGACAGCAGTTGTTGGCGAGGATGTGGAGAAAGAGGAACACTCCTCCACTGCTGGTGGGATTGAAAGCTGGTACAACCACTCTGGAAAGCAATCTGGCGGTTCCTCAGAAAACTGGCATGACACTCCCGGAGGATCCGGCTATTCCACTCCTGGGCATATACCCAGAGGCTTTATCTGCATGTAATAAGGACACATGCTCCACTGTGTTCATAACAGTCTTATTTATAATAGCCAGAAGCTGGAAAGAACCCAGATATCACTCAACGGAGGAATGGATTCAAAAGATGTGGTATATTTACACAATGGAATACTACTCTGCAATTAAAAACAATGAATTTACAAAATTCCTAGGCAAATGGTCAGAACTTGAAAATATCATCCTTAGTGAGGTAACCCAATCACAAAAGAACACACTAGGTATGCAGTCACTGAAAGGGGATATTAACCCAGAATCTCGGAATACCCTAGACACAATTTGCCTATCAATAGATTTCCAAGAAGATGGAAGGAGAGACTCCTGGTCCTGGAAACACTGGATGTAGGGAAATGCTGAGACAGAGAAGTGAGAGGGGGTTGAATGGGAAAAAGAGGGAGGGAAGGGTGCTTATGGGACTTTCGGGGAGGGAGGAAACAGGAAAGGGGAAATTATTTTGAATGTCAATAAAAATATAAAAAATAAAAAAAATAAAAAATAAAAAAATAAAAAAATATAAAAAAAGAAAAAAAAATAAAACCAGACACACTGAAACTAATAGAAAGGAAACTACGGAAGAACCTTGAACATATGGGCACAGGGGAGAATTTCCTGAATAGAACTCCAATATCTTATGCTCTAAGATCAAGAATTGACAAATGGGACCTCATTAGATTCTATATTTTAAAGAGAAGGAAGATTACAGATCTGCAGTTAGCCTACCTGCTTCACCAGCCAATTTGCTTCCTAGCCAGGCTTTTCTGGAAGGTTCCTATAAAACACTTGCAGTCACTGGGGCCTGGGCTACCAGGATGACTGGAATAAGGTGGTTATAGGAAAAGATCTGTGTTAACCTCTAGAGATGCATGCAGAGAATGAGGGAAGGCCTCAGCTGGTGGTCTGCAACAGAGATGGGGATGAGGCTGTTTGAATGAATTTGGAGGAATAGAGAGAGATGAAGTTCTATAGTTAAGCTACCTGCTTACTGTCCTCTTTTTTGCTTGGTGTTCACATTACTTAGTTCATGATAAACAGTTTCAATGTTCCATAAGACCCTTCTTGACTAAATGTTACTCTACCATAATGTGTAAATTTACAAGTTGTCTCAGAATTTCTGATACAAAAATGAAGCAGAGATTAAGCAAAAGGTCATCCAGTGACCTATTTATGTAAAAAGAAATTGGGATTAATTCCATGGGCAGAAACCAAATCCTGTCAGTGTTACTGATGCCATGTTGTACTTGCATACAGTAACCTAGCATGGCTGTCCTCTGAGAGGCTCTACCAGCAACTGACTGAGACTGATGCAGATTCTTACAGCCAACAATTGGGCCATTGTCCTGGAACACTATGGCTGATTAAGGGGAAAAATTGAAGGAGCTGAAGAAGATGGCAACCCCATAAAAAGACCAGCAGTATCAACTAACCTGGATACCTGGAAGCTCCTAGAGACTAAGCCACTAACCAAAGACCTTACATGGACTGGTCCACAGCCACCTTCATGTTTGTAACAGATGAATGATTGTCTGGTCTCAGTGGGAGAGGATGTGCCTAATCCTATAGAGACTTGATACCCTGTGGAAGGAGAATGGGGAGAGTGAGTTAGGGAGGTGGATGAGTGGGAAGTGTGTTGGAAGCATCCTTTCAGAGACAAAGGGTAGGTGTGATAACGTGAAGAACTCCTAGACAGGGGACTGGGAAGGGGGTGGGAGCAACATTTGAAATTTAAATTAAAAAAAACAATTGAAAATAAATAAAATGAAAAATAAATTTATATAAAAATTTACAAGTTCAATGCATGGAACTATAAAATCAGTTATTGAAATATCATGTATTATAACTTAGCTTTGTAACTAGATTGTTATGATCTAGAGAAAATGGCTCAGTAGTCGAGAGCATTTGATCCTCCTCCAGAGACACTGAGTTTGAATCTCAGCACACATGTAAGGGGGTTTATAATCAACTGAACCACCAACTTCAGGAGATAGGATCTAATTCCAAGTTTTGACATTTGTGGATATCGTTACACATATGAAATGTATTCACACAAACACACAAGCATGTACATAAATAAAATAGATTTTTAAAATTTATATTAAATGTGACTAATAGCAAATAAATATTTTTATGTGTTCATCATTCACTGTCATCAGGGAAATTCAATTTAAAATTACTACCATCAAGAATTATCACACATGTTGATGTAGATTTGGAGAAAGAAGAGTAGGTTGGAGCGCAACCTGATACAATCAATATGGAAATAAATGTCAATATTTCTCAAAATATTAAAAGCATAACTCCATTATCACTCAGTCACAGCATTTTTGGGTATGCACTAAAAGATCTCTATACCTTATCACTTAGATATTTGCATACCTATGCTTATTGATTGCCTATTCATGAAAGTTAAGAAGTGCAACTAACATAGATATCCGTAAATACGAGTGAATAAAAAAGAACAACAGCAGCACATACACACCACAGGGACTTATTCCATTGTAAAAACAAAATAAAATCATGGAATTCCCTGGAAATGGATAGCTGTGGAAATTAAAATATAAAATAAGTTTACCCAAAATTAGACAAAAATAAGTTTGTTCTCATATTCAGATACTATCTTATAAAGTATATATGCAGGCATTCTCTCTCTCTCTCTCTCTCTCTCTCTCTCTCTCACACACACACACACACACACACACACACACACAGAGACAAACACAAGCACACATATACACACTCACCCATATAATATATATTTTTATAAGAGGTATATGTTTTAAAATGTTAATAATAAGACTCTGGACCTTTAATTTTTGCAGATTTAATTATATTTTTATTACTTCTTTGATAATTTCATTCACTTTATTTCACCTCTATTCAAACCTCTCTACCAACAACTTTCAGATAAACACTCATCTCCCACCTTCCCTAAATAAACACACACACACACATAAATAATCTTTTCATTTTTTTCAATTATTAACTAACCTTAACTGTGGTTTTATGTACAATATTTGATTAATATTCTCTTACTAGGGGACATTTGTTCTTCAGTTGAAACTTTAAACTGTTCCTGGACTTGGAAAATTTGATTTAAGATTTTTCATTATTCCAGCCATACATTATCCCTGGGGATTGCAGTGTTCTTGCTTTTTCCACTCACTTTGCAGACATCTGTTAGAATTTCCCTTATAGACTTCTTGATCAAATGAAGTGCTATAAATAAAGAATATTTCAAGTGGTTTCTCCAGATCTTTTCCTACCCAGGTTAGGATAGCTTTGATTATGAGTAGTTTTACAAAGACAGGGTGACTGTCAATCAAACCACGAGAGCTACTGTCAGGTATGTTAATTCTAGTGATAAGGTAAAAAGAGTTCAAATGCAGGAGAGCTTCCCACATTCCTTTACCCCAAATATTTTTATTATCTGAAGAGCTATCTAAATCAGATGGAGCTAACACAAGAAGCACCTGGGGCAACTCAACCTCACATTTCTGCTTTATTATGTGGTTTATGGTCTGATCTGTATCCATGAGGGAGGAAAGCTCTTTGCTTGTTGACAGTCACAAATTGAAGCATCTTCTTACTGGAGGCTGCTGATGGCAAAGATGAAATTTGTCTGTCTCTAATCCACTGCCACTAAAACCAGGAGACTGGGCAAGAGATGGTTAAGGAAGCATAATCGATGGGGAAAATTGGAGCCTGTTTTTGTCTATTTTTGTTTTGATTTAATTTGATTTCTTGCATTATGCTAATGTACTGGCAGATTCTGCATAGTCACTCTTTTCCCTAGAATTACAGCAAGACTGCTAGAGACTAAGTCATCACAATGTCACCCATTAAGGCTAAAAGTATTCATGAAAAGTAAGTACAAAAAAGGGAAAATACATTAGTTTATAATTTTCAGATTTAAAAAGTAAATATACAATATGACTCAACATTTCCATATATTGAATGAAAAGTAAGTATTTTTGTACCGTCATATGCTGTTTTTGCTTTGTCCAATAATATTATCTAAAATCCAGAAGAATATCCCAGTGATCAGTGATAAAGACAACATCTTCCTATTTTATTTCCCCTTGTGGGTGCTGAGCATGCCATAGAACAGGGAAGGACATTTTAAGAGACAGGGCTACCACATAAAAGAAATATCTGTGCAAATGACACTGGATTAATTCTGTTGTAAGTACTGAGGCTGTCAGAAAAAGCCACTGTGCACTTCTCTGCCTATATTATGCCTCCCTCTCCTGGCCACTTGATACATTATTTGTAGTTGACAAACATCTATGTATGCTTCTTCACATATTGAATTGAGCAGTGAAAAATTCACATATTGAATTTTGCATAGCTCTAGTCATCTGGAAAGAAGAACTTTGTCCTTTGTCTTGGTTCATGGTTGTGTTATTCCCATCAGCACTTCTCACTCTACAGCCTGAACTGATTGACATTTTATTATCTGAATATTTTATAAACCCCATACAATATAACACTATATTGTTAATTAGAATTAATGAAAAAGAGATACAAAGATTGGATGTCTTATTAAGACATTTTTCTTCCAGAGATTTTGAATATAAACTATAAAAAGTGCATAGATCTTAATATTGACACATAGAAGTCTGAGGATCAAAGCATTAGTTTGCTCTATTACAAATAAAAAAGAGGTATTACATCTATCATTTCTGACAACCCAGTGAGAATTCAGAGTGTTGGGCAGGCGCTCCATTTGCAGTGCAGAACAGCAACTTATTTGTTACACAATCTAAAAGAATAGTGTTCTGAGAGATTTAAATCTGGAGAGATAAGTTTGACAGATTTACCTTCTAAAGCCAGAGACAATTCAATAGGGTCATATAACCATAATAGAGAGTGTTTAATAATGACTGTGTATGGGCCTAGAAAAGTCCTTATTAAAGACTTACAATGTCAAGCATTAATTTTGTAGTTCAACACCTTTTGTCATCACAAAATACAAATTCCACTTTACTCCCAGACTAGGAGGTATTGGTTGACATGTTGAATTTTATTCAGTAAGTGTTTGGATTGCCAAAACTTGGGATGCTAGACTTGTCAAGCTTTATAGTTTGGATGTACTTAGCAGAGGTCATACTTAAGATGGAAGTGTTAGCTTTCATATTAGACCTTACAAGCTTTAGTATGCTTCTTATTTTTCATGGACAGATGTATACCCGAGTGTAAAAAGAAAGTGATCAATCACTACCACATCTTTATATCCTGTCATAAATTATCAATAGAAATTCTGAGTACCAAAGAAATGCAGTCGTCCAGCAAATTCATGTTCTGAAGTTGAGCTATATGTGTTTTCTAGGCCTATATTTTCTTCTGGTACCTCAAAAAGCTGATAATACTATATCATAGCAACCCTTGCGGTAGCCTATGAAGAAAATTTTTGAGGTAGTGGATATTTGAAACAATAATAATCTGTTTCATGAGAATGAAGATGTGCCTATAGGGTTTCTTGAGCCATCTATTCTGGGGGTAAATATCAAGTTCAGGTATTCAGATTTAATTAAAGGAAACCATTATATTTCAAAAGCACACACTGCTGCAGATGAATAGAGTTATTTATTTCTTTAAGGCAGTCTCTGATGGAGAAGTTCTTACAGGAGCGTGCAGAATGAAAGGATTCTGGGAAGGTCCTAAGTGTAGGTGATGATTAATTGTGTATTTCTGAGAGATCAAAGAGTAATCATGGAATTTATTTCCTGAAATATTTCCTGTTATTAACAAATATGCATGACATATCATTATTAAGGTAAGCAAACTATGGAATTTCAAAAAAGACAAATCCGAGAGTAGTTTTTAAAAAAATAAAAAGCACTTTAACATTATAATGGCAGCTTAGCAGTAAACTACTCTAGGGTCCATTCACACAGACATATTCAGCAATTTTAAAATTTTATGTGTATGAATGTTTTGTCTGCATATACCTACATGCACTATAGGAGGTCAGCAGTAGGTATTATGTCCTCTTGAACTAGAATTAAATATGGTTGTGATCTTCCATGGAAGCAATTATTTCCTTACACAGGTCTTAGGCAAGTACACATGCTTTTAACTGTTGAGCATCTCTCCAGTCCCTGTCCCATTTGTGTATAATTTTTACATTACTGTCTGTGAAATAAATGTTGAGAACAGCAGAACAAATTAGTTGGTAGGATGAAATAAAACTATTGGATCTGAGGGATTGATTCACAGCAGTGATTTTAGTGATGGAATCATTTTCATACTGTTTTTAAATTAAGTACATATCTTTTTTTAGATATATATCAATAAAGTGGCTTTTTACTCTAGGAAATATTTTAATGTAAAAAACAAAAGTAAACATGGCAAAGTAATAATACAAAATAATGATACAAGAAACAAACAAAATGAACAAATCTAAATCTACACAGCTGAGTCATAACTGTAAACAGTAGGCATATGCCACTGTTATACAGTTTTCCATACACTGATCCAATTTTTCATACCTACGGCAATCAAGGAAAGATCCCTAGGGAACCTGGATGCAAACAGGAAATCCATGATATGCTGAACAAGAACTATGTGAGAAAAAAATCTGTTTCTATAATTTCTTAAATTTTATAGAGTATAATTTAAATATCCTTTTAAAAGTATCTGTTACACAAGTGCTTATTCAAGAGCAAACCATTTTACCACCTTATGAATTTCTTCAATGAATATCTACTTTGTTTTGCATATACAGAAGATACAAAAACAATTGTATTTTAATTTTCTAATAACTTGTGGTCTGACACAATTAATATTTTGGACAATGTTCCTTTTGCTAATAAGACTAAAATACATTCTGAAACTAACATA
Source organism: Tokudaia muenninki (assembly GCA_036184385.1). NCBI lineage: Eukaryota > Metazoa > Chordata > Mammalia > Rodentia > Muridae > Tokudaia > Tokudaia muenninki. The sequence goes on from BTHS01000004.1 coordinate 89,554,677, forward strand.
TCAAATGTTCTGCATATATTTGTTAGTACTTTTTGAATAAGCAATCACTTATTCTGATATTGGTTCTGGTGATCAGTTGGTAAAAGCAAAGATCTCTCTGATTTTAGGGAACTATTGTTTCACTGTAGAACCTGAACTATTCTATTTATATCCTATTCTGCTGTTGATAAAAAAGGGTGTACATGACCACTCCCGTAGCTGATGCTTTCCTTTTATACAAACTTTCTAAATTGACTAATTTGTTGTAACACACTAATCAAAATATACAGGTTTTTATTTTCTTCTAGTCCACAGAAAAATCCACGTGCTGCAGCTGAAATCCTGTCTCTATCTACTGTCAGGCAGATGACCTGGTTGGTTATAATTGTTATTATTGAAGAAAATCATGAGTTACACTCCTTTCTTTTTCCTTGTTTTTCATCTATGTCTATTAGGTTTTGGATGAGCATTTTCTCATTTATTTGATAAGGTATTAATTGAACAACTGCATGTTTGACTTACTATCTCTTACCAATGAAGGGAAATCCACATTTCAACAGCAGTCTTAAGGACAAAGAACGAGTTTTGGAAATAAATGAGAGGAGGAAGAGAGGGATAAAAATGATAGATGGTGAGGGAGAGAGGAAGGGAGGGAGGGAGGGGGGGGATTACTGTTAAAACAGTAGCAGAGACACCATTCACAAAGGTTCCTGGGCCCCTGACAAAATGGATAATAACAGACGCCTTGTATGCTTTCTTTTACACAATAATAACCAGATTGAAGAACAGATAATTTCCAACCAGAGGATATGAGAAAATCCATGTAATGAAATGAGGCATCTTCAAGACACTAAGGTACACCAAAAACCAAACAGTCTTGGAAAAAGCATATGAAGCATCCTATGTCTACTACTTCCAGTCACTGTATGAGAACAACTTGCAAGGAAATGAATCCTCTGTAGCTATAAAAATATACAAATGAGGCCCATAACTGTTCCTACACATGACTAAAAACTCAATGTTGCTAGTAAATCTTTGCTAACAGGCACATAGGGAGCTCCTGCAAATTCTCACTATTGCACTTATTCACAGAAGACATCTATTACATATTGTACTATTGCTCAACAAAAAGCCATAGATACATGTAATCCCAACTGAAGACATTGAGGAATGTGGGTCCTCCACAGACTGAGGAAAAAGTAAATGGAACTACTCACACAGTTCTGTGTACTCTGTTTTGCTCCTAGACTACCTTGCACAAATATACAGGTAAACAGACTAATTAGACCTACCTCCCAGTAGGTAGATAAGACCACAAATATCCAAGTTTAGGCCACTATGAACACTTGTAGATTTTCTTGATGTTAATAACAATTAAAAGTGGTTACAAACAATGTTCTTTTTATTATAATTTCCATTTAAACAATCTTTATGCTGATTTAAGTAGAGAGAAAAGAGGAGGAAGAGGAGGAGAAGGAGGAAGAGGAGGAGGAGGAGGAGGAGGAGGAGGAGAGCAGGAGAAAGATGGGAGACCAAAATATCTGTATTATATAGTGAAGAGCCACCTCAGGAGGCAGGGCAGAGCAGTCCCTGGGCTGGAAAGTTCAGGATTGAGGATAGGGTATTATGTCTGGTAAGGACTAAGGGATGGTAGGACAACCTGTTTTGGAATGTATAATATGTACTTCTGTCTCTTATCCTGGGGCCTGAAACCAAACATCTGGCCTTGAAAACATGGATATGCATTGTTCTTCATGTCACTAGTTGTCCCTGAAATGATGGCAGCATTGACCACGGTAGTCTAGCAACTTACCAGCACTCTCCTTTTGTACATGAGATTCAAAGCGATTCAAAGTGGGAGGATCTCTAAGAGCTGATTTCTTTCTCAGTATGTTTGTCCTTAGTATATAGGAAATTTACTAGATTTTGTGCATTATTTTCTCTCCTGCTGCTTTGTTAAAAGTGTTTATCAGCAGCAGAAATTTCCTGGTAGATTATTTTTGCTCTTTTATATATAAAATCATATTATCTACAATAAAAATACATTAATTTCTCCCTTTTCTGTTGTTATACATTTGATGTTCTTCAGTTCCCTCATTGTTACAGTTAAGACTTCAAGTAATCAGCATCTGAATACACAGTACACAAACATGTCTCCTAACACTCCCCTTCTTTTACTTTATTGGCTAAAACTTTCTCAATCTTACTGATTTTTTTCAAAAAACAATACCTTATTTCATTGGTTGTTTGCATTTTATGTTGTTTCTTTTTTGCATTTTATGAATTTCAGCTGATTTTGATTATTTTTTGCCTTCTACTATTGGAATAAGTACTCATTTTTTTCCTAGAGCTTTCATGTATGTCAGTAAGATGGTAATATGAGATTTCTCCAATTAATTTATGTAGGTACATAGTTCAATGAATGTGCGTTATAGAACCACATTTATTGTGCCCTGTGGTTTGGATATGTTATTTTTTTTTTTAATTTTCATTTAATTCTGAAACATCCCAGGGCCAGGCAGTTTTAATGCACAGTTCTACCAGAATTTCAAATAAGAGCTAATTCCAATACTCTTCAAATTATTACACAAAACAGAAACAAAAAGAATACTGCCAAATGCATCTGTGAGGCTAGAGTCTCACTGAAACCAAAATCACACAAAGACTCAACAGAGTTGAGTTGAGAAATTGGTTCAGACTAATTCTCTTTTAAACATCGATGCAAAAATGCTCAATAAAATACTCACAAACCAAATCCAGGAACACATCAAAGACATCATCCACCAAGATCTAGCAGAATCCTAGAGATGTAGGAATATTTCAATATATGAAAATCCATCAATGTAATCAACCATATTCAACTGAAAGAAAAGAAAATCACATGAGTATCTCATTAGATGCTGAGAAATCTTTTTTTTAAAATCCAACAGCACTTCATTTTATAGGTATTAGAGAAATCATGGATATAGAGCACAGACCTAAACACAAACAAATCAATTTACAGCTAGCCAATACTCAACATCAAGGTAAATGGAGAGAAACTGAAAGCATTTGAACTAATATCAGAGACAGGACATAGCTGCCCACTCTTTTCCTATCTGTTCAATATAGTACTTTAAGTTCTAGCCACAACCATAAGAGAACTAAAGGATATGAAAGGGTACAAATTGGAAAGGAAGAAGTCAAAGTATTATCATTTGTGGATGATATGATAGTTTATTTCTCCATTTATGTCTTGATCAATTTTTCATACAACACTGACTTTAGACTCCATTTGTTTGTAAACTTTCTGTTGTTTCCTGTTGTTGTGATATTCAAGTTTAATTCATAGTTGACAGAAAGTTTGAAAGGTATTGTTTCAATTGCTGTATATATGTTGAGACTTGTCTTGTATACAAATATGTGGTCATTCCTCCATAATACTACATGATTTGCTGACAAAGGTATATTCTTTTGTGTTTGGGTGAAAATTATCTGTAAACAGAGGCATTTGGTTTTGGCATTATTTAATGATAGTCTCAGATGTTTCAATGTTTTGTCTGTGTAGTGATTTGAATAGGTTTAAACACTATAGACTGATGTGTTTGAATGATTGGCACACCAGGACTGACAATATTAGGTGTATCCTTCTTAGAATAGGTGTGGCCTTGTGGGAGGAAATGTGTCACTGTGGGGTTGAGCTGTGAAGTCCTAAGTTCAAGATCTACCCAGTGCAGAATAGACCATCCTCCTAATGGCCCTCAGAAGATAGTCTCTTGCTGCTACATTTAGATAAAGATGTAGATTTCTCAGATAGTTCTAGAGCACCTTGTCTACCTGCATTCTGTCATGTACTGAACCTCTTAATCTGTAAGCTAGACAAAAACTTGTTATTTATGTTGCTCTTGGTAATAATATCTCTTTATAGCAATGATAATCTTGCTAATAGAGTGTATACAACCTTTTCAAAGACAAAAGTCAGGTATTGGAGTCACCCACCATCACTGTATGAAGGTAAATATGTGATTATAGTTGTAACAGTATTTCTTTTATCACCCTGGGTGTAACTGTGTTTGGTGCTTACATGTTCAGAATTTCAGTATCCTTTTGGTGGTTTTTCTCTTTGATGAGTAAATGGATAGTGATCTTTTCCATGTTGTTTGATGTCTATTTATCATGTATTAAAATTCCTACATCTAATTATGTGTTTGTATCATTTTCTTGAAATACTGTTTCCATCCTTTTACCTGAATTGATGTCTACCTTTGATGTAAAAGTGTGTTTCTTGGATGCAGTAGAAGGATTAATCCTGTTATTTAATCAAGTCTGTTAGTCTGTGTCCATTTATTGGATATTAAGACTATTTACATTAAGAGTTATAAATGAACAGTTTTACTTCATTCCTGTTTTTTTGTTGTTGTTGTGGTTTTTGTTACAGTGTGTGTTCCACCTCCCCCCCCCTTTTCATTTGCTGGCCAGAAGGTATTCATTCTTTGTGTGTTCTTGGTGTGCTTACCTTCTCCAGACCAAAATTTTATTTTATTTTTTTTATCATTTTTTTTTTTGTTTTTTCAAAACAGGGTTTCTCTGTATAACCTTGGCTATCCTGGAACTCACTCTGTAGACCAGGCTTGCCTCGAACTCAGAAATTCACCTGCCTCTGCCTCCCAAGTGCTGGGATTAAAGGCGTGCGCCACCACCGCCCAGCTGAAATTTTATTTTAGCAGCTTCTATATAGCTGGATTGGCAGCTAGATGCTGTTTAAGTTTGGTTTTAAATAGAATGTTTTTCTTTCTCCAGCTATTATGGTTGATAGTTTTGCTGTGTATTATAGTCTGAAGTACCATATGTGGTTTCTCATGATTTATAGAACATCTATTCCAAGCCTTTTCACTTTTAGAGTCCCAATTAAGAAGTGGGTTATAGAAACAATATTTTGTGTACTGTATAGATGCATTACCATCATTTTCATCCTTGTTTTCAACACCGTAAATACTTTCTGCAATGACTTAAATTCTGCTGTTAAGATTTACTTCTGAGGGCTTTTATAACTTCCTAAATTTTTCCTTTCCAGTCTTATATCAGTCTGTTTATGTGTGTGTGTGTGTATGTGTGCGTGTGTGTGTGTGTGTGCGTGTGTGTGTGTGTGTGAGTGAGTGATTCTATTTATACTTTCATGTATTTTTTTCATTGTTTTATTTCATTGTTAGCTTATGTGATTAGATAAATTTCATTTAAAAATTGATTCACAGCCTCTTTTCAAACTTATTCATAATTTCTATCTTTTCATCTTTGCCTTGCCCTTCAGCTATATTATATTTCTTAGGGATTACTGTAGTTGATTACTAGAATGATAATAATTAAGGACAAGAAGCCTAAAAAATAGCCTACTTATATCCCTGCCTGGTACATTCACTGAGGATGCCCTTTAGAAAGTGTGTCTAGGTATGTCTTGCTGACATAAAAAATAAGAATGGGTTAGAAGAATGTGCTGTCAAAGTCTACAGGATGGAGGAAATCTGGATCCAAAGCAAGGTTCAGCAGTGTCCCTAAGGAATCTAAGCAGGGTGGAAGTAGAGACATCTGAAAGTAAATGAAGCTATTTTAAGAAACTGTTTTAGAGCAGATTTCCAAGTATGCATTCTCTTACAATCTTTTTGCTCTCCTCTCCCATAATGTTCACTGATCCATTGTCACTGCAGCTGTGACTAAATTTGTTCATTGTGGTTGGGACTGAGCAAGTTGTATTTATATAATTGTGTACATACATACATACACAAGCAAATGCAAATAACTAGACACATACATTTCTACATCAAATACTTGTATATTCAAGTGTATTCATATGTGCAAACACATACACAAAGATATATACATATTTCACAATAGTAATCGCAAAAATGCTGTCAGCTTGAAATAGGAACAAAGACAGTACCTCAGTGTAAAGATCTGGGAAAGTTTTCCAAGCAAATGGCCCCAAGAAACAAGCTAGAGCAGCCATTCTAATATCAAATAAATTATACTTTCAACCAAGTATAATCAAAAGAGTTGGGGAAGGACACTGCATATTCATCAAGGAAAAATTCATGTAGATGAAGTCTCAATTCTCACATCAATGACCAAACACTCATAAATTAAACTTTACTAAAGCGCTAAACACACAATGAACATCACACAATAGTAGTGAGAGACCTCAACACCCCACTCTCACCAATGGACAGGTCATTGAAGCAGAAACTTAACAGAGACACAGTGAAACTAACAGAAATTATGAACCAAATGGATTTAATAGCTATCAACAAAACATTTCACACCCCAAACAAAAGTATATAGGTTCTTCATGGAACCTTCTCCAAAACTGACCATATAATCAGACACAAAACAATCCTCAACAGATACCAGAATATTCAAATAAACAGTTGCATTCTATCAGATCATCATGGACTAAGGCTGGACTTCAACAAAATCAAGAACAATATAAAGACCAAGTGATCATGGAAACTGAACAATTCTCTGCTCAATGATAACTTAGTCAGTGAAGAAATAAGAAAGAAAATAGTCTTCCTAGAATTCAATGAAAATGAATGCACAGCATACACAAACATATGGGAAACAAAGCTGTGTTAAGAAGAAAATTTAAGCACTGAGTGCCTTCATAAATAAATTGTACAGATCCTTTACTAGCATCTTAATAGCACATCTGAACACTCTAAAACAAAAAGAAGCAATCACCCCCAAGAAGAATAAATGACATGAAATAATCAAAAACAGGACTGAATCAACCAATTAGAAGTAAAGAGAATAATCCAAAGAATCAACAAAGCCAAATGCTGGTTCTTTTTAATATGAACAAGATAGCTAAACCCTTAGCCAAAGTAATTAAAGTAGCAGAGACAGTTTCTAAATTAACAAAATTAGAAAAGATAAGAGACGTAGCAACAGAAAACAAGCAAATTTAAAAAAAAATATATCATTAGAAGTTACTACAAAAGTCTATAGTCAACAAAACTGGAAAATCTAAATGAAATGGATAATTTTCTAGATACCACATACCAAAAGTTAAATCAAGATCAAGTTAACTATGTAAGTAGTCCCATAACTGCTAAGGAAGTAGAAGCAGTCATTTTAAAACTTCCATCCAAAAACAGCCCTGAACCAGATGATTTTAATGCAGAATGCTACCAGACCTTCAAAAACAAGCTAATACTAAAAGTTTTCACACTATTTCAAAAAATAGAAATAGAAGGAATACTATCAAATTCATGCTAAGACACCATAGTTATTCTGACACCAAAAGTACATAAATATCCAGCAAAAAAAAGAGAACTTCAGACAAATTTCACTTATGAACACTAATGTAAAAATGTTCAATAAATTTCTCACAAACTATTGAGCCTTCACAGGACCAAAAACCTCTCCTCCCACTGGTGCCCGAAAAGGCATTCCTCTGCCAATCTTTTGGCTGGAACCACATGTACCCCCTGGTTGATGGCTTAGTCCCTGGGAGCCTTGGGGCATCTAGTTGGCCAACATTGTCTTTCTTCCCATGGGACTGCAACACCCCCTCCCCCAGCTCCTCCAGCTTGCCCTCCAACTCCTCTATAGTGAACCCCATGCTCAGAACAATGGTTGGCTGCTAGTATTCACCTCTGTATCTGTAAGACTCTGGCAGGAGCCCTCCAAAAGACAACTATAAATGGCTCCTTTTGGTAAACACTTCTTGTCATCCATAGTAGTTTCAGGGTTTGGTGACTGTTTATAGGATTAATCCCCAGGTAGGACAGTCTCTGGGTGACCTTTCCTTCAGTCTCTGCTCCACTCTTTGTCTCCATAGTAGTTCCTGTGATTATTTTGCTCCCTTTCTCAGAGGAACCAAATCACCCCCACTTTGGTCTACCTTCTTCATGATCTTCCTGTAGTCTATGAATTGCATCATATTTATTTTGAGCTTTTGGGCTAATATCCACTTATCAGTGAGTGCATACCATGTATGATCTTTTGTGATTGGGTTACTTCACTCAGGATGATACTTCCTAGTTCCATCCATTTGCCTAAGAATTTCATTAATTTATTATTTTTAATAGCTGAATAGTGCCATGGACTGACCCAGTCAGGACTACGTTCGCGGGGAACCAGGGTCTTGGATATCAGGAGGGAGAAGAGTCAGTGATAACAGACAGACATGGCACCAGAGAGGCTTTGAATCTGCTGCGTTTACTTAATCAAAAGTGCTTCAATATATATTCATTGCATGAGAAACTAGACAGTCCTGGCAGCTATCCAGGAACAATCTCAAAGTTACTAAAAAAGACAGTTTACATTTTTATCAGAAGTGTAACTAGACATAGTACAGTGCCCACAGGATCTGCATGACCCTGAGATCACAGAAAACACATCTGATTGCAAGACCTTAGTCATAAACCTCAGATATGTGGTTACTTTGTGTACCCAAGATAAACTTGCTGAAGTTTCACTATTAATGCTTTGCTAGGGTCAAATTGAATTCTGTAAATTTATGGCTATCCTCTCTCTTGTATAGCACCATCACTTGCAAGCTATCACAGGCGATGTGGCCTGATCATCAGGAACATCTAGGCCTCCATTATCTATTAACTAGGAACCTGGAACCTCATGAAACTTATAAAGAAATAAAAAAAAAAGCACAGAATGATGCCAAGCAGAACCCATAAGCCAGGAAGCGTATTGTCTTAGAACATCTTGAGTGAGGTGGTCAGGGATGGGCTGACTGCCAGAGGCCTCCAAGGGGCTTATTCCTGAGGGACACGTTTCCCCCATCCACAGTGATCACGGACTCAGATGATGTTGGAGTTGGTGTGGCAGAATAGTACTCCATTGTGTATATATACAACAATTTCTTTATCTATTCCTCAGTTGAAGGACATCTGGGTTCTTTCCAGCTTCTGGCTATTATAAATAAGGCTGCTATTAATGAATGGGTTGGGTGGAGGAGTATATTCTTGAAGGCAGGAGGTGGGGGGATGGGTTGGGAGTTTTGGGGGAGGGGGGAAACAGGGAAGTGGTATAACATTTGAAATGTAAATGAAGAATATATTCAATAAAAAAGAAAAAATTTCTCACAAACTGAATCCAAGAACATATCAAAAAATTATTCATCATCATCAAGTAGGCTCATCTCTGGTATGCAGGAATGGTTCAGAATATAAAAATCCATCAATGTAATCTACTATATAAACAAAACAAAAGAAAAAAATCACATGATCATCTCATTGCATATTGAAAAATCCTTTGAAAAGTATACAAAAATCCCAGGATAGCCAAAACAATTGTGAACAATAAAAGAACTTCTGGGGGATATCACCAACCCTGATTTCAAGCTGTACTACAGAGCAATAGAGATAAAAACTGGATGGTATTGGGACAGAGACAGAAAAGTCAATCAATGGAATAGAGTCAAAGATCCAGAAATATACCCACACACCTATGGACACTTGATCTTTGACAAAGAAGCCAAAACCATACAGTAGAAAAAAGAAAGCGTCTTCAGCAAATGTTGGTGGTCTAACTGGCTGAGTTCATGTACAAGAATGCAAATTGATCCATATTTATCACCCTGCCCAAAAAAACCCCTCAAATCCAAGTGGATCAAGGGCCTCAGTATAAAACAAGATACACTGAGTCTAATAAAGGAGAAACTGAAATATCACCTCAAAGGCATTGGTCCAGGGAAAATTTTTGTAATAGAACACCCATGTCTCAGGTTCAAAGATAAACAATTGGAGAATGGGGCCTCTTGAAACTGAAAAGCTTTTGAGCAATGTTAATAGGAAGAAATAGCAACCTACAGATTGGAAAATGTTCTTCATTAACACTACACAGTACAGAGGGCTAATTTTCAAGATATACAGGGAAGTTGAAAAATTAGACAGCAAATAATCCAAATAACCCAAATTAAAAATGGGCTACAGATTCTACACGTTCTCTCTACCCCTTGCTGCATATTTCCACTAAAGTCATTCCTGTTATATACTGGGAGCTTCCGGCTTCCATGGTGTCTCATCTAGGGCTCCATCTCATCTACAGACACCAAACCCAGACACTATTGCAGATGATAAGAAGCACTTGCTGACAGGACTCTGGTATGGCTGTTCCCTAAGAGGGTCTATAAGCACCTGACCAATATATATGCAGATACACACACCAAACCATCAGATTGAGCCCAGGGTCCCCAACAGAAGAGCTAGGGGAAAAACTGAAGGAGCTGAAATAGATTGCAACCCCATAGGAAGAACAATATCAACTAACTGGAATACCCAGAGGTCCCAGAGACTAAACCATCAGCCAAAGAGTATGCATGAAGGGAGTACTGGCTCCAGATACATATGCAAGGGAGGGTGGCCTTATCTAACATTAGTGATAAGGGATGCTCTTGGTCCTGTGGAGACTTGATGCCCCAGCATAGAAGGATGCTAGAGCAGTGAGGAGGGAATGAGTGAGTTGGTGGAGGAGCACCCTCATAGAGACAAAGGGAAGTGGAGACAGGAGGGATAGGATGGGGGTTTGTGGAGAGGTAACCTGGAAGGGGGATATCATTTGAAATGTAAATGAATAAAATAATTAATAAAATAGGGTACAGAGCTAAACAGAGAATTGTGAACAGAGAAATCTTAAAAGGTTGAGAAGGACTTAAAGATATGTTCAAAGTCCTTAGACATAAGGGAAATGCAAATCAAAAGGAACCTGAGATTCCATCTTATACAAATTAGAATGACTAAGATCAAAACCACAAGTAACAGCACATGCTGGCAAGGATGTGGAAAAAGAGGGATTACTGGTTGTGTTGCAAACTGGTACAAGTACTCTCAAAATCAATCTGGCTGTTCCTAAGATAATCGGAAATATTACAACCAAAAGAATTTGCTACAATGCTCCTGGGCATATACTCAAAAGAGGCTGTACAATAATACAAAGAAACCTGCTCCACTATATTTACAGCAGCATTATTTGTAATACTCAGAAATTCAAACAACCCACATTTCCCTCAACCAAAGCATAGATAGAAATGTAGTTCAGATCCAGAAATATACCCACACAACTATGGACACTTGATCTTTGACAAAGAAGACAAAGACATTATAGAATGCTATTCTGCTATTAGCAATAGTGATAAAAACTGCATGGTATTGGTACAGAGACAGAAAATGGAATAGAAATAAAGACCCAGAAATAAAATCGCAAACTTATGTATACTTAATCTTTGACAATGAAGCCAAAAATATACAATGGAAAAAACAAAGCATCTTAAATAAATGATGCTGGTCTAACTGGTAATTTGTATATACAAAAATGAAAATGAATCCACATGTCAACTTGCACAAAGCACAAGGCCAAGTGGATCAACACAAAACCAGACACACTGAATATATTAGAAAAGAATGTGGGAAAGAACCTTGAATTCATTGGCACATGGGAAAATTTCCTAAGCAGAACTCTAATGGCTCATACTCTCAGATCAAGGATTGAAGGACCTCCACATAAAACCAGACACACTGAAACTAATAGAAAGGAAACTAGGGAAGAACCTTGAACATATGGGCACAGGGGAGAATTTCCTGAACAGAACTCCAATAGCTTAAGCTCTAAGATCAAGAATAGACAAATGGGATCTCATTAAATTACAAAGATTTTGCAAGGCAAAAGACACTGTCAAAAAGACAAAGCAGCAACCAACTAACTGGTAAATGATCTTTACCAACCCTACATCCGACAGAGGGCTAATATCCAATATATACAAAGAACTCAAGAAGGTAAACTCCAGAGAGGCAAGTAACCCCATTAAAAAATGGGGTACAGAGCTAAACAAAGAGTTCTCACCTGAAGAATATCTAATGGCTGAGAAGCACCTAAAGAGATGTTCATCATCCTTAGTCATTAGGGAAATGCAAATCAAAACAACCCTGAGATTCCATCTCACACCAGTCAGAATGGCTAAGATCAAAAACACAGGAGACAGCAGTTGTTGGCGAGGATGTGGAGAAAGAGGAACACTCCTCCACTGCTAATGGGATTGCAAGCTGGTAAAACAACTCTGGAAAGCAATCTGGTGGTTCCTCAGAAAACTGGGCATGACACTCCCGGAGGATCCGGCTATACCACTCCTGGGCATATATCCAGAGGCTTTACCTGCATGCAATAAGGACACATGCTCCACTATGTTCATAGCAGTCTTATTTATAATAGCCAGAAGCAAGAAAGAACCCAGATGTCCCTCAACGGAGGAATGGATTCAGAAGATGTGGTATATTTACACAATGGAATACTACTCTGCAATTAAAAACAATGAATTCACGAAATTCCTAGGCAAAGGTCAGAACTTGAAAATATCATCTTTAGTGAGGTAACCCAATCACAAAAGAACACACTTGGTATGCAGTCACTGATAAGCGGGTATTAACCCAGAATCTCAGAATACCCTAGACACAATTCGCATATCAGTAGATTTCTAAGAAGATGGAAGGAGAGACCCCTGGTCCTGGAACGACTGGATGTAGGTGAACGCCAGGACAGAGAACCGAAAGGGGGGTGAATGGGGAAAAGAGGGAGGGAAGGAGGTTTATGGGACTTTCGGAGAGGGAGGAAACGGGAAAGGGGAAATGATTTTGAATGTATATAAAACAAAACTTAGAAAACAAAATTAAAAAAAAAAGAAAAATGGGATCTCCCTACCCATTTAATATAGTACTCAAAGTCCTAGACAGAGCAATTAAAAAATAAAAAGAGGTCAAAGGGATACAAATTGAAAAGGAAGAAGTCAAAATATCACTATTTGCAGATGATATGTTACTATACTTAAGAGACCCCAAAAATTCCATCAGAGAACTCCTAAACCTGAAAACCACTTCAGCATAGTGGCTGGATATAAAAATTGACTCAAATCATTAGTCTTCCTCTCCTCAGAGGATAAACAGGCTGAGAAAGAAATTAGGGAAACAACACCTTTCACAATAGTCACAAATAATATAAAATACATTGATATGACTCTAACTAAACAAGTGAAAGATCTATATGAAAAGAAATTCAAATCTCTGAAGAAAGAAATTGAAGATCTAAGAAGTTGGAAAGCTCTCCCATGCTAATGGATTGGCAGGATTAGTATAGTAAAAATGGCCATATTGCTGAAAATAATCTACAGATTCAATGCAATCCCCATCACAATTCCAATTCAATTCTACAGAGTTAGAAAGAACAATTTCCAAGTTCATCTGGAAAAACAAAAAAGCCCAGGATATTGAAAACTATTCTCAACAATAAAAGAACTTCTGATGGAATCACCATCTCTGACTTCATGCTATATTACAGAGCAATCATGATAAAAAATACATGATATTGGTAGAGTGACAGCCAGGTAGATCAATGGAATAGAACTGAAGACCAAAAAATGAACCACATTCCTATGGTCACTTGATCTTCAACAAATGAGCTAAAACTATCCAGTGAAGAAAAAGACAGCATTTTCAACAAATGGTGCTCATTCAGCTGAAAATTAGCATGTAGAAGAAGGCAAACTGATCCATTCTTATTTCCTTGTACAAAGACAAAGTCCAAGTCCTCCATATAAAGGACCTCCATATAAAATCAGATACACTGAATCCAATAGAAGAGAAAATAGGGAAGAGCCTTGAGCACATGGGCACAAGGAAAATTTTCCTGAATAGAATACAAGTACGTTATGGTCTAAGATCAAGAATTGACAAAGGGAACCTCATAAAATTGCAAATTTTTATCAATAGCAGAAAACAGCAAACAAAAGAATGGGAAAAAATCTTGACCAATTCTATATCTGATAGAGGGTTAATATCTAATTTATCCAAAAAAACTGAAGAAAGTAGACTTAAGAGAGCCAAATAACCCAATTAAAAATAGGCTCCAGAACTAAACAGAGAATTCTCAACTGAGGAAACTCAAAAGGTCAAGAAGTACCTAAAGATATATTTAACATCCTTAGTCAACAGGGAAAGGCAAATCAAAACAACTCTGAGATTTTACCTCACACCACTCAGAAAGGTTAAAATCAGAAACTCAACTGACAGCAGATGCTGGCAAGGATGTGGAGAAAAAGGAACACTCCTCCACTGTTGGTGGGATTGCAAGGTGGTACAACCATTCTGGAAATCAGTTTAGCGGTTCCTCAGAAAATTGGACATAGTGCAACCTGAGGACCAAGCTATACCACTCCTTGGCATATAGCCAGAAGATGCTCCAACATGTAATAAGGACACATGCTCCTCTATGTTCATAGAAGCCTTATTTATAATAACCAGAAGTTGGAAAGAATCCAGATGTCTCTCAATGGAAGAATGTATTCAGAAAATGTGGTACATTTACACAATTTAGCACTCACTACTCAGTTATTAAAAACAATGATTTCATGAAATTCTTAAGCAAATGGATGGAACTAGAAATTATTATCTTGAGTAAGGTAATCCAATCACAAAAGATCACATATTGTATGCACTCCCTGATAAATATATATTAGCCCAAAAGCTCGGAATATCCAAGATAAAATTCACAAACCACATGAAGCTCAAGAGGAAGGAAGACCACAAGTGTGGATTTTGGTCCTTCTTAGAAGGGGTGTCAAATATCCATGGGAGAAGATACAGAGACAAAGTATGGAACAGAAACTGAAGGAAAGGCTATCCATAACTGTCACACCTTGGGATCAACCCAATATAGAGTTACCAAACCCAGATACCACTGTGAATGCCAACAAGTGCTTGCTGACAGGAGCCTGATATAGCTGTCTCCTGAAAGACTCTGCCAGTGTCTGACAAATACATAAGTGGATGCTTATAACCTTCCATTGGACTAAGCAAAGGTCCCCAATGGAGGAGCAAGAGAAAGGACCCAAGGAGCTGTAGGGGTTTGCAGCCCCCACTGGAGGAACAACAATATGATCTAACTAATACCCCCGAGCTCCCAGGGACCAAAGAGTGCACATGGAGGGACTCATGGCTCCAGCTGCATATGAAGCAGAGGATGGCCTTGTTGAACATCAATGGGAGGAGAGGTTCTTGGTACTGTGAAGGTTTGATGCCCCAGTGTAGGGGGATGTCAGAATGGGGAAGCAGTAGTGGGTGGGTTAGAGAGCAGGGGGAGGGAGAATGGGATAAGGGGTTTTTGGAGGGTGTTCTGGGGGCCAAACCTGATGGATTCTGGCAATTGTCTACTGTTGATAGCAATAAATGATTAGGAAAAGAAACTTAATTTTTTTGGGCTTTTTACCATTAACTTAACTCTTCATGAGCCATGTAGAGAGTCATATTGGAATGTCATGTAACCTGGCAGGAGCTTGATATTGACCAAGGTGAAGTTCCTCTCCCAGCTTTTGAGCATGGAATTTCTGTGCTAGTCACAATCCTGCTCCACCTAGGATGGAGTGAAGTTGAAGTTCGTTGTTCCTCCAGGGCTACAAATTTCTGAATTAAGCAGCTGACCTGCTCAGTAGCCAGAGCAGTGGCACCAAAGTCAGTGAACAGCCAGATCAGTTCTGCAAACCTGTTTCCAGCCTTTGGAGGGAATGGCTTTTTTCCTCACCTATATATATATATTTGGAAAAGTCCATTGAACTTTAAGTCTTGAGCAAGAAATAAAGCTTTGGCTTCATATTTCTCTTGTCACCCTGTAATTTTTTATCCCCAGCTCTTCTTCCAGAGAATCCGATAACCTGTTTGAATGCAACCGCAGACAGTTTCAGAGCGAGAGAAAAATAAAAATGATGAAGAGAAAGTAATACACACACACACACACACACACACACACACACACACACACACACTGACTGAGCCCAATCACAGGTTTCAACAACTTCACAATTGCATTTGCATGATTACCTACATTCACATATGCTTACACACATTCATATAGACAGACAAACATATACACATATATAAACATACATATATACATACATACAAGCATACATACAAACACGCATACATACATACATACATACATACATACATACATACATACATACACACACACACATACATACATATATACATACAAAAGGTCCCTTAAAACAAAGAGAAATCAAAATATGCTGTACTTCCCAGGCCTGGCTCTATGTTTAATTCACCTGCTGCTCCCTGCCAAAAGTTTGCTCTTCTCTCTGACATTACCTCATACCAATTCTCACTCAGTTTCTCAGCTCTGCTAATTACCCTCACAACATCAAGTGTTCTGCAGTGTTGCTGGCACTGACTTCCTTCTGCATAACCAACATCTATCACAAAGAGTTTCAATAACATCCCCAATTCTGTGAGCTTTCCTGACAGCATTTAATATAGATCTGATTTCTGCTGAAATCATGATGGCAGAAAGTATATCTAAATGGTAGCTCAAACATGTAATAGTGCTTTTTATGAAAATGAAAACAACCCAAACCATGTTCTATGCACCAGTCTCCATTGGATATACCACACCATTTCAGAACTTCCCTTAAAACAACATTTAAAACAGTATGCCTCCTGTCAGGAATAGAAAATCCAATTTTTAAGGCAGTCACATTGAACCAATCAGAGTTTACTCAGAAAGAAAGTTTACTTACAAAGAATGTTTGGTCATATTTGTATCTAACTTATAAAAATTATAAGTAATATATTCATCTTATCTTGGTCAGTGATGAAGGTAAATTATATACTCACATATTACATGTAAGTTGTAATAGCATGTTAAAACAACCCCCTATGATTAGAGGACAGGCTTCTTATCCCTCAAAGAGAACTTGTAAATTTAACCTTTAAGATATTAAATAACAAAGATGATCCAAAAACTGAAAACACAAAAAATTCAAATGCACTATAGAAATTCAAGGCATGGTTTCCTGTCTATTCTACATTGTTTTGGAGAAGTCACACTGTAATTTTAATTTAAAATAATTTCACACATGTTTGTGTTAGGTTCTCTGCAAGTACACTCTGAAGTTTTATGGCATATTGTTTGGAAGAAGAAGCTAAAGTTGCACTAGAGACCACAGAATATTGGAAATTCAACTGTCATGCATTAAGTATAGTCAAGCCAAGGGAGAAGCTATGTATTAGGAAGATGGAAGCCCAGGTGGGGCAGACATAATTATGTCATTTGGATTCCTAAAGGTACCACAAAGAGCCCCAATTGATAGATATGGTGAGGATATATTCGACATTCACCATGATTGTTTTAATCTTGTTTGGTCTGGTCTTTATACCTATAGCCCTGCTTCATTCTTCCATTTTATAATATGAATGTTTGCTATATATAATTATATATTAGAAATATATAAATTGATTTTTATGTTACAGGGATTCAAATATAAGATAATGACTTAGGCTGAAATTAAATTTTCAACAGTGTTAGGACTATTACAGAATAAAAGAATGAATGAAGTAATGGCTATGGAGTTAACTAAGGAGTTAAGAACAATTCCTACTCTGACAGAAAACCCAAGTTTACTTCTTACTACAACAAGACAGTGGTCAACTTACTTTTAGTCTAGTTCCAAAGGATCTGGTGACCACTTCCATGGTTACCTGCAAATTCATAGCACACACATACATGTATGGATACATGATTACTTGAACACACACATACATACACAAGAAAGAATAAAGTCTAGGATAATTGTGGAAGTTGAATAGAGTAAATTTTTATTATGAGATTTTTATGTTATCATGGAAATATGTGGAAGAATACAGTAGTTTAGCAATGATATATTGGGCGTCACATTGACAAGGAGTATACTTATGACAAATATTTATTACTTAATTTGTCTGAATCATTTTTTAGGCAGCAGCAAATACCTTTTTTTCCTTTTTTTGCTTCTTTCCACTAACTTGTCTCATATTGCTAGCAATATGTCTGTACCTGTGATATGTCAGGTTGTGAGGGTCTTGTGAAGCACATACACAGTGAATCAGGAAAGAATTTTATTTGGAATCAAAGTGAAGTACAGGAAGAATACACTGAAAGAGAGCAACAGTCCCTGCGTGAAATTTACTAAGTAGAGAGTTATAACAGTTTGTGTTTTTCACCCACAAGGAAAAAGTGTTGGTTACTGAGGTGTAATTATATGATTTTCTTTTCTTTTTCTTTTTCTTTTCTTTTCTTTTTTTTCTTTTTTTGGTTGATAGCATTTTTATTTTTTTTCTTCCTTTACCTCCTCCTCTTCCTCCACCTCTTCTTCTCCTTTTATTTTTTATTTTCTAAGTTTTTTTATTTACATTCCAAATGATTTCCCCTTTCCTTTTTCCTCCTTCCCCGAAAGTCCCATAAGCCCCCTTCCCTCCTTCTGTTCCACATTCAACCCCCGCTTGCATCTCTGTCCTAGTATTCCCCTACATGCAGTCTATCCAGGACCAGGGGTCTCTCCTTCCATATTCTTGGAAATCTATTGATATGTGATTTGCGTTTTGGGTATTCCAAGATTCTGGGTTAATATCCCCTTATCAGTGACTGCATACCATGTATGTTCTTTTGTGATTGGGTTACCTCACTAAGGATGATATTTTCCAGTTCTGATCAGTTGCCTAGTAAGTTCGTGAATTCATTGTTTTTAATTGCAGAGTAGTGTGCACCGG
The DNA here is from genome assembly GCA_036184385.1 of Tokudaia muenninki. NCBI lineage: Eukaryota > Metazoa > Chordata > Mammalia > Rodentia > Muridae > Tokudaia > Tokudaia muenninki. The sequence goes on from BTHS01000004.1 coordinate 89,573,234, forward strand.
GTAAATATACCCCATCTTCTGAATCCATTCCTCCATTGAGGGACATCTGGGATTTTTCCAGCTTCTGGCTATTATAAATAAGGCTGCTATGAACATAGTGGAGCATGTGTCCTTATTGCATGCAGATAAATCCTCTGGGTATATGCCCAGGAGTAGTATAACAGGATCCTCCGGGAGTGACATGCCCAGTTTTCTGAGTAACCGCCAGACTGCTTTCCAGAGTGGTTGTACCAGATTGCAATCGCACAAGCAGTGGAGGAGTGTTCCTCTTTCTCCACATCCTCGCCAACAACTGCTGTCTCCTACGTTTTTGATCTTAGCCATTGTGACTGGTATGAGGTGGAATCTCAGGGTTGTTTTGATTTGCATTTCCCTAATGACTAAGGATGTTGAACACTTGTTTAGGTGCTTCTCAGCCATTAGATATTCTTCAGGTGAGAACTATATGTTTAGCTTGGTATCCCATTTTTTAATAAGGTTATTTGGCTCTCTGAAGTCTAACTTCTTGAGTTCTTTGTATATACTAGATATTAGCCCTCATTGGATGTAGGGTTGGTAAATATCATTTCCCACTTGGTTGGTTGCTGCTTTGCCCTTTTGACAGTGTCCTTAGCCTAACAGAATCTTTGCAATTTTATGAGGTCCCATTTGTCAATTCTTAATCTTAGAGCATAAGCTATTGTTGTTCTATTCAGGAAATTTTCCTCTGTGCCCATATGTTCAAGGTTCTTCCCTAGTTTCCTTTCTATTAGTTTCAGTGTGTCTGGTTTTATGTGGAGGTCCTCGATCCACTTGGAATGGAACTTAGTACAAGGAGTTAAGAATGGGTCAATTTGCATTCTTCGGCATGTTGACCTCCAGTTGAGCCAGCACCATTTGTTGAAAAGGCTATCTTTTTTCCACTGGATGGTTTTAGTTCCTTTGTCAAAGATCAAGTGACCATAGGAGTGTGGATTCATTTCTGGGTTTTCAATTCTGTTCCATTGATCTACATGCCTGTCACTATACCAATACCATGAGGTTTTTAACATTATTGCTTTGTAGTATAGCTTGAGGTCTGGGATACTGATTCCCCAAAAGTTCTTTTACACTTGAGAATAGTTTTAGCTATCCTGGGCTTTTTTTTTTTTTAATTTTATTTTCTAAGTTTTTTTTTTATATACATTCAAAATCATTTCCCCTTTCCTGTTTCCTCCCTCCCCGAAAGTCCCATAAGCCTCCTTCCCTCCCTCTTTTCCCCATTCACCCCCATCTCGCTTCTCTGTCCTGGCGTTCCCCTACATCCAGTCTTTCCAGGACCAGGGGTCTCTCCTTCCATCTTCTTCGAAATCTGTTGATATGCGAATTGTGTCTAGGGCATTCCGAGATTCTGGGTTAATGCCCCCTTATCAGAGACTGCATACCATGTGTGTTCTTTTGTGATTGGATTACCTCACTAAGGATGATATTTTCAAGTTCTGACCATTTGCCTAGGAATTTCGTGAATTCATTGTTTTTAATTGCAGAGTAGTATTCCATTGTGTAAATATACCACATCTTCTGAATCCATTCCTCCGTTGAGGGACATCTGGGTTCTTTCCAGCTTCTGGCTATTATAAATAAGGCTGCTATGAACATAGTGGAGCATGTGTCCTTATTGCATGCAGGTAAAGCCTCTGGGTATATGCCCAGGAGTGGTATAGCCTGATCCTCTGGGAGTGTCACGTCTAGTTTTCTGAGGAACCACCAGACTGCTTTCCAGAGTGGTTTTACCAGCTTGCAATCCCACCAGAAGTGGAGGAGTGTTCCTCTTTCTCCACATCCTCGCCAACAACTGCTGTCTCTGAATTTTTGAATTGCTCTTTCTAACTTTATGAAGAATTGAGTTGGGATTTTGAGGGGGTGGCATTGAATCTTCATATTGCTTTTGACAAGATGGTCATTTTAACTATATTAATCCTGCCAATCCATGAGTATGGAAGATTTTTCCATCTTCTGAGGTCTTCTACAATTTCTTTCTTCAGAGATTTGAAGTTCTTGTCATACAGATCTTTCACTTGTTTGGTTAGAGTCACACCAAGATACTTTATATTGGTTGTGGCTATCGTGAAGGGTATCATTTCTCTTATTTCTTTCTCAGTATGTTTATCCTTTGAATATAGGAAGGCTACTGACTTGCTTGAGTTGATTTTATATCCGGCCACTTTGCTGAAGTTGTTTATCAGCTTTAGGAGTTCACTGGTGGAGTTCTTTGGGTCCTTAAGTATACTATCTTATCGTCTGCAAATAGTGATAGTTTGACTTCTTCCTTTCCAATGTGTATCCTTTTGACGTCCTTTTGTTGGCTAATTGCTCTAGCTAGAACTTCAAGTACTATATTGAAAAGATGTGGAGAGAGTGGGCAGCCTTGTCTAGTCCCTGATTTTAGTGGAATTGCTTCAAGTTTCTCTCCATTTAGATTGATGTTGGCTACCGGTTTGCTGTAAATTGCTTTTACTATGTTTACATATGAGCCTCGAATTCCTGATCTTTCCAAGACCTTTAGCATGAAAGGATGCTGAATTTTGTCAAATGCTTTCTCAGCATCTAATGAGATGACCATGTGGTTTTTTCTTTGAGATTGTTTATATAGTGGATTACATTGATGGATTTCCTTATATTGAACCATCCCTGCATCCCTGGGATGAAGCCTACTTGATCGTAGTGAATGATCGTTTTGATGTGTTCTTGGATTCGGTTGGCAAGAATTTTATTGAGTACTTTTGCATCGATATTCATAAGAGAGTTTGGCCTGAGATTCTCTTTCTTTGTCGGATCTTTGTGTGCTTTTGGTATTAGTGTAATTGTGGCTTCATAGAACGAGTTGGGTAGTGTTCCTTCTGTTTCTATTTTGTGGAACAGATTGAAGAGTATTGGTGTTAGGTCTTCTTTGAAGTTCTGATAGAATTCTGCACTAAAACCATCTGGACCTGTGCTTTTTTTGGTTGGAAGACTTCCAATGACAACTTCTATTTCTTCAGAGGTTATAGGGCAGTTTAGATGTTCTATTTGATCCTGATTTAATTTTGGTATTTGATATCTGTCAAGGAAATTGTCCATTTCCTCGAGATTTTCTAGTTGTGTTGAATACAGGTTTTTGTAGTAGGATCTGATGATTTTTTGAATTTCCTCAGTTTCTGTTGTTATCTCTCCCTTTTCGTTTCTGATTTTATTAATTTGGATACTGTCTCTGTGCCTTCTGGTTAGTCTGGCTAAGCGCTTATCTATCATGTTGATTTTCTCAAAGAACCAACTCCTCATTTTGTTGATTCTTTGTATGGTTTTATTTGTTTCTACTTGATTGATTTCAGCCCTGAGTTTGATGATTTCCTGCCTTCTTTGGTGTATTTGCTTCTTTTTGTTCCAGGGCTTTCAGGTGTGCTATTAAGCTGTTAGTGTATGCTGTCTCCCGTTTCTTTTTGGCAGCACTCAGGGCTATGAATTTTCCTCTTAGCACTGCTTTCATTGTGTCCCATAAATTAGGGTATGTTGTACCTTCATTTTGATTAAATTTCAAAAAGTCTTTTTCTTTCTTTCTTTATTTCCACCTTGACCAAGTTATCATTGAGTAGACCATTGTTCAGCCTCCATGTGTATGTGAGTTTTCTTTTGTTTTTGATGCCATTGAAGACCACCCTTATTCCTTAGTGATCTGATAGGAGGCATGGGATTAGTTCGATCGTATATCTGTTGAGGTCTGTTTTGTGACCAATTATTTGGTCAATTTTGGTGAAGGTACATGAAGTGCTGAGGAGAAGATATATTCTTTTGCTTTAAGATGAAATGTTATATATATATATATATATATATATATATATATATATATATATATAATTTGTTAGTTCCATTTTGTCAAAGGCTTCAATTAGTTTCACTGTGTTTAGTTTCTGCTTTCCTGAATGATCTATTTCAGAGAGCGGGTGTTGAAGCCACCCACTATTATTATGCGAGGTGCAATGTGTGTTTTAAGCTTTAGTAAAGTTTCTTTTATGAACGAGAGTGCCCTTGCATTTGGAGCATAGATGTTCAGAATTGAGAGTTCTTCTTGCTGGATTTTTCCTTTGACCAGTATGTAGTGTCCTTCTGCATCTTTTTTGATGACTTTAGGTTGAAAGTCAATTTTATCTGATATTTGGATGGCTACTCTGTCTCGTTTCCTGGAACCATTTGCTTGTAAAATTGTTTTCCAGCCTTTTACTCTGTGGTAGTGTTTTTCTTTGACACTGAGGTGCATTTCTTGTATGCAGCAAAATGCTGGGTCCTGTTTATGTATCGAGTCTGTTAGTCTATGTCTTTTCTTTGGGGAATTGAGACCATTGATATTAAGAGAGATTAAGGAATAGTGATTATTGCCACCTGGTATTCTTGACGCTATCTTTATGTTTGAGTGGTTATCTACTTTTGGGTTTGATGAATGAAGTTTACTATCTCATTTTTTCCAGGTTGTAGTTTCTCTCCTTGTATTGGCGGTTTCCATCTATTATCCTTTGTAGGGCTGGGTTTGTAGAAAGATATTGTGTATATTTGGTTTTATCATGGAATATCTTGGTCTCTCCATCTATGGTGATTGAGAGTTTTGCTGGGTCTAGTAGTCTAGGCTGGCATTTGTGCTCTCTTATATTCTGCATGAGATCTGCCCAGGAATTTCTGGTTTTCATAGTCTCTGGTGAGAAGTCTGATGTGATTCAGATAGGTCTACCTTTATATGGTACTTGACTTTTTCTCTTACTGCTTTTAATATTCATTCTTTTTTAGTACATTTGTTGTTTTGATTATTATGTGACAGGAGGTATTTCTGTTCTGGTCCAGTCTGTTTGGAGTTTTGTAGGATTCTTGTATGTTCATCGGCATCTCTCTCTTTAGCTTAGGGAAGTTTTCCTCCATAATTTTGTTGAAGATATTTACTGGCCCTTTAAGTTGCAAATCTTCATTCTCATCTATACCTATAATCCTTAGGTTTGGACTTCTCATTGTGTCCTGGATTTCCTGGATGTTTTGGGTTACATATTTTTTTACATTTTGCATTTTCTTTGACCGTTGAGTAAAAGAAATCAAGATGCTTTCTATAGTATCTTAAGCACCTGAGAATCTTTCTTCCATCTCTTCTATTTTATTGTTGATGTTTGCATCTATGACTCTTGATTTCTTCCCAAGGTTTTCTATCTCCAAAGTTGTCCCCCTTTGTGATTTCTTAGTTGTTTCTACTTCCTTTTTTATATCCTGGATGGATTTGCTCAGATCCTTCACTTGTTTGTTTGTATTTTCCTGTATTTCTTTAAGATATTTTTGCATTTCCTCTTCCAGGATTTCTGCATGTTTACCCAAGTTCTCTTGTATTTCTTTAAGCGATTTTGTGTTTCCTCCTCATGGGCTTCCATCTGTTGATCCATATTCTCCTGCATTTCTTTTAGCGATTCTTGTGTTTCCTTTGTAAGGGCATCTACCTGTTGATTCATTTCTTTAAGCGATTTTTGTGTTGCCTCCTTATAGGCCCCCATCTGTTGACCCGTATTCTCCTGCATTTCTTTAAGCGATTTTTGTGTTTTCTTTGTAAGGACTTCTACCCGTTGGTTCATTTTCTCCTGTATTTCTCTATGAGATTTATTTGTGTCCTTCTTGAAATCCTCTAATAGCATCATGAGAAGTGATTTTAAATCCAGATCTTGCCTTTCGTGTGTGATGGAGTATCCAGGACTTGCTGCTGTTGAAGAGTTGTGTTCGGATGGTGCCATATTGCCTTGATTTCTGTTAGTAACGTTCCTACGTCTGCCTTTTGCCATCTGTTTACCTCTTGTGTTAGTTGGTCCTGCAGTCACTGGCTGTTGGTTGGACCTCCCGTGAGCCTGCAAGGCTATTTCTGCCCCTCCGCCGGATTACTAGGATTCCCCTGGCACTGATTGCTAGGGGGCTGCCCTGCTCCTGAGTGGCTTTGGAGCCCTGATGTGCCTTGTCCCAGGTGATGTTATATTGGGGAATCCCTGCACATACAAAGGCTCAGTGTAGTAAATCCCCAGAGCAGAGGTCACCAAGGGGAGGCTGGTGTGCTCCCTCCCTGTGTGGTTGTGCTCTCTCCCAGTGTGGGTCCCTCTGCAGTACAGATGTCCCACAGCATAGCTGGCATGTAGGTGACCACACAACTGCCCAGCTTTTGGGAGCAGGGAGCACACAAACTGGCTGAGTCCCAAGCTATATTAAGCTGAACTTGGAGGTCCCAATTGCCCTGTTGCCGGAGCAAGGATGGAGGAGTGCACTGTGCACCCTCTCTGCACAGATCACTCTGCAGGGCAGATGGCCCACAGCAGAGCTGGCGCCCAGATGACCACAGAGCTGCCCCACTCTTGGGCGCAGATGGATGCCCAATGGGCTGTGTCCCAAGCGATGTTATATTGGGGAGTCCCTGTGTACCTGGAGGCTCAATACAGTCGATTCCCGGAGCAGAGGTCACCAAGGGTAGGCTGGTGCTCTCCCTCCCTGTGTGGGTGAGCTCTCTCCCAGTGCGGGTCCCTCTGCAGGGCAGATGTTTCACAGCAGAGCTGGCAAGTAAGTGACCATAGAACTGCCCAGCTCTTGGAAGCAGGGAATACACAAGCTGGCTGAGTCCCAAGCAATATTATGCTTGATTGTCCCTGTGCCTAGAGGTCCCAATTGCCCTGTTGCAGGAGCAAAGATGGCAGAGTCTGATAGCCTTTTTCAATAGGCATGTCCTTTTCCCATGATATATCTGATTATAATCACATGCAGCATAGATCATGAATAGGCATAAGAAATAAATCAACATTTTCTCTAAAATGTTATTTTAAGACCAATGCTCATATGAGAGATAGGGAATAATCCACTCACAAAATAATTTTAATGCAAAATTCATCATGTTTACAATATAGTAATGGGGAAGGGAGCAGAAACTGAGGGGATGGACAACTGATGACCAGCCCAACTTGACACCCATCCCATGGGCAAGTACCAATCCCTAACATGATTAATGATACTCTGTTATGCTTGCAGACAAGGAGCATGTTGTCGTCTGAGAAGCTCCACCCAGAAACTGACTCTGATAGATACAGACACCCACAGCCAAACAGTGGATAGAGCTTGAAAACTCTTATGGAAGAGTAGCCACAAGAATTGTGGATCCCAGAGGGATTCTAATTTCATTGGAAAATCAACGGCATCAACTAACATTGGCCCTTGAATCTCTCAGAGTCTGAATCAACAACCAAAGAACATAGACGGGCTTGACCTAGACCTCCTCACTTATGTGTAGCAGATGCACAGCTTGACCTACAAGTGCTTTCTGGATAACTGGAATGGGGAATATTCTAAACCTGTTGTCTGTACGTGGGATATGCTCTACTAGCTGGACTGCCAGAACAGAGAGAGGAAGAACCTAGCCACTTAAAGCCTTGAAGTTCCATGAATGGGGGAATATTCAAGGAGAACCCCACCCACTCAAAGGAGAAGGCAGGGATAGGGAAAGGATTTTGGGAGAGGGTGACTGGGAAAGAAGTACTGAGTAAGTAGAAAAAATTAAATTAAATTTAATTTAATTTAATTTAAAAGATCACTATTTAAAAGACAAAAGATTGTATGCTGGATTTGGCTACTACTCCCACTTGATTATATTTTTCTGAGTATATTTGACCATGTAGAGGATGCCTTGACTACACAGGATGGTGTAACATAATTGTTTATTTTATTTGTTAAGTTTTTTTTTTGTAGAGTGATATGCATGCAGACTGGGGAAGTTACAGTTCCAGGTTGATAAGTGTTTTGTTTGAAAAAGAATGTATCTGTAAGGCAAGTCCAGTAGGATCAAAGATTGCTAAGCTATCACAATTCATAAGTTTGCAATTCTGACACACTCTTTTTCTATAATTTTGCAAAATTTTCTATAATTTCTGCAAAATCTTATTTACAATGGTGGTTTGAGTAAGAATGTCCTCCAGAGTTTCACATATTTGCATGCTTGAACCTCAGTTATTGGAACACTTTGTGAACAATTAGGAGATGTGGCATTGCTGAAGGAGGTTTGTCATTGAGGGTATGCTTTGAGGTTTCAAAAGTTCAAACCTCTCACAGTTATCTTTCTACTTCTCTGTGTTTCCGATTTGTAGATGAAGGTTTAAGTTATTAACTACTACATCAGGTCAACTCCTGTCTGTCTGCTACTTTGTTTCTCACCATATTACTCCTGGACTAATCTTCTGGACCTGAGAGCTCCCCAATTAAATTCTTTCATTGATAAATTGCTCTTGCCATGATGTATTATCAGAACAATAGAGTGTAAGCTATTAAATAAATAATAACAAAGGAGTGATTCAAAGACAAAGAGAAGTAATGCATAGAGAAAGAAATGGATTGGGTAACAGAGATCTCCCAGGGAGTTAAAAATAGAATAGATGTTATGTGTGACCTTAAAATATCTCTATAACCAGAGGCTGCCCCATGTTCTAACAATCAGGTGGCTATTAGCACAAATGACATCCATATTATCTATATGAACATGAACATACCAGTCCCTTCCTACACCTCTTAAGATAGCACAGATAACCTATCTCCAATACTCATCTTATTATAAGAAATGACACGTAACCTAGGTTAATTTTCTATTTAACCACACTTTCTGTAATACTAGGGATTGTATTACATCAGGAAACACTTTTTGCTATTTATTTCTTTTTTAATGAGTCATGAAAACCAAACCCTTGTTTTGATACAAGGCCAGGGGAAAGGACAGGGATTGAAGACAGAAAAGTTTCTCTGACTTCTCCATGAAAACATCGCATTGACATTTAAGCTCCAGCTAAGAGAAACATTTTCAACAGCTGAGCAGCTGGAGACATTATGAGGAACAGTTGGGGCAGCCTGTGCTCTCAATTTTGCTTCCCTGTGTGGTTTATGTCATGGCTTGAATCACTGTGGGAGGAATATAACCATGCTGTTGACAGTAATAGCTTGCAACATCTTCAGGCTGCAGGCTGTTGATCTTGAGAGAAAACTGGGTGCCAGATCCACTGCCACTGAACCTTGAAGGGACACCATCTTGCAAGCTTGTTGCATCAAAGATCAAGAACTGAGGAGATTTCCCTAGTTTCTGCTGATACCATGATAAACGGTTATAAATGTTCTCACTTGCTTGACATGTCATAGTAACACTTTCTTCCACAGATACAGCCAGGGAGACTGTAGACTGAGTCATCTGGATGTCACATTTGGCATCTAAGATTGGAAAATTGAAAACAAAGATACACATGATTAATCCTGTTTCAAGAGTATTTTCACTGAGACCAAGCAGCACTGAGTACAGGAAGGTGAATACATTTCCAGTGCTCTCTTCCTTACCTGTAAGCAACAGAAGCAGCAACCCCAGGAGCTGAGTGGGCACACCCATGTCTGTGTGTGATCAGTGTGAGGCTGACTCCAGCCCTTAGTCTGACCTGACTATGAAGAAGTCCTCATGTCAGTGGGCTGTGATTTGGGTACATGCAGATCACCAAAGGATAGGCACAGATGCATGTCTCATCAGGTCAATAGCCCATTACAGACATGTGGTTCTCTATTTCTCCAATATTGATGAAGTTCAAGTTTATTTGTAGGGAATGTGCTTCTTGTTGAACAAAGAACAGCAACTGTAAGTTGCTCCTTATTTTGTCTTCTATCATGTTCCACATAAAATTTCCTTGCTATGTTTTCATACATGTTAGGGTGTTTCAGATATGGTAGTCTTATAGACAGTACATAATTAGTTCCATTTTCTTTTCATAGTTAGGTTTAGATGTTATTGTGCTCATGTATTTTCTTCTGGTTTTTCTTCCTCTGTTTGTGAGGCTGAATTTTAGTTACAACATTTTTGCTTTACTTTGTCTTTTTCCAAGTTCCACAAAATACGTGTTCCTGTTCTCTTTCAAATTCATAGCCTCTTTTTTTGTATAACTAGTTGAGTTCATATAAAATTACTTGTGTGTGTGTGTGTGTGTGTGTGTGTGTGTGTGGGTGTGGGTGTGGGTGTGTGTGCATGCGTGTGCGTGTGTGTGTATAATGTTTTCAGGGCTGATCTTTTCAAATGGGACATTCAATTGGTATACCCTTCCCTAGAGAAGAGCATCTCTTCTGTTGACAGCTTTACCTGCTTCTCCATAGTATTTTCTTTGTAGATGTGAGGCCTCATGGGCTGTTGCCCAGTCTATTTGTCATGTTCATTGATGTCCTCCTTGTTCAACTCACATTTGAGTACTGCTGATCATTGTTGGGGAGTTGGACTACAAACTCTAAGTCATTGACAAATTTGATAACTGTCTAGAGACTATTCATAAATTCTGTAACTCTGGAGAACCCTGAATAATGCAGATGTCTTTTTTAGATGTATCCCTTTTAACTGAGCACCAGAACTCACCTTCCCCACAGTGATTCCCAAAGAGTAACAGAATCCAACTGGAAGTTCTGTTTTGTAAATGGAGTCTCACATAAATAAGTCATCTCTTCCGGTAAACAATCTTACTTTACTTATTTATGACAGCTTGGTTACTTTACTTATTTATGACAGCTTGGTTACTCAAGATTTGCTTCCTTCAAGCCAACAATTTTCTGGGTTTTCTCTTCTCTTTCTATGTATATGAGCATCCTTTGTAGATTCATCTGGGATTATATGTATATCCAGTGCTCATGTGAATCTTCAGATTATGGCACCTGACTTCTTCTCATTTGTAACACAAGTTATTGCTTTTAATGTATATAAGTACTCACTGAGAAATAATTATTCATGTCATTAAAGGCACAATGGATCCCAAACTTGTATGGGCTATGGGCACCATATCTTTTCTAAATATTAAGAGGATGTGTACATTAGTCTAAGTTTAGGACAGAAGGACCCAGATTGTGTGGTGAAAGTAATGCATGTAGGAAAGTAAAAGTTGAGACTATACTTGGGGAATTATTGCTATAACAGTGTCCAGTCTTAGGGTGAGTTTGTGGAAATCATTAAATGGGAAATTTTTTCATGTACAGACAGCCATTTAATAGGAGATAGAGATTTAACAGAGCAAGACTGACACCATTCATGGCCTGAAGATGAAGATGTACACAGGAGAGGTGTCAGAAAGAAGATGCAGTGTGGATAGTTTAAGTAAGTGACTGATTTGAAAAACTACTGATGAGGGTGATCCTGCAGTATGTGGTCACAGTGTTTCCGTTCAAGGATATATCAAAGATGTATTTATGTGCAATAGAGATAAAAAGTTTTCATCTAGCACTACTTCTATCTATTAATATAAATATATTTCATATACTGACACAATATATGCATGCTTAGATTAAGCAATAAAGTCATGCTAATAATCATAATCAGTCAAAATGCTAATTTATTTCACAGTTTCATAAAAGTATGTTCCAGAACACTCACACAAATGGCAATTATATGGGATGGATTTGTTCTCTACATTCAGACAGAAGGGAATTCATTGTTATCCAGGAACAAGGTCAGGGATGGAGCTGGTAGTGTATAGTCTCTCTGTGTGTTATACCTGCCCCACACCTGAAGCATTCAACAGAGAAGATTATCTCCTGTCTTATTATCTTGAATATTTGACTTCACTTTGCACATGTCTGCTTTATGGATGGATTGACACAGTGCATATATTCTTTCAGGTGGCTACCTCTACCTACATTCACCTCCTACTTGAAATTGCATTCCAAGACATCCTACAGTTATTATTGATACAAGACAGTATAAAATGGATAGAACTTGGTGAGTCTCTCACCACTCTAAATCAGTCTTTTTTCACACTCCTCTGGAAGCCCATTTTTCAGCACACTTCATTATCTTAGTGCTAATAGTACTATGGACAATCTTTGATCTAACTCTTGGACTTCTGGTTAAACTTCCACACCTTCCAAATTTTCTTATCAACAGAAATATGTAAAATGATGGAATTACTCAGAGGAAAACGGCATCACTTATAAGAAGGCTTACCTAATTTTAATATCATGGGTCAGGTGCCTGGATTGTGGTTTATGTCTTGATGCCTAAGAAGCACAGGGGAAACAAATGATAAGGTGCTACTTATTTAGTGAGAAGAAAATACAGTTCCTCAGATTCTTCCCACAAAAGTCAAAAGAGTCTTTGGAGATCTGAAGTTCACAATCACATTGGTCCACAGACAATTTCTTCAAGGTCTTAAATATAGGATTGTTAATAGTAGTGCATATAGTTTAATCTACTATCTCAATTATATAAAGCTGTAGAGAGTCTCCCATAAAAGAAAAAAAAGCAGAGAAAAAATCCTTTGCATAGATTCATACTATTAGAAATATTCAAATAGAAAAAAATAGAGAAAAGAGAATTCCCAAAAGCCAATGAATGTCACATCTTGAGGTTCTTTTCATTTTTCTATCATGATCCTTTGAGCTCAAGCTGGAGATATTGTACATCAGCTGCATTTTGTCAAGTATTTATTTCTTAAACATACTGAACATATGTCTTCCTATACCATTTAATGTTCTCAACTTTGAAATGTTTTAAAAGTTTTGAGGATTCTAACAAGCAATCTCTATTCAGGTAATAAGGATATGGAAGTTTGGGTTCTAATTGCTTTAAGTTAGACATCATTTATAGAAGTTTTGTATTCATACTCATTTAAAAGTCTCTGCAATTTGAGCAATGATACTATCAGATACACAAACATTTCTTAAAAACTTCAGGAAATAAAAATTTTAATCACTCTGTTCTTATTCACCTCATCCAGTCCTCACTAATTATGTGATTCTCAATGTATAGGGATGGTCCAAATGGGAAGCAGAAAGTGGTTACTCATGGACACAGAGGATAATATTACAAGGTGACATGATCAGAGAAAGTGTGGATTTGATGTTTCAGGACATGAGGAAGATCTCAGAGGATTTGCAAGAAGGAAAAATGTACCTTCTTGTATTCTTATGCTAATTGGGTCCCCCAAAATTGTTTGCAAGGGAATGTCTGCACATACCTTCTGGGAACCTTCCTCCTATGAATTCTGATTGTTAAATAAAGATGGCAGCAGACAATAGCTTGGGGAAGAGAGACATAGGCAGGGTTTAGGCACTGTCTTAGGTTTCTATTACTGCACAAGCATCATGACCAAGAAGCAAGTTGGAGAGGAAAGGGTTTATTCAGCTTATATTTCCACATTGCTTTTCATCACCAAAGGAAATCAGGATTGGAACTCAAGCAGGTCAGGAAGAAAGAGCTGATGCAGAGGACATGGAGGGATATTCCTTACTGGCTTGCTTCTCCTGGTTGTCTCACCCTGCTCTCTTATAGAACCCAAGACTACCAGCCCAGGGATAGCACCACCCATAATGGACCCCCATCCTTGATCATTAATTGAGAAAACGCCCACAGCTGGATCTCATGGAGGCATTTCCCCAACTGAAGCTCTTTCTCTGTGACAACTCCATCCTGTGTCAAGTTGACACACAAAACCAGCCAGAACAGGTACCCTGGATTTGGGACCATGAGGAGGAGGAAAGAAAGAGATACAGAGACCATGATGGAAGGGTAATAATGTGCAGGAAGGAGAAGCAGGGCATCCATGTAAATGGGCCAAGAGAATATGGCCCAGAGGACTGCTCAACTGGGGCAAGAGCAGCCAAGATGGAACATAGAAATTAGTAAGTAATAACAGATTTATCCATCTCATCTTGGTCATTGATGAGAAAAGATTATATACCCACTTTCATCTTATATGTCAGTTGTAATATCATGTTAGAATGAACTCCTATGATTAGAGGACAGCCTTCTCATCCCTCAAAGAGAACCTATAATAGTAGCTTTTAAGCTATTAAACAACAGATTTGATTAAAAAACTCAAAACACTAAAAATTCAAATGCACTCTAGAAATCCAACATGTCGTTCTCTACTTCATAATTTTGGAGAAGGGACCTTGAAAATTTAATTGAAAACAACTGTACACATGTGTGTCCCTGTTAGATTTTCTGCAAGGACACTCTGAGTATTTATGGCATACTGTTTGGAAGATGAAACTGAAGTTGCTCTAGGGACCACAGTATATTGGAAACTTAATTGACTTGCATTAAATATAGTCAACTCAAGAGAGAAGCTGTGTGTCAGGAATATGGCAGCCCTGATGGGAAGGATGTATTTTTATCATTTAGATCCTAAGAGATACCACAATAAGGCCCAATTGATAGATATGAGGCCATACATGACATTTGCCATGATTGTTTTGATCTTGTTTGATCTGGTTTTATTCCTAGAACCCTGTTCCCTGCTTCCAATTTATATTGTGAATGCTTGCTATCTATAATTATATATTAGAAATAAATAAATTGGTTTTTATTTTACAGGGATTCAAATATAAGAGAATGGTTTAGCCTGAAATTAAATTTTCAACAGTGTTGGGATTATTAAAGAATAAAAGCATGAATGAAGTGGTGGCTAAGGAGTTACCTAAGGAGTTAAAAACAATTCCTGTTCTGACAGACAATCTAAGTTTACTCCTTACTACTATAAGACAATGGTCACTTACTTTGAGTCTAGTTCCAAGGGATCCAGTGACCTCTTCTGTAGTTACCTGTAAATATGTAGCACACATACACACAAACACACACACACACACACACACACACACACACACACACACACATACTTATACAGGAAGATAAAAAGAGAGAATAAAGTCAAGGGGAATTTTTGAAGTTGAATAGAATATTTGTATTATGAGACAGTTATGATCTCATGGAAATATTGGGGAGAATATCATAGTTTAGCAATGGTATTTGTGGGATCATATCAACAATGAATAAACTTGTGAAAAATAATATTTGTCACTTTTTTCGAATCATTTTTAAGGCAGCAGCAAATACCTTTTGCTCTAACTTATGTTTACTTCTTTATATTATCTTCACTCATATTGCTAGCAATCTTTCTGGAACTGTGATTTCTCAGATTGTGGGAGTCGTACTTAAAGAACTTAAGAAACACACACAGTGAATCAGGGAAGAATTTTATTCAGAATCAAAGGGAATTACAGGGCAAATACACTGCCTGCATCAGTTCCTACTTGAAATTTGCTCAGTGTATAGCTCTATAATTTTGTTTTTTACCTAAAAAGAAAAAGTATTGGTTACTGAGGGGTATGATTATATAATTTGATATTTTTGTTTGATAGCTTTTTCTTAGTACATGTCCTTTTCCCATGTCTGATTGTAATTACATGCATCATAGATCTTGAATAGGCATAAGAAAAGAAATCATCATTTTTCATAAAATGATATTTTAAGGACACTGTTCATGTAAGAGAGACCCCAACACACCCAGAAAAACACTCAACCCAAAATTTATGATGTCTATAAGTAACACAGGTATGGGAAAAGGAGCAGAGACTGAGGTGATAGCCAACCAATAACAAGCCCAACTTGAGATCCATTCCATTAGTAATCACAAATCCCTAACAGTATTAATGATACTTCATTATGCTTGCAGAAAAGTTGTTGTCCTCTGAGAGTCTACACCAAGAATCTGACTCTTACAGATACAGCAATCCACAGTCCAACAGTGGATAGAGCTTGGGGAGGGACTCTTATGGAAGAATAGCAGGATGAATTGTGGGCCCTGAAGGAAATAGAAACTCCACAGGAAGATCAACAGAATCAACTAAGCTGGACCCCTGGGGCTCTAAGGTTCTGAACCACCAACCAAAGAACATAGATGGGCTGAACTGAGGCCTCCCTGCACATATGTAGCAGATGTGCAGTTTGACCTACATGTGAGTCTGGAACAACAGGGATGGTGGTTATCCCAAAAGCTATTGCCTGTATGTGGGATATGTTCTATGAGCTGGCCTATGAGGTCTGGCCTCAGTGGAAGAAGAAATACCTAGCCTCACAGAGACTAAGTGCCAGGATTATGAGGATAACCAAGGAAAACCCCACACACTTAAAGGAAAAGGGGTAGGGGAGTAGGGAAAGTATTGTGGGAGGGGTGACTGAGAAAGAGGTAGTGAATACATGAAAATTTTTAATTCAAATTTTTAAAAAGACCTTTGTTCACAATGTAAGCCTGTATGTTGGGCAATGATACCCACTATATTATATTTTTCTGAGTATATTTGGCCATGGATAAGATACTATGAAGCCATGGGATAGTATAACTTCTTTGCTTATTATAGTTGCTAATTTTTTTTTGGAAAGTGATATGGATGCATCCTGGGGAAGATATAATTCCAGGTTATAAGTGTATTGTTTGAAAAGTAATGGGTCGGTAAGTCAAGTCCAGTAAGATCAAAGGTTGCTAAGCTATATCTATTCATACTTGTCCAACTCTTACTCACACTTTGCTTTTTGTATTTTATCTGCAAAATCTTATTTAAGATGATAGTTTGAATAAGAATATTCTCCAGACGTTCACATATTTGCATGTGTGGTCCTCAATCATTGCAACTATTTGTGAACAGTTAGGAGATGAGATTTTGGTGAGGGTTGGTCACTGAGGGTATGCTTTGAGCTTTCAAACCTCAAATAACACACAGTTATCTCTCTGCCTCTCTGTGTCTTTTATTTGTAATGAATATTTAAGACTTTAACTCCTATATCAGGTCCATGCTCTTTGGTTGGTGGTTCAGGCTCTTAGAGCCAGAAGATTCCAGCTTAATTTACTCTGTTGTTCTTCCTTTGGAGTTCCTCACCCTTTTGTGGATCTCAATCCTTCCCCCAGCTCTTTCATAAGAGTCCCCAAGCTGGAGAATGGATGAAGAAAATGTGGTATACCTACACAATTGTAGGTCCACATCTGTTCTTCATTTTATCTCTTAGGGAGATTGAACGCAGGGAATTTGACTGTGCTGACTCCATGCTGCTGCTTGGGTGTGTGTTAACCTGTAGGGAAGCACTGAGACACTGCTCTAAGAGTTGGAGCGTGCATTCTGAGATGTGGGAAACTCAGAGCTTGTCCAGGTCTGGGCCTAGGATAAGGCCTGTGCCATTAGGGTTCTCAGACTCTTGGACATCCAGGCACCACTGGAAGTCATGCTTTGGCATGACACAACAGACTTCTGCCCCCTGCACCTAAGCAGACAAAACAAAGACAATAGATAATATCTTGCTAAAAAATCAAAAAGAAAAACACACCTAAAACCCTTAACTCAGAAAATGTTCAGGCTTCTTTGTTTAAATGCTTGTTTTCCCTATCAGGAACACCTAAAACAATGTCTGTGCCCTTTAATCCAAAATTTTCGTGCTTCTTTATTTAAAATGTTTATTTTTCTCCCTAGCATTAGTGCCTTCTAACCTTTATTGTCCTGAAAATTTTTCAATTTGTTTAAATTTTCTCTTTAGATTCAAAAATCATATTTAATCTACTGCCACAAGCCAAACCAACTATGCTGATAACCATTATTAAATCCTTATTTAACAACCAGTTCCATTTTACAGACAAACTGTTACAGTTTATCCCAGTTGCTTAATAAACATGAAATTATCTTCTGCAGTCATCCAAACCAGAGTTAAAAGATGCCTTCAAGATGTGATCCCAAGCAATCTATTACAGTCTTAATACTCACCATCTACCCTATACAGATGTCCCTCAGCTGGGTTTCTACTCCTCTGTTGTGATTTCTCTACAGCTTTATCTCTACAAAAGAAAAAGACAGTGCTACTGCCACAGATCCAGAAGAAGCTAAGCACCATCTCCTTGGACCTGCCAGGGAAAATCAAGCTGCCTTTGTCTACACACCTCATTTTACTAAAGACTTCTGAGACAAACACACTGTGATCTACAGAAAACAACTAAGACCCACAGAAGAAAGACTTGAGACTTTCCATCTATAATCAAAGCCAAATGGCTACCAAATTTGGGAAATTTTACATGATAACAAAAAAACATAAAGATTTATCAAATATCACTTAAAATTGATGTTATTATCCTCACAAACTATACAACCCACAGAAAAATTAATTGGTTCAATAATTCCTTGTCTTCCTAGCCACTACACGGTTACCCCTCTGGCTTATGTTGTGCTACCCCTGTGGCCTGTCTTGTGTTTTATTTTGATACTTCCCACCCCACCCACAATTTTCACTACAAATGACACAGTCATTCCAGTGACATCTCTCCTTTATAAAAAGGAAGGTTGTGGGGCATATACCATTCCAGAAATTTTGGAAAGGTAGAGCAGGTTGAGACATGGAGATTCAGTGACTCCCGGATCCCTGCCAGACTCTAGGCTTGGAACATGTGCCCTGCTCTTGATATAAAAGAAAAGTATACTATGGTCATGTAGGCCCAAAACGGTTCTCCCTGCTAGTGAGGTACCTAGAGGCCTGGGAGACTTAGCCAATAAGCTTTCCTTCCCAGACATTCCTCTCTGCAAATGGTATTTAATCTCAGGCCTACCTTCAAAAGTTGTATATGATACATTATGCATGCTTTTTTCCACCATGAACAACCAATAAACTCTTTTGAACAAGGACTGTCTCTTCATTATGACCTGCTGTCAGGAGCCATAGAGAAGGCATTCACCTACAGAGCCACAACTTTATTCACCATAGAAGACCTCTCTGTACTCCCAGCCACAAGTGCCACCAAGCCTGCCTCCAGCATGCTAAGGACAATCACCCTTTCCCCTGGCCCTAGGTTCTCCTTCTAGGCTCTTGTGTGACTTCCTGTGGTACCTGTATGTCCAAGAGTCTGAGAACACCATGGCCAGTGACTCATTGTTGGCCCAGGAACTCCCCAAACCAGATCCTGCTTTCCCACATCTCATAATGTGATTTTCCACCCCCCAGATCAGTGTCTCAGCACTTCCCTACAAACCACCACCCACCCAGGTCGTGGCATGGGGTAAGCACAGTCAAACTCCAGGCTTTCCACCTCCCCAAGAGACAGAGCAGACTTGGACTGCCATACAATGAAACACTATTCAGTTATTCAATACAAAGAGACCTGGGATAGGGGAGATACCCAAGAATCAATAAGGTGATCTTAGCTGGGACTCATAGAATTGGTGATATGGAAGCTGAAAAGGTCACCTCCTGTAGCCATGTAGGAACCGTGGAACCTTAGGTACACTAACCCATTCACAAATTTTTCAAGCCAAAATATAACTGGCCTACAAGAAATTTAGGGACAGGAGATTGACCAGAGACTGAGAGAATGTCCTAGATATAATCGGCCCAACTAAAGAACCATTCATGGGCAATCACCAATCCCTTACACTATTAAAGAAAAGTTTTTTAAGCAATGTTTCATCAGAAATTATGTTAGTCATGGAATGATGACATATTTGCATGTCTCTCAAAAATTTTTAGAGGCTAATTAAACAAAAATTTTAATCAGTAAGAATTAAATTATGTGGAAGTTCTCAGCTCATATTATATTTTGTAAAGCCTGAAAATATGTTCCATCAGATTGTCTAACGAAATCATAGTAAAAAGTGTCTGTTAATATTATTCACGTTTTTGTTTCATTTATTGCATCACCTTCAATATAAGCTTTCATGCTTATATTATATTTGATTATATATTATAGTATTTCATACTTATATTTTTCAAGAGAAAATTCACTTGTTTTAAGTTTCAGGATTTTCTATGATTATTTCTTAGATACTTCTAAATATGCTCTTACATAGTAGAAGAAGTGTTTTCAAATTTATAAATAAAATACTCCTGATTTTAAAATTCCAAATCTTTATTTTTTAAAGTCATCACATCTTTTTTTTTATTTTTATTTTTTATATTTTTATTTACATTCAAAATCATTTCCCCTCTCCCGTTTCCTCCCTCCCCGAAAGACCAAAAACCCCCTTCCCTCCCTCTTTTCCCCATTCAACCCCCTCTCATTTCTCTGTCTTGGCATTCCTCTACATCCAGTCTTTCCAAGACCAGGGGTCTCTCCTTCCATCTTCTTGGAAATCTATTGATATGCGAATTGTGTCTAGGATATTCTGAGATTCTGGGTTAATATCCCCTTATCAGTGATTGCATACTATGTGTGTTCTTTTGTGATTGGGTTACCTCACTAAGGATGATATTTTCAAGTTCTGACCATTTGCCTAGGAATTTCATGAATTCATTGTTTTTAATTGCAGAGTAGTATTCCATTGTGTAAATATTCCACATCTTCTGAATCCATTCCTCTGTTGAGGGACATCTGGGTTCTATTATAAATAAATCTGCTATGAACAAAATGGAGTATGTGTCCATATTGCATGCAGGTAAAGACTCTGGGTATATGCCCAGGAGTGGTATAGCCGGATCCTCCGGGAGTGTCATGTCCAGTTTTCTGAGGAACCGCCAGACTGCTTTCCAGAGTGGTTTTACCAGCTTGCAATCCCACCAGCAGTGGAGGAGTGTTCCTCTTTCTCCACATCCTCGCCAACAACTGCTGTCTCCTGTGTTTTTGATCTTAGCCATTCTGACTGGTGTGAGATGGAATCTCAGGGTTGTTTTGATTTGCATTTCCCTAATAACTAAAGATGATGAACATCTCTTTAGGAGCTTCTCAGCCATTAGATATTCTTCAGGTGAGAACTCTTTGTTTAGCTATGTACCCCATTTTTTAATAGGGTTATTTGGCTCTCTGGAGTCGAACTTCTTGTCTTCTTTGTCTATATTGGATATTAGACCTCTGTCGGATGTAGGGTTGGTAAAGATCATTTCCCAGTTAGTTGGTTGCTGCATTTTCTTTTTGACAGTGTCTTTTGCCTTACAGAAACTTTGTAATTTTATGAGGTGCCATTTGTCAATTCTTGATCTTAGAGCATAAGCTATTGGAGTTCTGTTCAGGAAATTCTCCCCTGTGCCCATATGTTCAAGGTTCTTCCCTAGTTTCCTTTCTATTAGTTTCAGTGTGTCTGGTTTTATGTGGAGATCCTTGATCCACTTGGAATTGAGCTTAGTGCAAGGAGATAAGAATGGGTCAATTTGCATTCTTCTGCATGTTCCCCTCCAGTTGAGCCAGTACCATGTGTTGAAAAGGCTATCTTTTTTCCACTGGATGATTTTAGCTCCTTTGTCAAAGATCACATGTCCATAGGAGTGTGGATTCATTTCTGGGTCTTTAATTCTGTTCCATTGATCTACATGCTTGTCAATACCAATACCATGCAGTTTTTAACACTATTGCTCTGTAGTACAGCTTGAGGTCTGGGATACTGATTCCCCCAGAGGTTCTTTTACTCTTGAGAATAGTTTTAGCTTTTCCTGGGTTTTCTGTTATTCCAGATGAATTTTTAAATGGCTCTTTCTAACTCTATGAGGAAATGAGTTGGAATTTTTTTTTACTTTCTAATTTTTTTTATTTACATTCAAAATCATTTCTCCTTTTCCATTTCCTCCCTCCCCGAATGTCCCATAAGCCCCGTTCCCTCCCTCTTTTCCCCATTCAACGCCCTCTCCTTTCTCTTGTCCTGGCATTCCCCTACATCCAGTCTTTCCAGGACCAGGGGTCTCCCCTTCCATCTTCTTAGAAATCTATTGATATGCGAATTGTGTTTAGGGTATTCAGAGATTCTGGGTTAATATCCCCTTATCAGTGACTGCATACCATGTGTGTTCTTTTGTGATTGGGTTACCTCACTAAGGATGATATTTTCAAGTTCTGACCATTTGCCTAGGAATTTCGTGAATTCATTGTTTTTAATTGCAGAGTAGTATTCCATTGTGTAAATAAACCACATCTTCTGAATCCATTCCTCCGTTGAGGGGCATCTGGGTTCTTCCCAACTTCTGGCTATTATAAATAAATCTGCTATTAACACAATGGAGCATGTGTCCTTATTGCATGCAGGTAAAGCCTCTGGGTATATGCCCAGAAGTGGTATAGCCGGATCCTCCGGGAATGTCATGCCCAGTTTTCTGAGGAACCGCCAGACTGCTTTCCAGAGTGGTTTTACCAGCTTGCAATCCCACCAGCAGTGGAGGAGTGTTCCTCTTTCTCCACATCCTCGCCAACAACTGCTGTCTCCTTTGTTTTTCATCTTAGCCATTCTGACTGGTGTGAGATGGAATCTCAGGGTTGTTTTGATTTGCATTTCCCTAATGACTAAGGATGATGAACATCTCTTTAGGTGCTTCTCAGCCATTAGATATTCTTCAGGTGAGAACTCTTTCTTTAGCTCTGTACCTCATTTTTTAATAGGGTTACTTGCCTCTCTGGAGTTTAATTTCTTGAGTTCTTTGTATATATTGGAAATTAGCCCTCTGTCAGATGTAGAGTTGGTAAAGATCATTTCCCAGTTAGTTGATTGCCGCATTGTCTTTTTGACAGTGTCTTTTGCCTTGCAAAAGCTTTGCAATTTAATGAGGTCTCTTTTGTCTATTCTTGATCTTAGAGCATAAGCTACTGGAGTTCTGTTCAGGAAATTCTCCCCTGTGCCCATATGTTCAAGGTTCTTCCCTAGTTTCCTTTCTATTAGTTTCAGTGTGTCTGGTTTTATGTGGAGGTCCTTTATCCACTTGGAATTGAGCTTAGTGCAAGGAGATAAGAATGGGTCAATTTGCATTCTTCTGCATGTTAACCTCCAGTTGAGCCAGCACCATTTGTTAAAAAGGCTATCTTTTTTCCACTGGATGGTTTTAGCTCCTTTGTCAAAAATCAAGTGACCATAGGAGTGTGGATTCATTTCTGGGTCTTCAATTCTGTTCCATTGATCTACATGCTGGTCACTGTACCAATATCATGCGGTTTTTAACACTATTGTTCTGTAGTACAGCTTGAGGTCTGGGATACTGCTTCCCCCAGAGGTTCTTTTACTCTTGAGAATAGTCTTAGCTATTCTGGGTTTTCTGTTATTCCAGATGAATTTTTGAATTTCTCTTTCTAACTCTATGAAGAATTGAGTTGGGATTTTGATGGGGATTGCATTGAATCTGTATATTACTTTTGGCAAGATGGTCATTTTTACTATATTAATCCTGCCAATCCATGAGTATGGCAGAGTTTTCCATCTTCTGAGGTCTTCTTCAACTTCTTTCTTCAGTGACTTTAAGTTCTTGTCATACAGATCTTTCACTTGTTTGGTTAGAGTCACGCCAAGATACTTTATATGGTTTGTAGGTATCGTGAAGGGTATCATTTCTCTTACTTCTTTCTCAGCCTGCTTATCCTTTGAGTATAGGAAGGCTACTGACTTGCTTGAATTGATTTTATATCCGGCCACTTTGCTGAAGTCATCATGCTAAAGGTCTTGGAAAGATAAGAAATTCGAGGCCCATATCTAAACATAGTAAAAGCAATTTACAGCAAACCGGTAGCCAGCATCAATCTAAATGGAGAGAAACTTGAAACAATCCCACGAAAATCAGGGACTAGACAAGGCTGCCCTCTCTCTCCATATCTTTTCAATATATTACTTGAAGTTTTAGCTAGAGCAATTAGACAACAAAAAGAGATCAAAGGGATACAAATTGGAAAGGAAGAAGTCAAACTATCACTATTTGCAGACGATAAGATAGTATACTTAAGCGACCCAAAGAACTCCACCAGAGAACTCCTACAGCTGATAAATGACTTGAGTTGGAATTTTGATGGGGATTATATTGAATCTGTAGATTGATTTCAACAAGATGGCCATTTTTACTATATTAATTCTGCCAATCTATGAAGATTGGAGATCTTTCCATCTTCTGATATCTTTGATTTTTTTTTTTTCTTTAGAGACTTGAAATTCTTGTCATACAGATCTTTCACCTGCTTGGTTAGAGTCACGTCAAAGTATTTTATATTATTTATGACTATTGTAAATGATATAGCTTCACTAATTTCTTTCTTAGCTTGTATATCCTTTGAGTATAGGAAGACTACTGACTTGTGTGAGTTAATTTTATATCTAGCCACTTTGCTGAAGTTTTTTATCAGGTTTAGAATTTCTCTGGTGGAAATATTGGGGTCAATTATATATACTATCCTATCATCTACAAATAATGATATTTTCACACCTTCCTTCCCAATTTGTTCCCCTTTGACCTCCTTTTGTTGTTTAATTGCTCTTGCTAAGACTTTGAGTACAAATCTGAACAAATAGGGAGAGAGTGGGAAGCCTTTTCTAGTCCCTGATTTTAGTGGGATTGCTTCAATTTTCTCTCCATTTATTTTGATGTTGGCTTCTGGTTTGCTGTATATTGTTTTTTCTGTGTTTGCATATGGGCCTTGAATCCTGATTTTTCCAATGCTTTTTCATGAAGGGGTGTTGAATTTTGTCAAATGTTTCTCAGCACCTAAGGAGATGATCGTGTGTTTTTTTTCCCCTTTGAGTATTTTTATATAGTGGATTACATTGATGAATTTCCATATATTGAATCATTTCTGCATTACTAGGATAAAGACAACTTGATTATGATGTATGATTGTCTTGATGTATTCTTGGATTCTGTTTTCAAGCATTTATTGAGTATTTTAGCATTAATATCCATAAGGGAAATTAGTGTGAAGTTCTCTTTCTTTGTTGGGTATTTGTTTGGTTTATTATAAGTGCAGTGGTAGCTTCATGAATTTGATATTGTTCCTTTTGTTTCCATTTGTGGAATAGTTTGAAGAGAATTGTTATTAGGTCTTCTTTGAAGGTCTGATAGAATTCTCTTCTATTTAATTAAGGGAGTTATTTATGTCCTTCTTAAAGTCCTCAATCATTATCATGAGAAGTGATTTTAAATCTGAATCTTGCTTTTCTGGTGTGAAGATGTATCCAGGATTTGTTATTGTGGGAGAACTGGGTTCTGATGATGCCAAGTAACCTTGGTTTCTGTTACTTATGTTCTTGCCCTTGCCTCTCACTATCAAGTTATCTCTAGTGCTACCTGCACTCGTTGTCTCTGATGGGAGCCTGTCACTCCTGTTATCTTGTTTGTATCAGAACTCCTCAGATTCCAGATGTCTCTGTGATCCTGACATCCTGGGTATAAGAGTTCCTGGAAGCCAAGCTGCCTCTTGGATCCTGAAATCCTGGTGTGACCAAGCTCCTCAGATCTTGTGATCCTATGATCCTATTATCCTGGGCATGTTAGAGCACCTGTGATTAGAGATTCCACTGGGTGATGTGGGACTTGTTTTGGAGCTAGCATCCAAGGTCTGCTCTGGGCTCTGCCTCAGACCAGAAGAAACCTGTGCTACTGTCCTGGCAAGGGTTCCTGCATCTCTGGATCCCCATGGTTCCCAGTTACTCCCAGTATTGGGGCAGATGTTATGGCCTCCTCACCTATGGTCCTGGGTGTGTTAGAGAACCTGGGAGTCCAGTCTCCTCTGGGTATTATGGGATTGGTTGTAGAGCTAGAGCTCAAGGTCTGCTCAGGGCACTGGCTTAGGCAGAAAGGAGCAATACAACACTTTAATCCCAGAACTTGGAAGCAGAAGCAAGCAGATCTCTGGCTTTTAGGACAACCTGTTCTAGAGTGGGTTTTAGGACAGCTACAATTACATAGTAAAACCCTGTGTCAAAAAAATGAAAAAATAAATTATAGTATACACCTTTAGATTGTATCTATGCCTGCATATCTATCTATCTATCTATCTATCTATCTATCTATCTATCTATCTATCATCTATTTATCTATCAATCTATCTATCTATTTATCTAACTGTCTATCATCTATCTATCATGCCTTATAGTGTAGTTTTCATCACTTAATCACACTGGTGAAAGGTCAGAGGATAGAGCACTTATCTAGTATGCATGAAGTCCTGGTTTACATCCTTAGAGCTCCACAAAGCTAGTAGTGATACTGGAATCTCAGTGCTTGGGAAGTTGAAACAGGAGGATCAAATCACATAGTTGTCTTTAGCTACATAGTGTAAGAGGCCATCCTGAGATACCTTAAGACCATGTCTGCCTCAAAGGAAAAAATAAATAAATTAAAAAGCCACCTTTGTTTTCTGATACTGCTCCTGAAAATATGGTCAATATTTCTAAGAGCTGCCAAACTTTCTGCAAGAAATGTGGTAAGCACCAGCCCCACAAACTGACACAGTATATGAATTGCAAGGACCCTCTGTCTGCTCAGGGTCAGTGACCATCTGACAGGCAACATAGAGGGTATTGCAGCAGCCTAAGTCTATTTTTGTGAAAAGACTAAAATTGCAGAGAAGATTGTGTTGAAGCACAAGTGTGTCAAACACAACAACAGAGCAAAGAAAATGCTGGGAAGTAGTAAGCAGAGACAGAGCCAAGTGATCAGTTCTAAGCTGACTGTTATAAAGACAATAAAGTGATGAGCACTATCTCTCAAGAAGAGGAGAAGGAGGAAGAGTAGAATGTGGTAGTGGAGAAGGAAAGAAAAAGCAAAAGAACATGGTGAAAGAGAACTGGAGGCATGGTTCGGTAGTTTAGAGCACTTGTTAGTAAAAAATTCAGATTTGGTTCCCAGTACCCACATGGTGGATCACAACAGTTTGTAACTCCAGTTCCAGAGGAAGACCCCAAATCTTTACTTAAAAGACTTAAGTTCAAATCTTAAAAAGTTAATGACTACTCTTTGATACACTATTGTTTGTTTCATTTTGTCTTGCTTGTTTGTTTTTCATGCTTGTCCTTGGTCTGATAAATGACCAAAAATATCTCATAGTTTAAATGACCCTTATATTATCTTTGTAGTCAGAGGCTCCCCCAATTCTTAACAACCAGGACTAGGTGGCTAATAGCACAAATGGCATCCATGTTATTGACATGACTAAGAACATGCCAGACCCTTCCTTCAGCACATAAGATAGTACAGGTAGCCCAACGCTGAAACTCATGTTCTTGAAAAAAATGACCTGGACCCTAGGTTGAGTTTCAATGTGATTACATTTTTTGTATACCAGAGATTGTATTACACCAGGAAACCTTTTTCCAAAGTATGTTTTGTTTAAATTGGTTTGGAATATGTTACCTGATACTAGACTCTCCAAGTCTGATATAGGTTAATGAAGTCAATTTAAGCAGAGTTTTCTTTCTCACTTCTTCACAGTTTGCTTACCCTCCTGGGCACTAACAGGATTCCCCTCACTCAGAGGACAGAAGAGTTCTTAAAAAAAATTCTTGAAGTAGAATACCAAAAGCTAGGAATTATGTGGGTGTTGGGACTCAATCTCAGATCCTCTGGAAGAACAGCTAGTGTTCTTAATGAACTCCCCAGACTCCTTTCTCAGGTATAATTCCTATAAGTAGACAAAAAAAAATTGCCTAAATAGTTCCACCTTGGAAAGTGTGTGTGTGTGTGTGTGTGTGTGCGTGTGCGTGTGCGTGTGTGTGTGCGTGTGCATGTGCGTGTGTGTGTGTGTGTGTGTGTGTTGACAACCCTGCAGAATAAATCCTAGCTGTTCCCACAACTCTGCTTTTCAGGAACAGTTTTTTGTTTGTTTGTTTGTTTGTTTGTCATTCATTTTGTTTTGTTTTCTGAGACATGAGAAGCATTCCCTTGTTTTGATACAAGGCCTTGAGAAAAGGACAGAGATTTGGGACATAGAAAAGTTTCTGTGATCCCTGTATAAAAACATCACATTGACATTTAGACCCTGGAAGAAAGAAACGCTCTCAGCAGCTGAGCAATTCAGCAGCTGGGCAGCTGGAGACTTCATAAGGAGCAGTTGGGGCAACCTGTGCTCTCATTTCTGCTTCCCTGGGTGGTTTATGTCATGACTTGAATCACTGTGAGAGGAGTACTAGAATCATGTTGACAGTAATAACTTGCAACATCTTCAGGCTGCATGTTGATGATCTTCAGAGAAAACTGTGTGTCATATCCACTGCCACTGAACCTTGATGGGACACCATCTTCCAATCTGTTTGCTTTGTAGATCAGGAGCTGAGGAGATTTCCCTGGTTTCTGCTGATACCATGCTAAACGGTTGTAAATGCTCTCACTTGTTTGACATGTGATAGTGACACTTTCTCCGACAGATACAGCCAGGGAAGCTGGAGACTGAGTCATCTGGATGTCACATTTGGCATCTAAGATTGGAAAATTGAGAAAAATCCCCACTTGATTAATTCTGTTGCAAGAGCATTTTCACTGAGACCAAGCAAGCAGTACTGACTACATGCAGATGAATAAATTTTCAGTGCTGTCTTCCTTACCTCTAAGACACAGTAGCAACAACCCCAGGAGCTGACTGAACATACCCATGACTGTGTGTGAACTATGTGAGGCTGACTCCAGCACATAGTCAGGTGAGACCTGACTATGAAGAAGTCCTCAAGTCAGTGGGCTGTGCTTTGGTTAGGGTACATGCAAATCAGCAAATGGTAGGCACAGCTGCAGGACTCATCAGGTCAGTAGCTCATTACAGACCTGTGGTTCTCTGTGTCTCCAAAGATGCAGTACAGGTTTATTTGTAGGGAATGTTGCATAGACAACAACAGTCTATGAGTTGTATGTTACTTTGATTCATTCATGTGCCATGTAGAATTTACTTGTTATGATTTCCTCCATGGCAGGGTGTTTCAGATATGGTACAATTTTACACAGAACATAAATGGCCCCTTTCAAAAGTAGGTGTAAAAGTTATTCCAGCCATTCAACTTCTGTTTTTTCCCCTCCGATTGTGAGAATAAATTATAATTACAACATTTTCACCTTTCCTCTCCTTCTAATTTCCTCCAATTATACATCTCTGTTCTCCTTCAAATTCATGACCTCTTTTTCCATTAATTTTGTATGCACTTATGTATTTATACATACACACACACACACACACACATACACACACAGAGGCCACACACACACACACACACACACACAGTTTCCTAAATCTAACTTGAGTCGATATAATATTATTGTATGTATGTTTGTTTTCAGGACTGACCTTTTCATTTTGGATATTCAATTTGTTAGTATGCTCTTCCCTAGGAAAGAGCACCTCTTTTGCTGCCAGCTCTATCCAATTCTCAACAGTATATTTTGTAGATGGAAAGCCTCATGGGTTTTTGCCCATGCAGTTTTTCATGTTCATTGGTGTCTTCCTTATTCAACTAATATTTGAGTAATAATGTTGTTGAGACTTTACAGGTATAGCTTCTGTTGTTACTAGGAGACACAATCTTACAGCAAACTCCCTGATCCTCTGGTTCTATCAATCTTTCCACTTCCTTTTCCTAAATGTTCCTGAGCCTGGGTATGGGGGTCTTTTGTAGATGTATAAATTTTTACTAGGCTCCACAACTCTCCTTGCAGGTTCTTTATCACAGTGACACACAGAAGAGTAATAAAATAATACTGGAAGGTGTGGTTTGGAAATATATGATCTCACATAAATAACCCATATTTTCAAGTAAACAGTCTCAATTTACTTATTTATGATACCTCAGTGAATCAAGAACTACTTCCATCAAAGCCAGATAATGTCATGGGATTTCTTCCCTTCTTTGTATGCGCAAGAGCTCTCTTCCAAATTCATCTGGGTTTATATCTATATCCAATGTGCCTGTGAGACTTCAGATTATTGAACTTGACATTTTCCCACTCTTAATGTAAGATATTATATGTAATGAATATGAGAACTAATTATTCCTGTACATAAATTTACAATTAATCTGAAACTTGCATATACTATGGGTACCATATATTTTCTATATATTAAGAGGCCATATATCTTAGTCTAAGATAGGACAGAGGGACATAAGCTATTTGGTGAGAGAAGCATGTAAGGAAGTGAAGGTAGAAGCTATATAAGGGGAATTATAGTCATACTAATATCTAGACTTACTGTGAGTTTCCATGGATAGTTGAATGGAAAAAAGTTTTATATGTGCAAACAAGCTTTCCATAGGAGATAGTGATTTTTCAAGGTGAGACTGACACCCACTCGTGACATGTAGGTGATGATGAACACATGAGAAATGTCAGAAAGAAAAGGCAGGTGTATAAGTTTAAAAATTGATTGATATGAAAAATTAATGACAAGGTTGACTCTGAAATATGTGGTCACAGTTTTTCCATTCATGAATATATCAAAGGTTATTTATGTGCAATAGAGATAAAAAGATTTTATCTAGTGCTAATTCTATCCACTAATAGGAATATATTTCATGTACTAATACCACATATGCACATTTTGATTAAGCAGTAAAATCATGCCAAAAAACATAGTCAATCAAATTGCTAATTTATTTCACAGTTTCATCAAAGTGTGGCACAGAACACTCACACACATGGTAATTATATGGGCTATATGTTTTCTCTACATATAGGAGAAGTGAATTCATTGTTACACAGGACCCATAACAGGAATGCTGCTGAGGGACAACAGTCTTTGTATGTGCTATACCTGCTATATCTGAGTCACTCAACAGAAAAGATTGTCTCCTGTCTTATTACCTGGAAAGTTTGACTTCACTTGCAAAACAACTGCTTTATGGATGGATTGACACAGACCCTAGGTTTTTTCATGGGTCTATCTCTACCTTAACCACCTTAATGAAGTTGAATTCTGAGAACATTCCACAGTTATTACTGAATACAGGGCAACATAAAATCAATAAAACTTGGTAATTCTTTCACCACTCTAAATGAGTCATTTTCACACTCCTCTGGAAACCTATTTTTTTAGCAGACTTCATTGTCTTAGAGCAAATAACACTACAGTCTGTCTATGATCTAACACTTGGACTTCTGGTTAAATTTTCACAGTATCCAAAATTTCCTATCCATATAATATGTGAAATGATGAGATGACTCAGAGGAAAAAAATGCATCATCTATAAGAATGCTTGCCTAATTATAATTTCATGGGCCTTTCCCTGGATTTTGGTCTATGTCTTGATGACTGAAAATCACTGGAAAAAAAACCAGGAATGTCTTGCTACATATATAGTGTGGAGAACAACAAGACCTCAGATCCTTCCCACAATAATGACAAGAGATTTTGGAGATCTGAAGTTCACATTGTCATTGGTTCTCAGCCAATTACTTCATGGCCCTAAATATAGAAGCATTGTAATATACTATTTCATTTATAAGAAGCTGCAGAGAGTCTCCCATATAAGAAAATGTAAAACACAGAAAAATTCATTTGCATACATTCACACCATTAGCAATATTTAAGACAAAAAAATATGGAGAAAAGAAACTTCTCAACAGTCAATGAAATGCTACACATCAGTGGTCTTTTTACTCTCTTTTTTTTTTTATTAGATATTTACTTTCTATCATGATCCTTTGAGATCAAGTTAGAAATATTGGATGCCAGCTGTTCAAGGTTTTCTTTTCTTATACTTACTAATTACATTTCTTACTATGTTCTTTAGCATTCTCAACTTTGAAAAGTCTTGAGGATGCTAACAAGTACCTTCCACTCAGGTCATAAGGATATGTAATCCAGCAGCTACACATTAGCATTGTACTAGACTACAGTATGTGAATCAAGAACAAAAAAGTTATAAGCCAATCGTACTAACCAGGAATCGTACTAGTGTCATAGGATCAGCATTTCTTCATCTGCACCAAAAGGCTTTGTCAGGACCTCCATTCTCCACTGACAAACACTGGATGTGAAATGTGCATGCTACTCTCACAGAGGTTGGCAGGGTCTATAAGAAAAACATGAGATTCCCAGTGATTTAGAGATTAGAAACATGTCTAGTGTTTCAGTAATCTTGATCAGACAGACATGTGTTGTTGCCTCTCTTCTTGCTGGAGAGATTGTTCTAATGAGGACAGTGTTAAGCCTTTGTCCAAGTGGGACACTGATAAGGTAGACAAAATTAATGGAAGATTATATATGCTCACAAATCTAGTGAGGTATAACTGGGCTGTTTCTTTCTGTGCATATTTAACAACTTTAGGAATCATAGAGTATCACACATAAATATAAAATGGAATCAGATGCATATGCAGTCTAATTCTTGCAATTAAGAAGTAAGAAAATATTGTGCTGAAATGTAACTTAATTGATGTTACTTATTAATTTAATAATCTTCCCTGTATTCAATTTTATTTAAATTCCTTTTCCTCTTAGAGCCCATGCACATTTTCAAACATATTGTACTTGCTCAGAGATCTTTGCCTAGGTTTGCTATTTTGAGATAGGCTGAGTTGCTGTCAGTTCTCCCCCGGGAAGCCCCACTTTCAGAGGAGACTGGGTATCTATTTTAGCTCTTATGAGCTACCATTAGTTCTCCCATGGGAGCTCCATATACCAAAGAAACAGGCTGGATGATCAGAGTACCTTGATACTCAACATCAAAGCAGGTACCAAGTACCTAGTCCATGCTGTATTAAACTAGACCACTTTCTGTCAATATGTCAAGTTGGATACTAAGACGGCATACCATATTTAGACCTTAATTGGCATTAATCACCTTTTTAAATTGAAAACAGTATCACATTTTCTCTATGACATGTATATTTATTTGCTTTAATTATCTCCTCTAAGGAAGTATTTGTACTCTGTACTACCAAGCTGATAATTAACATGAAACACTGTTAATAAGCTTAACAATATTATTTTTTCTCTTCTCAGGTGTTTCTGGATTGCTTAGTTGGAAGATTTTCTTCTTCTGAAAAAGATAAAATCAAACAATAATACTCTAAACCTAACTCTGGGATCTTACATTGACTAGCAAAGTATATCTTTCCTAAGGCTAAAGGCTTTTTGGCAAAACAAACAGCATTGTCTTTAGTATAGAAATTATCAACAAACTTTTTACAGATAAATACACCTATATTCCACTTTTTCTTTATATAAATTTAAGATTGATGTGTATTATCTTTCAAAATATTAAGGACATTTCTGTTTATTATTAAGCAAAAATGTGCATAGTATTTTTAAGAAAAAAAAGTGTCATTTTGGATTTCAGGCCTTTGTTTGCAAGTGGCTTTATATTATCAACAGGCCATGCTGACCTGACTTCACTATGTAGCATTTACAGGGATCTGCCTGTCTCTGTCTCCTGTGTGCTGGGTAAAAAAATGCACACAACAAGTATTGCTGAAAATGTCACCTCCTTCACTTGTTTGTTTGTGTTCTCCTGTAATTCTTTCAGGAATTTTTGTGTTTCCTCTTTAAGGGCCTCTATCTGTTCACCCATGCTCCCCTGTATTTCTTTCAGGGATTTTTGTGTTTCATCTTCAGTTTTATCAGAAAGTGTTTATAATTCCACTTTCAAAAAAACATAGGAATATTTTTATGCCTACCATTTTGTCTGTATAATTTTTCCATGAAATACTTAATCTTAACACGTTTTTTATATATTTCTTCAAATTTATCAGAGATATTTTCCAGGTAAATGTTCAATTTTATCAGAAAATGTTTATAATTCACTTTCAATCAACTTAGAAATATTTTTATGCCTATCATTTTATCTGTATAATTTTCCATGAGAATCTTCAATTTTAATGTTTTTCCATATATTTTTTCAATTTTATCAGAAATATTTTCCATGTAAATCTTCAATTTTATCAGAAAATGTTTTTACTTCTACTTTCAATCAATTTAACAATATTTTTATGCCTACTATCTTATCTGTATAATTTTTCATGAAATAGTCAGTTTTGACATGTTTTTCTATATATTTCTTGAGTTTTATCAGAAATATTTTCCTTGTAGATTTTCAATTTTATCAGAAAATGTTTATGATTCCACTTTCAATCAACTTAGAAATATTATTATGCCTACCATTTTATCTGTATAATTTTTCCATGAGATAGTCAATCTTAACGTGTTTTCTATATATTTCCTCAATTTTATCAGAGATATTTTCCATGTATATTTACACAATGGAATACTGCTCTGCAATTAAAAACAATGAATTCATGAAATTCTTAGGCAAATGGGGGACAGGGGGAGGGAAGAGAGCCTATGGGACTTTCGGGGAGGGAGGAACTTGGAAAGGGGAAATCATTTGGAATGTAAATAAAGAATATAGAAAGTAAAATAATAATAATTAAAAAAAAATGTCACCTCAACTCCAAACCATTGTCACTCATTAATTTAGAAAATATCTCTTTTGTTTTGCATGCCTTCAGTTTTTGTCTATTAAGTAGTAACTAAACCCCTCATCAAGAAATTTGCAAATTTTACAAAATTAGATTGGTCAAGTTAAATAAATCCATAAACATGAAGAATACTTTTTATTGAAGAGTTGTTCACTTTCTATTTAAAACCTACAGAGGGAACTTTGCAACAAAACCATGAGTATCTGAGCCTGAGCTCTAGTCCTTTTCTGGGATGGAAGTATACTACATGCTATGGATACAAACAATGCATCATCTGAACTTCCAACAATTATAAAGGTACAGAATAATCAGTCATTCTTTCTGTCCATCCAGGTTGATATTTTCTCTGGTTGCAGTATACTTGAAGGCGATTATCTGATTACTCCAGGATAATTGTATGCTAGGTATTCTAGTGCTTATATAGAATGAAGAGAATTCAGAGGCAAGGGAGTCTTCTTCAATTCACATATTTCTGTAAACCTCATACCTGGCTGTATCTGTGAAACACTTTAAAGAAGGCTGAGGTACTACCAGAAACAACTAAAGCAGCCAACCCTCACACTTCTGCTTTCCTGGTGGTTTTTCCTATGATCTGCATCACTGTGGAAGGCCAGCTGCTACTCTGTTGACAGAAATAAATTGAGACATCTTCAGGTTCCATGCTGTTGATGCTGAGAGTGAAATCTGTCCCTGATCCTCTGCCACTAAACCTAGAGGGTTTTCCAGAGATGGACTGGGAAGCATACTTGATGAGAAGCCTTGGAGACTCATTTGTTTTTTTCTGATACCAGTGTAGGGATGTGCCAATACTTTGGCTGGCCTTGCAATAAAGAGTGACTTTATCTCCTGGAGTCACAGACAGGGTGGCTGGAGACTGAGTCAGCATGATATCCCCCCTGCAAGCTGGAAATACAGGAGATATATTAGTAGAACACAACATGGGATATGAAAGTCACTTCTATATGACTTAGAAAAATAAAAGACAATTATTGCATCAATTTCTTTAAACAGAAAGTCAAATACCTTGTGATACTGACTTCAAAATAAAGCAACAAAATTTTGTATTTAAATAACATCCCTACATTTTAGCCATGTCCAAATAGTCATACCTGAAATCCAGAAAAGCAGAACTCCAAGGAACTGAGGTATGAACACCATCTTTGAGATTTTCCTGAGTGAGTTTGTGTGGATCATGACACAGCCCTGAGAAGACCTTTTTATAACACTCTAAGAGTCAGAAGCACTAAAAGGAAGAAGTACTTATGCAAATCATACTGACTTCATATTGTTGTAGTAAAGACTTAGTCAGAAGAGCAGGCTGCTATTGCCTTCTTAAAATATTTATCTCCCCTTTGATTACCTGATGAGATGTTGAGATTTAAAGGAGACATGGTTCCTGCATTCAGGGTTATATAATTAGCACAGGCTAAGGGAATCTCTGGGATATATTCAGTATTTCAAATGAAGAGCATCTCAAGTCCATGGTATTTTTCAGGGATTTTGTGGTTTTCCTTGATGTTTCTTATAATATGGACTGAAGCATCTTTAACTATCTTAACATTCCATGAAGCACCAAAACATATAACACTAAAGTGATGTCATACTAATGAGTTTTCATGAACAGGACATGTAGAGTAAAAACAGAGTAAAATATGTACAAATAAAATTAGATTAAAATTTAAAAATAATGGATAAATTATTAAAAATGAAGAGTCCTGTCATGATATTATGAGACAGACACTACAAACATACTTTGAGTTCATTTTCTACTGTCCATCTGATGCTATGCATTCATCCTACCCTGAAGAGAAGTTAGTTTCCTTTCATTTGGAAGTGATTATCAATAGGAGACATCCTCAGGTTAGGAATGGAGCATGTGTGCATGTCTTTTAGCTCTAGGACCCCAACTGATGAAGACCCAAGGTACTCCTCTAGGCATGATGCCACAATCTCAGTGACTTCATTTGCATCTCATGTTGATTTTAGAATTTTTCTGTGTCTGCCATTATCTCTGGTTCTTGGTCTCTTTCTACCTCCTTTTCTACAGGGTACTCTAACACCTATGGGAAAGAATTTGATGGAGACATCCCATTTAGAACTGAGTGTTCCAAGTTCTCTCACTCTCTGTGGAATGTCTGACTGTCGGTCTCTATTTGATCTCATCTGCTGCAGAAAAAAGCTTCAATCATGATAGCTGTTCAAATCATTTGTCTTAGTCCGTGTTTCTACCCCTGCACAAACATCATGGCCAGGAAGCAAGTTGGGGAGAAAAGGGTTTATTCAGCTTACATATCCACATGTCTAAAGGAAGTCAGGACTGGAACTCAAGCAGGCCAAGAAGCAGGAACTGATGCAGAGGCCATGGAGGGATGTTTCTTACTGGCTTGCTTCTTCTGCCTTGCTCAGCTTGCTTTCTTATAGAACCCAAGACTACCAGCCCAGGGATGGTACCACCCACAATGAGCCTTCCCTGCTTGATCACTAATTGAGAAAATGCCTTACAGCTGGATCTCACGGAGGCATTTTCCCAACTGAAGCTTCTTTCCGTGTGATAACTCAAGCTTGTGTCAAGTTGACACACAAAACCTGACAGTACAATTGACCCCTTGTCAAATTTACACACAAACACATTACTGTTAAGCTTCAACCCTTACTTTCTTATTCATCCCCAAGATCTAAATAACTTTAAAAGTCCTGCAGTCTTTACATATTAAAAGTTCAATCTTGTTAAAATATCTAATATCTTTTAAAATTCAAAGTCTTAAAAATTCAAAGTCTCTTAATTGTGGGTTCCACTAAAATAACTTCTTACATCAAGAGGGAAAAATATTAGGCACAGTCACAATCAAAAGCAAAATCAAACTCCAACTGTCCAATGTGTGGGATCTAACTCACAATCTTCTGGGCTCTTCCACAGACTTGAGTCACTTCTCCAGTCTTGCCCTTTGGAACATATACCTTATTTTCTAGGTTCCAGGAGCCTGTATTCCACTGCTCCTGATGTTCTTGGTGGTCATCTCATGGTGCTGGCATCTCCAAAACACTGGTGTCTTCCACTGTAACTAGGCTTCACCAATAGCCTCTCATAGGCTCTCTTCATGGTGCCAATCCTCAACTCCTTTGCATGACCACTTCAGTCCTGGGCCATCAATTGCAACTGAGGAAGAACCTTCACCAATGGCCTCCCGCAGCCTCTCACAGTGCCAAGCCTCAACTGCTCTTTATGAACTCTTCATGCCTTCAAAACCAGTACCATCTTGGTGACTCTTACACATTACCAAGTCCAGTCACAACACAAGGTACAACCTGAATACAGCCTCTGTGCTCTCAGAAAACACTTCCCAGATTTCACCTTAGTGATGTTGGGCTCTTCTTAATCACCGCTCACTTAGATGTAACACAATCCCAATACAGGAAGTTTCATTTGTTAACAATAGTTGACAAGCTAGGGATCTGTGTCTCTCATATTTTAGTGATATCATTTATATTGCCTTCATATATGTACATATTCTTGGAAGATTACATTGTATTAGGTTTCCATACTAACTCTCAAAAATCCTAAATTTTG
Organism: Tokudaia muenninki; assembly: GCA_036184385.1. NCBI lineage: Eukaryota > Metazoa > Chordata > Mammalia > Rodentia > Muridae > Tokudaia > Tokudaia muenninki. Next base: position 89,610,715 of record BTHS01000004.1, read on the forward strand.
GTCGTCTCTTCCATCTCTCCCTGTATTCCCTTTCTTATCCCCATATTCCCACCCCTTCTTGACTTGAAACTGCTGATCTAGCTTCCCTCATAGAATCAATCTATAACATGTATTCTATTTCCTTTTTATTATATAAAGTTGAGAAATGTCCCCTGTATTCCTAATCACTCTGAAATATTTATCATGAAGAGGTGTTAGATTTTTTCAAGAGCCTTTTCTTTAGCCCATGTGATTGTCCCATGTTTTCTGTCTTTTAGTCCACTTATATGACCAATTACATTTATTGATTTACACATGTTGAACCACCTTTGCATCTCTGAGATGAAACCTACATGGTCATGGTAGATGATCTTTTAGATGAGTTCTTGGTTTTAGTTTGCAAAAATTTTATTGAGAATTTTGCCATCTCTCTTCATAAGTGAAATTGTTCTATAATTTTCTTTGATTGATCTGTATGTAGCGGAAGAATCAGGGTAACTATGGACTCATAAAATTAACTGGGAAATGTTCCTTCTGTTTCTAAGTTGTAGAATATCTTGAGGGTTATAGACATTAACTTCTTGAAAATCTGATAAAAATTCTTCACTTTATCTGGCTTTGAGTTTTTTCTGGGGGTGGAGGAATATATTGTAAGAGTTTTAATTATTGGTTCTATTTCACTGGTGTCTATGTGTTTTGATAAAATGCTTATCTTCATTGTGAATATCCTTCATTGTATCCTGTGTCCTGTAGGTTTGAGTATGTTATATACTCATTTTCAAGCAATTTTAAAAGATCTTTTATTTCTTTTAATTAAAATTCACTCAATACTGAATTTTCAGTTTTAATAAGTTTGTAGAATTTTTATTGTTTCTCGTGTTGTTGATTTTCGGTTCTAAACAGTTGTAGTCAGATTTGCTGGTAGTTAATTTTAGTCTTCTTGTGTATATTGGGATTTGCTTTGTGTCCAAGTATGTCATCAATTTTGAAGATGGTTCCATGAGGGGACCAAATGAATGTATATTTGTGTACGTGTGTATTTGGGTGAAAAGTTTGGTAAATACCTGTTAGGTTCATTTGCTTTTGAACATCTCTTAACACCAGCACTTCTGTTTTGTTTTTGTTTTAGGATTTTTGTCTTGTGCTTCTGTTATGTTACAATACTAAAGAGCTACTGTAGTAGGATTCCTGAGACCTAGTGTGGACATATAGTCCATGCTGTTAATGATTGTGTTTTTACACTACTGCCTAGGTATCTTGGATTGGAAAAAATGTACTCTAGGTGCTGACATTTGGTCTTGTCTTTTGAGTGTATACTTTATTCCTTGGTTTCAGTTTTCCTTTCTGTTTCTAAATAGAGTGTGGTAGCTATGGGTTTCCTGATGCGAAATTCTTCTGAGTTTCTGACTGATGTGGCCACTGGGCCGTCCCACAAAAATGTCTCCAAGGTATTTGAGCTGGCACTTAGGAATGGGAATTGTATAGGAAGGTAGGGAAAAAAGGTGTCCAGGAGCAGGAGGAATGAGAGATGTTTGACCAGAAACTTCTTAGAGGCCTGGGAATGTGGCAAAGCTTGAGGAAGGGCCAAAACAGATGGTGAGCTACTGAAAGTGGAGTAAGACTGGAAGATTCTATATTTTGGAGAGGAAGAAGAGTGAAGATCTGCAATTAGCATAACTGCATCACTGGTCTAATTGTTTCACTGTCAGGCTTTGCTGGAAGGTTCCCATAAAACAACTGCTAGTAGTAGGGACTGGCATATCAGAATGGATGGGATAGGGTGGTTATAGGAAAAGTTCTGTGTGAACCTCTGGTGGTGGAGGCAAAGAAAGTGGGAAGGCCTCAGCCAGTGGACTACAACAGAGATGGGGATGAGACTGAGGGATTAGATTTGGAGGAGAGAAGAGAAAGGTGAAGATCTGCAATTAAGGTAACTGCTTCCTGTCCTCCCAGTCACAGCATTCTTGGGCATGTACTAAAAGAAGTCTAGGCCTTTTCACTGAGATATTTGCACATCTATGCTTATTGTTAGCCTATTCATGAGACTTAAGAAGTAGAACTAACATAGATGTCCACAAACATGAGTGAATACCAAAAATAGAATATATAGAAGCCATAGGAATTTATTCAAATGTAAAGAAAAGTAAAATCATGGAATTTCCAGAAAAATGGATAGATGTGGACACTATAATAAAAAATGAGGTTACACAAACTCAGACAAAAAATAAAGTTTATTTTCATATAAAGATGCTATAAAGTATAGATGAAGACATTCACACAAACATACACACACACACACACACACACAACTCACACATACATCTTTTTATAAAAGGTATATCTTTTTATAAAAAGTTAATAATAAAATCCTGGACCATTTATTGTCAGGTGTTTTCAGGTTTAATTATAATATTTTATTAGTTCTTTGATAATTTCATTCACTTTATTTTATCCCTATTCAACCTTCTCTACCAACACCATTCAAATACACACACCTCTAACCCACCCTCAATGCACAAAATAAAACCATTCATTTTTTCCAATTATTACCTAAGCTTAACTGCTTTTTATGTACAATATTTGATTCAAATTCTATTACTAGGAGACATTTGTTCTTCAGCTAAAACTCTATACTATTACAAGACCTGGAAGAATTTGATTTGCAATTTTTTTCTTGTTCCAGCTATACACTGTCCATGTGGATTGCATGCAGTATTCTTGCTTTTGCCGCTCACTATTAAGACATCTGTGTCCATTTTCCTTATGGAAGTGGTGTAATGAAGAGACTTTCATGTTGTTTCCCCAGGTCTTTTCATACCCAGGTCAGACTACTTTTGGTGCTGAGTTGTTTAACACAGTGAAGATGACTGTCAATCAAAACAAGAGAGCAACTGTCAAGTCTGCAATTCTGGGGCTAATTTATAGAGTGAAGAGAGTTCAGATGCAGGAGAGCTTTGTAGGTCTCATTACTTCAAATATCTTTACAAACTGAAGGCTTCTAATACACCCTCAATCTGAGAAAAACTCTCAGTCAGTTGGAGACACTACAAAGAGCAGCTGGGGCAACTCAACCTCACATTTCTGCTTTATTTGGTGGTTTATGCTCTGATGTGGATCCATCAGATACAGCTGAAAGGAAAGCTGTTTCCTTGTTGACAGTAGCAAACTGAAGTTTCTTCAGGTTGTAGACTGCTGATGACAAAGTTGAAATCTATCTCTGATCCACTGCCACTGAAACAAAGGAGAACCCAGAGATGCTCAGGGAAACATACTTGATGTGGACTCGTGGGACTTGTTTATGTTTGTTTGTTTTTGTTTTGTTTTGTGGTACCAATATCAGCTTGTTCCAATGCCCTGCCTATCTCTGCAGTTGTTAGTCACTCTTTCCCATATTGTTATATCAGGACTGCTGCAGACTGAGTCATCACAATGTCACCCACTGAGGCTAAAACAATTCATGAAAAATTAGTAGAAAAAAGGGAAAATACATTATCTGTTTAAATTTTCAGATCTAAACAACAGAAATTCTCCACAACTCAGTAATTCCTTCTGTAGAATGAAAAATGGGTATTCATTTACCACCATCTGCTTTTTTGCTTTGTCAAATAACCTTATCTGAAATCCAAATGAGTACTCCAGTGATAGTTGATAAGAGCAGCATCTTTCTATTTTATTTCCCCTTATGTAGGTTGAACATGCCAAACCATAGGGAAGGACATTTTTAGAGGTAAAAGGATAAAAGAAATATCTGTGTAAATGAGTCTGAATTCATATTATTTTAAGTACTGAGATTGTCAGAACAGACCATTTTACTCTTATCTGTCTATATTATGGATTCCTCTCCTGGCCACTTGATGCAGTGTTTGTAGTTGACATAGATTTGTGTTTACTTCACCACATACAGGATTGAGCAGTGATGTATAATAGAGTGGGGGGTGCTTTGGTTCCTCTGAGAAAGGGAACAGAGTACTCACAGGAGCAATAAAGGAGACAAAGTGTGGAGCAGTCACTGAAGTAAAGGACACCAGAAACTGCCCTGCCTAGGGATTTATCCTATAAACAGTCACCAAACCCCAACACTATTATGGACGACAAGAAGTGCATACCAAAAGGAGCATGTCATGGTTGTCTCTGGAGGGGCCCTGTCAGAGCTTTACACATACAGAGGCAGATGCTAGCAGTCAACCATTGGACTGGGCGTGAGGTCCCCAATGGAGGAGTTGGAGGGTGGTCTGGAGGAGCTGAAGTAGTTACAGCCCCATGGCAAGAACGATGCTGGCTACCCAGATGCCCAGGACTCCCAGGGACTGAACCATCAACCAAGGGGTACACATGGTTCTAGCCAAAAATGTGGCAGAGGAATGCCTTGTCGGGCATCAGTGGGAGGAGTGGTCTTTGGTCAGGTAAAGGCTCAATAGATGCCCAACAAAGGGAAATGGGGGAGGGAGGTGGGAGTGGGTCAGGTGGAGGGGCATATACTTGGAGGCAGGGGGTGGAAGGAGGGACTGGGGTTTTTCGGGGAGTGGGGAAACTGGGAAAGGTTTTAGCATTTGAAATGTAAATGATTATATTCAATAAAAAATAATAATCCATAAATCATTTCTTTGTATACCTAGAGTCATCTGGAAAATACACCAAGTCAGATCCTTTGTTTTGATTCATGCTTGTATTGATTTCCTTGGTGTTTCTCAAACTATAGGCTAAATTGATTGATATTTTTATCATCTGAATATTTTATAGAGTCTCACACTATATAACACTATAGTGCTAATCAGAATTAATGAAAAAGAGTTGCAGATTTGAGGTCTTGGTAAGACATTTTTCTTTCAGACACGTCAAATGTAAACATTAAAATGTCTGTGGGCCTAAACATTGACAAAAGTCAGAATATCAAAATGTTAGTTTACCCCATTACAAATAAAAAGGAAGGCTTACATCAAGTATTTCCTACAATACAGTGTGAATTCAAAGTGTTAGGCAGGCACTCCAAATGCAGTGCAATTATTACACTATGTAAAGGAATAGTATTCGGAGAGATTTAAATCAGGAGAGGGAATTTTAGCAGGTTTATCTTGCAAAGGCAGTGACCTTTCAATAGGTTCATATAACCAAGATAGAGTATGTTTGTTTAATAGTGATGTTTATGGGCCTAGTAAAAGTCCTTATTGGAGACTCACAGTGTCAACCATTAAGACTGTAGTTCAACACTGTGTAATCATCACAAAATACAAATTGCACTTTGCTTCCAGACCATAAGGTCTTGGGAGACATGTGGAATTTTATTTTCATAAGTGCTTGAATTGCCAAATTTGTGATGTTAGACTTGTCAAACTTTATAGTTTGGTTGTACTCAGCAGCGGTCATTCTTAAGATGAAAGTGTTAGTTTTAGTATTAGACCTCAGAAACTTTAATTTGCTCCTCATTTTGAATGAGCAGATGTATACCTTAGTGTAATAACAAAGTTTGCACTAACTTTCATGTCTTCGTATTCTCTCATAAATGATTAATACAAATCCAGAGTACCACAGAAATGAAATTTTTCAGCAAGTTCATGTTCAGAGAAGGAGCATTAGGTGCTGTCTAAATTATGTTCTAAAACCTGAAAAGCCAATAATACTACACCATAGCAACCCTCGGGATAGATTAGGAAGAAAATTGTTGAGTTAGTGGATTTTTGAAATGGACAATAATCACCAGTTTCATGAGAATGGAGGAGTGTCCGTAAGGTTCCTTGAGCCATCTATGCAGGGGGTAAAAAGCAAGTCCAGGTACTTAGATTTAATAAAAAGAAATCACACAACCAATATATGTCAAAAGCACAAACAACTGAAGGTGAATAGGGAAATTTCTCTAAGGCAGTCTCTGATGGAATGGGTCTTGCCAATATAGGGACATGGAGAATGAAATGGTACTGGGGAGGTCCTATGTATAGGTGATGACTAATTGTGTATCTCAGAGAGATCAAAGAATAATTGCAGGATTTTATTCCCTGGAATCGTTCTTTTATTGACTAAAGTGTATGAAGTTTCATTATTAAGTAAAGCAAACTATGTAATTTCAAAAGGACACATGCCAGAGTCATTTACAAAAATAATAAGGACTTTAAATTTACATTTTGGAATGGCAGCTTAAGTGTAAACTATTCTAGGACTCATTAACACATACATGGTGGCAGTTTTAAATTTTTATGTGTATGAATGTTTTGTCTGAATGTAACTATGTGCACCATAGAAGTTCAGCAGTGGATATTAGATCCTCTGGAACTGAAGTTACATATGGTCATGATCTTCCATGAAGGTGATGACTTCCTTACACAAGTTCTCTGGCAAGAAGTGCTTTTAACTGCTGAGAATCTCTCCAGCCTATGTTCCATTTTGTGTTTTTGTTTTGTTTTGTTTTACATTACATAATCTTTCTGTACAAATCCTCCACCCCAAGTGTCTAACTTCATGCTGCTTTAGAGTAGAAAATTACACAAATTAATCTTTACCATATGAAATGGATTTTTCCTAAAACTAAAAATAATGAGATTTTGTTTCTGTCTATGTAAATGAATGTTGAGAGAGAAGCAGAATAAATTAATTGACAGTATGGAATAAAACCATTGGAGCTGAGGGATGGATTCACAGTAGTGACTGTAGTAATGTTGTAGGGCTCATCAAGTTGTTTATACATGTGGCTCTTTCATGTCACACATGCAGTAATAAATGGCTTTTTATTTTTGGAAAATATTTTAATGTAAAAAATAAAAATAAATACAGCAAAATTCCAACAAACAAAATCAAACTCAGAGAGTTGACTCATAATTATAAATAACAAGCATATGACACTGTTTATACAGTTTTGCAAGCAATGATCTGGTCCTTAACACCTACAATAACCAAGGAAAGATTCACAGGGAACTTGTATGTAAGCAGGGCATCCATGATAAATTGAACAAAAACTACGTGAGAACTATCTAGCTCTATAGTTTTTTAAACTAAAAAAATACTTAAATGCCCTTTTTTAGTTATCTGTTACAGTACTGGTTATTCAAGAATAAACCATTTTTATTTTTACATACTTCATAAATTTCTTCAATGAATATCTACTTTGAATATTTGATGAATACAGAAGATATAAATATAATTGTATTTTTATTTTATTGGTATCTTATTGTATAACATAATTTATATTTTGGATCATGTATCTTCTCCTAATAAGACAAAAAAAATGTTATTTTTTACTGTATTTATTTCCTAGTCAGTTTATGTGGTATATTATATTTACATTTGTTGAATATTTACATTGTCAATGAAGCCTACTTGATCATGGTGGATGATCTTTTTTTTTTTTTTAATTTTATTTTCTAAGTTTTTTTTTATATACATTCAAAATCATTTCCCTTTTCCCGTTTCCTCCCTCCCCGAAAGTCCCATAAGCCCTCTTCCCTCCCTCTTTTCCCCATTCACCCCCCTCTCGCTTCTCTGTCCTGGCATTCCCCTACATCCAGTCTTTCCAGGACCAGGGGTCTCTCCTTCCATCTTCTTAGAAATCTATTGATATGCGAATTGTGTCTAGGGTATTCCGAGATTCTGGGTTAATACCCCCTTAACAGTGACTGCATACCATGTATGTTCTTTTGTGATTGGGTTACCTCACTAAGGATGATATTTTCAAGTTCTGACCATTTGCCTAGGAATTTCGTGAATTCATTGTTTTTAACTGCAGAGTAGTATTCCATTGTGTAAATATACCACATCTTCTGAATCCATTCTTCCGTTGAGGGACATCTGGATTCTTTCCAGCTTCTGGCTATTATAAATAAGGCTGCTATGAACATAGTGGAGCATGTATCCTTATTGCATGCAGATAAAGCCTCTGGGTATATGCCCAGGAGTGGTATAGCCGGATCCTCCAGGAGTGTCACATCCAGTTTTCTGAGGAACCGCCAGACTGCTTTCCAGAGTGGTTTTACCAGCTTGCAATCCCACCAGCAGTGGAGAGGAGTGTTCCTCATTCTCCACATCCTCGCCAACAACTGCTGTCTCCTGTGTTTTTGATCTTAGCCATTCTGACTGGTGTGAGATGGAATCTCAGGGTTGTTTTGATTTGCATTTCCCTAATGACTAAGGATGATGAACATCTCTTTAGGTGTTTCTCAGCCATTAGATATTCTTCAGGTGAGAACTCTTTGTTTAGCTCTGTACCCCATTTTTTAATAGGGTTACTTGCCTCTCTGGAGTTTAACTTCTTGAGTTCTTTGAATATATTGGATATTAGCTCTCTGTCGGATGTAGGGTTGGTAAAGATCATTTCCCAGTTAGTTGGTTGTCGCTTTGTCTTTTTGACAGTGTCTTTTGCCTTGCAGAAACTTGTAATTTAATGAGGTCCCAATTGTCTATTCTTGATCTTAGAGCTTAAGCTATTGGAGTTCTGTTCAGGAAATTCTCCCCTGTGCCCATATGTTCAAGGTTCTTCCCTAGTTTCCTTTCTATTAGTTTCAGTGTGTCTGGTTTTATGTGGAGGTCTTTGATCCACTTGGAATTGAGCTTAGTGCAAGGAGATAAGAATGGGTCAATTTGCATTTTTCTTCATGTTGACCTCCAGTTGAGCCAGCACCATTTGTTGAAAAGGCTATCTTTTTTCTACTGTATGGTTTTAGCTCCTTTGTCAAAGATCAAGTGACCATAGAAGTGTAGATTCATTTCTAGGTCTTCAATTCTGTGCCATTGATCTACATGCCTGTTACTGTACCAATACCATGGGGTTTTTCACACTATTGCTCTGTAGTACAGCTTGAGGTCCGGGATACTGATTCCCCCAGAGGTTCTTTTACTCTTGAGAATAGTTTTAGCTATTCTGGGTTTTCTGTTATTCCAGATGAATTTTTGAATTGCTCTTTCTAACTCTATGAAGTATTGAGTTGGGATTTTGATGGGAATTGCGTTGAATCTGTATATTGCTTTTGGCAAGATGGTCATTTTTACTATATTAATTCTGCCAATCCATGAGCATTGCAGACTTTTCCATCTTCTGAAGTCTTCTTCAATTTCTTTCCTCAGAGACTTGAAGTTCTTGTCATACAGATCTTTCACTTGTTTGGTTAGAGTCACACCCAGATACTTTATATGGTTTGTGGCTATCGTGAAGGGTATCATTTCTCTTACTTCTTTCTCAGCCTGCTTGTCCTTTGAGTATTGGAAGGCTACTGACTTGCTTGAGTTGATTTTATATCCGGCTACTTTGCTAAAGTCGTTTATCACCTGTAGGAGTTCTCTAGTGGAGTTCTTATGGTCGCTTAAATATACTATCATATCGTCTGCGAATAGTGATAGTTTGACTTCTTCCTTTCCAATTTGTATCCCTTTGACCTCTTTTTGTTGTCTAATTGCTCTAGCTAGAACTTCAAGTACTATATTGAAAAGATATGGAGAGAGAGGGCAGCCTTGTCTAGTCCCTGATTTTAGTGGGATTGCTTCAAGTTTCTCTCCATTTAGATTGATGCTGGCTACCGGTTTGCTGTAAATTGCTATTACTATGTTTAGATATGGGCCTCGAATTCCTGATCTTTCCAAGACCTTTAACATGAAAGGATGCTGAATTTTGTCAAATGCTTTCTCATCATCTAATGACATGACCATGTGGTTTTTTTCTTTGAGCTTGTTTATATAGTGGATTACATTGATGGATTTCCTTATATTGAACCATCCCTGCATCCCTGGGATGAAGCCTACTTGATCGTAGTGAATGATTGTTTTGATGTGTTCTTGGATTCGGTTGGCAAGAATTTTATTGAGTATTTTTGCATCGCTATTCATAAGAGAGATTGGCCTGAAATTCTCTTTCTTTGTCGGATCTTTGTGTGCTTTTGGTATTAGTGTAATTGTGGCTTCATAGAACGAGTTGGGTAGTGTTCCTTCTGTTTCTATTTTGTGGAACAGTTTGAAGAGTATTGGTGTTAGGTCTTCTTTGAAGGTCTGATAGAATTCTGCACTGAAACCATCTGGACCTGTGCTTTTTTTGGTTGGAAGACTTCCAATGACAACTTCTATTTCTTCAGGGGTTATAGGGCAGTTTAGATGGTCTATTTGATCCTGGTTTAATTTTGGTATTTGATATCTGTCAAGGAAATTGTCCATTTCCTCGAGATTTTCTAGTTGCGTTGAATACAGGTTTTTGTAGTAGGATCTGATGATTTTTTGAATTTCCTAGGTTTCTGTTGTTATCTCTCCCTTTTCGTTTCTGATTTTATTAATTTGGATACTGTTTCTGTGCCCTCTGGTTAGTCTGGCTAAGGGCTTATCTATCTTGTTGATTTTCTCAAAGAACCAACTCCTCGTTTTGTTGATTCTTTGTATGGTTTTATTTGTTTCTACTTGATTGATTTCAGCCCTGAGTTTGATGATTTCCTGCCTTCTAATCTTCCTTGCTGTATTTAATTCTTTTTGTTCCAGGGCTTTCAGGTGTGCCATTAAGCTGTTAGTGTATGCTGTCTCCCGTTTCCTTTTGGCGGCACTCAGGGCTATGAATTTTCCTCTTAGCACTGCTTTCATTGTGTCCCATAAATTAGGGTATGTTGTGCCTTCATTTTCATTAAATTTCAAAAAGTCTTTCATTTCTTTCTTTATTTCTACCTTGAACAAGTTATCATTGAGTAGAGCATTATTCAGCCTCCATGTGTATGTGGGTATTCTTTTGTTTTTGTTGCCATTGAAGACCACCCTTATTCCATAGTGATCTGATAGTAGGCATGGGATTAGTTCTATCATCTTATATCTGTTGAGGTCTGATTTGGGACCAATTATATGGTCGATTTTGGAGAAGGTACCATGAGGTGCTGAGAAGAAGGTGTATTCTTTAGCTCTAGGATGAAATGTTCTATATATAGCTGTTAGTTCCATTTGGTCCAAGGCTTCAATTAGATTCACTGTGTCCCTGTTTAGTTTCTGCTTTCCTGAACGATCCATTTCAGAGAGCGGAGTGTTGAAGTCACCCACTATTATTGTGTGAGGTTCGATGTGTGCTTTGAGCTTTAGTAAAGTTTCTTTTACGAATGAGGGTGCCCTTGCATTTGGAGCATAGATATTCAGAATTGAGAGTTCTTCTTGGCGGATTTTTCCTTTAATCAGTATGTAGTGTCCTTCTGTGTCTTTTTTGATGACTTTAGGTTGAAAATCAATTTTATCTGATATTAGGATGGCAACTCTGGCTCGTTTCCTGGGACCATTTGCTTGTAAAATTGTTTTCCAGCCTTTTACTCTGAGGTAGTGTTTGTCTTTGATACTGAGGTGCGTTTCCTGCATGCAGCAAAATGCAGGGTCCTTTTTACGTATCCAGTCTGCTAGTCTATGTCTTTTTATTGGGGAATTGAGACCATTGATATTAAGAGAGATTAAGGCATAGTGATTATTACCACCTGCCATTCTTGATGCTATCTTTACGTTTGAGTGGTTATCTACTTTTGGGTTTGAAGCAAGGTTACTATCTCATTTTTTCCAGGGTGTTGTTTCTCTCTCTGTATTGGCAGTTTCTACCTATTATCCTTTGCAGGGCTGGATTTGTGGAAAGATATTGTGAAAATTTGGTTTTATCATGGAATATCTTGGTCTCTCCATCTATGGTGATTGAGAGTTTTGCTGGGTATAGTAGTCTAGGCTGGCATTTGTGCTCTCTTAGTGTCTGCATGAGATCTGCCCAGGATCTTCTGGCTTTCATAGTCTCTGGTGAGAAGTCTGAAGTGATTCGGATAGGTCTTCCTTTGTATGTTACTTGGCCCTTTTCTCTTACTGCTTGTAATATTCTTTCTTTGTTTTGTACATTTGGTGTTTTGATTATTATGTGACAGGAGGTATTTCTGTTCTGGTCCAGTCTGTTTGGAGTTCTGTAGGCTTCTTGTAAGTTCATTGGCATCTCTCTCTTTAGGTTAGGGAAGTTTTCCTCCATAATTTTGTTGAAGATGTTTACTGGCCCTTTAAGTTGCAAGTCTTCACTCTCATCTATACCTATAATCCTTAGGTTTGGTCTTCTCATTGTGTCCTGGATTTCCTGGATCTTTTGGGTTACACGTTTTTTGCATTTTGCATTTTCTTTGACTGTTGAGTTGATGCTTTCTATGGTATCTTCAGCACCTGAGATTCTTTCTTCCATCTCTTGTATTCTATTGTTGATGTTTGCATCTATGACTCCTGATTTCTTCCCAAGGTTTTCTATCTCCAAAGTTGTCTCCCTTTGTGATTTCTTAGTTGTTTCTACTTCCTTTTTTAGATCTTGGATGGATTTGCTGAGATCCTTCACTTGTTTGTTTGTATTTTCCTGTATTTCTTTAAGGTATTTTTGAGTTACCTCTTTCAGGATTTCTGCCTGTTGACCAAGTTCTCCTGCATTTCTCTGAGCGATTTTTGTGTTTCCTTCTCATGGGATTCCATCTGTTGATCCATCGTCTCCTGCATTTCTTTAAGCATACCTCGTGTTTCCTTTGTAAGGGCATCTACCCGTTGATTCATTTCTTTAAGCGATTTTTGTGTTGTCTCCTTGTGGGCCTCCATCTTTTGATCCATGTTCTCCTGCATTTCTCTAAGCGATTTTTGTGTTTCCTTTGTAAGGGCTTCTAACCGCTGATTCATGGTCTCCTGTAATTCTTTATTTGATTTATTTGTGTCCTTCTTGTGATCCTCTAATAGCATCATGAGAAGTGATTTTAAATCCAGATCTTGTCTTTCGGGTGTGGTGGGGTATCCAGGACTTGCTGCTGTTGGAGAGTTGGGTTCGGGTGGTGCCATATTACTTTGATTTCTGTTAGTAACGTTCCTACGTTTGCCTTTTGCCATCTGGTTACCTCTGATGTTAGTTGGTCCTGCTGTCACTGGCTGTTGGTTGGACCTCCTGTGAGCCTGCAAAGCTACTTCTGGCCAACCTGGCTTACCAGGATTCCCCTGGCACTGATTTCTGGGGCCTGCCCTGCTCCTGAGTGACTTTGGAGCCCTGATGTGCCTTGCCCCAAGTGATGTTATAATGGGGAGTCCCTGCACATCCAAAGGCTCAGCTTAATGGATTCCCGGAGCAGAGGTCTCCAAAGGGAGGCTGGTAGGCTCCTGCCCTGTACAGGGGTGTGTGATCTCTCCCAGAGCTGGGGGAACGGGGCATCACTCTGCAAGGCAGAAGTCCCAGTGCAGAGCTGGAGAGCAGGTTACTGGAGCCCTGCCCAGCTCCTGCGAGCAGCGTACACACAAGCCGCTGGAGACCCAAGCGATATTATGCCTGTCTGTCTCCGGGTCTGGGAGTCCAGACCTCTTGGACACTGGAGCAAAGATGGCGGAGTGCACCCTGCACACTCTGGGTGGCGCTGGCCACCCTGCAGAGGAGATGGCTTAATGCAAAACTGGCGCCCAGACGGCCACAGAGCTGTCCCGTTCTTGGGACCAGATGGAAGCCCCAACAGGTCGTGTCCCGAGCGATGTTATATTGGGGGGAACCTGGGTACCTGTCTCTTCAGTGCAGATGGGAACAGAAGTCGCGGAAGGGAAGCTGGTAGGCTCCCGCCCAGTGCAGGGGTCCTTCTGCCAGGCTGAAATCACGCAGCAGAGCTGGCTCGCTGGTCACAGTAGCTGCTGGGAGCAGCGTACACACAAGCCGCCCGAGACCCAAGTGATATTATGCCTGTCTGTCTCTGAGCCTGGGAGTCCCGACCTCTCGGGCACTGGAGCAAAGATGGCGGATGGCGGATGATCTTTTTGATGTGTTTTTGGATTTAGTTTACAAGTATTTTATTGAGAATTTTGGCATCTATGTTCATAGGGGAAATTGATGTGCAATTTTCTTTCTTTCTTGGATTTTGGTGTGGTTGAATAAGCAGGATAATTTTGGCCTTGTAAAAAGAAGTATTTAATGTTCCTTTAGTTTTTGTTTCAGAATTGATTTGAGCGATATTATTATTAATTGTTCTTTGAATAGCTTCTAGAATTCCATTGAGAATCAATCTGGCCCTGATATCTAAGTTCTCTCTCTCTCTCTCTCTCTCTCTCTCTCTCTCTCTCTCTCTCTCTCTCTCTCTCTCTCTCTCTCTCTCATTGTTAGACTTGGTTACTGCTCCTATAATACAAGTTATTCCCCATCTGGTTAAATAATTGCTTATCTGATGTTGTTTTAAACAAAATCTCAAACATTCGATTTTATCAATGAAGATGCAGGAGCCAGATGCTAGAGTAAAAGCCTACTAACTCACAGAAGAAGAAAATGCATCCAGTTGATCTTCCTCCTCAGTCAATGTCCAAAAAGTAAACTTTCCTTCTCCATATCACCTCAAATCCCAAAAACTCAAACTGAGTGTTCTGCCCTTCTTCCTGTGTGTGTCTCTATCCATCCTCTTGGCTTCCTCTTTTATAAATTTAGTTTAAATAATTTTTTATAGATTCATTTTACATCACTACCCCCTCCCAGTCACCCCCTCCCATTATCCTTCTCCATTTTATACTCCCCTTCTCCTCTGAGCAGGTGGAGATGCCATTGGGTATCCCCCACCCTGGCACTTCTGGTCTCCAGGAGGCTAGGTCCTTCCTCTCCCACTGAGACCAGACAAGGTAGACTATCTAGAAGACCATATCCCATGTAGAGGCAAGAGCTTTTGGGATAAACCACTGTCTGACTTCCTCTTAACTCTATTTTTTCTATGTTCTGCCCCTGTCAACAGCTTGCTTGGTATGCCTCTTGCCTTTTGGTTTTTATTTAATCCTATTTACAATAAACAGAAAGCTCTTAGATTAAATGTGTATACTAAGGCTGAGCCACACATCTAGAAACAGGTTTATCCAGTAAATAGCAAAATCTTGGGCTTCACAGTGTGACTCAATATCCTGGAACAATGTGACTTAAAACTTTGGTAAATCACACATATCAATAAATGTATTCATTTTTTATAGATATACAAGTTTTTTAAAAATATATTACTATGATTTTCTGGATGTATTTGGTGTATGTTGTGACGTCCCTTTTTTCATCTTTATATTTAATATGATTTTCTCTCTCTACATTTAATTTACTAAGAATTTTTCAATCATATTGATTTTTTAAAACTGCAATATTTTGTTTCATTGACTGTTGCATTATTTTGTTGTTTAGTTATTTTTATTTTATTGGTTTCAACCCTGAGTTTGATTATATCTTGCCTTCTACTCATGGGGTTTTATTTCTTCTTTTTTACCTCAAACATTCAGATGCGTCAGTAAATTACTAATATGACTCTTCTCTAATTAATATAAGTAAGTCCTTAGTGCTATGAAAGTGAATATTAGAACCATTTTTATTGTGGTTTAGGTGTGTTGTATTTTCATTTTCATTCAATTTTTAAAAACAATATAGTTTATTTCTTAATTTATGTCTTGACCATTTTTTCATTCACCACTGACTTCAGTCACCTTTGGTTTGTAAACTTTCTGTTGTTTTCATTGTTGTTGGTATTCAGCTTTAATCCATAGTGGTCCAATAGATTGAAAGGTATTGTTTCAATTTTCATCTATCTGTTAAGACTTGTCTTTTCTACAAATATGTGGTCAACTTTGAAGAACTTTCCATGACCTGCTGAGAAAGGTATATTTTTTTGTGTGTGTTTTTATCTGTAAATAGATCGATTTGATTTTGACATTATTTAATGAGATATTGTGAGGCAATTTTATGTTTTGTTTGTATAACTTATATATGGGCAAAAGTGTGGTATTGGAGTCACCTACTCTCTCTATATGAAGGTAAATATAAGGTTTTAGATGTAATAGTGTTTCTTTTATAAATGTGGGTACCCTTATATTTGGTGTTATTAATGTGTAGAATTTCAGTAACTTTGTAGTGGATATTGTTCTTTGGTGAGTAAGTTGATAGTGTCTTTATGTTATCAGATAAGCTTTGGTTTGAAGTCTATTTTATCATATATTAATATTGATATACCTGATTACTTATTGAGTGTTGGGCATCGGTGAACTTATCTCAACACCCCTGGTGAGCTGTTTGATCAGGTTTCCTGAAAGTGGAACATCCAGCAGTTTAGCTTGATTTCTGTCTTCCTGCCAGGTGTGGTAGGGACTTCCCAGGTGCCTGACCTATGACTATGATTGTTTTCTATTGTTGTTTTTCACCCGGCCTCTAGTATATATTGCTGATCCTTCAGTAAAGCTATGGCATGCTCCTTACTGAATGACCTGAGTCTGTGTTTTCTGTTAATCCCCAGGGCTACGCCTGATACTCTGTACCGTGGCACAGGTGCCACCAATTGAGTCTATTTTTTTCTATCTTTTTACTCTGAGGTGATGTCTATATTTGATGTTAAAGTGTGTTTCTTGGATGCAGCAGAAGGATTAATCCATTTTGTAATCCAGTGTGTTAGTATGTGTCCCTTTATTTGTAATTGAGATCATTAATATTATCAATCAGCAGTGTATCTTGATTCCTGTTATTTTGTTGTGACAGTGTGGGTGCCCCACCCCTTTCATTTGCTGATCTAAGATTATTTTTTCCCTTGTGTTTTCTTGTGTAGTAAACCTCTTCAGCCTAAAGTTTTTATTCTATTAACTATAGAGCTGGATTGATAGATACCACTTAAGCTGTACTTTAAAATGAAATATTTTCTTTCCTTCTCCATGTATTGTAGTTGATAATTTTGCTGTGTATGATATTCTGATCTGGCATATGTGGTCTCTCATGGATTGTAAAACATCATGACACTCCCGGAGGATCCGACTATACCACTCCTGGGCATATACCCAGAGGCTTTACCTACATGCAGTAAGGACACATGCTCCACTATGTTCATAGCAGCCTTATTTATAATAGCCAGTAGCTGGAAAGAACTTAGATGTCCCTCAACAGAGAAATGGATTCAGAAGATGTGGTGTATTTACACAATGGAATACTACTCTGCAGTTAAAAACAATGAATTCACGAAATTCCTAGGCAAATGGTCAGAACTTGAAAATATCATCCTTAGTGAGGTAACCCAATCACAAAAGAACACACATAGTATGCAGTCACTGATAAGGGGATATTAACCCAGAATCTCGGAATACCCTAGACACAATTCGCATATCAATAGATTTCCAAGAAGATGGAAGGAGAGACCCCTGGTCCTGGAAAGACTGGATGTAGGGGAATGCCAAGACAGAGAAGCGAGAGGGGGTTGAATGGGGAAAGGAGGGAGGGAAGGGGGCTTATGGGACTTTCGGGGAGGGAGGAGACGGGAAAGGGGGAATGATTTTGAATGTAAATAAAAATATAAAAAATAAAAAAAATTTAAAAAAATCTGTTCTAAGGCTTCTGATTTTAGGTTCTCCATTGAGAAGTTGGGTATTATGCTATTGGATCTAACTCTATATATTACTTGGTATTTTTCTGTTATAATGTTTAATATTCTTTCTTCCTTCTGTATGTCTACTATTATTGCTATTATTATTATTATTATTATTATTATTATTATTATTATTACTGTATGTCTTGAAGAAATTCTTGGTGGAGTATCTCTATTTAGTGTTCTGATTGTTTCTTTTACCTTGATAGGCACCTCCTTCATTAGGCTGGGAAATTTTTCTGTGATTTCACTGAAAATGTTTTCTAAACTATAAACTGGGTTTTCTTATTCCTTTTCCTCCATTCAATAATTTTAAAATTTGGTATTACCATTGTATTCCAGAATTCCTGCATGTTTTGTGGCAATTTTTTAAATCTTTTCTTTAACTATGATATTAATTTAATTTTTTCTAGCCTGTTTCCAACACCTGAAGGATTTTCTTCAATCTTTGAGATTTGAATTTTCTTCAATCTTTGAGATTTGAGATTGAATTTCAGAATTCAAAACAAATTCTTTGAGAATTTGTTTTGAATTCTGAAACTTGTCATTTTCAGTTCTATTTAAGTTAGGGTTTTAT
Source organism: Tokudaia muenninki (assembly GCA_036184385.1). NCBI lineage: Eukaryota > Metazoa > Chordata > Mammalia > Rodentia > Muridae > Tokudaia > Tokudaia muenninki. The sequence continues at coordinate 89,628,580 of BTHS01000004.1, forward strand.
TTAGTGATTTTCTTTCAACTTTTATGTCTTGAATTTTTTTGTGTGTTTCTGTAGCTGACAAATTTTACTTCACATAATTTCCTCCAGTTCCACCCATTTTGTTTTTTATTTATTTTCTAAGTTTTTTATTTACATTCCAAATGATTTCCCCTTTCCCGTTTACTCCCTCCTCGAACATCCCATAAGCTCCCTTCCCTCCCTTTGTTCACCCACTTTGTTAATATGGCAAGATCCCAGTTTTTAAATCATTGAACAAAATTCCACAGTATGTGTGTTCTACTGGCTATTTTATTTTCTATATTTTTCCTATTTACATTCCTAATCATTTCCCCTTTCCCCTTTCCTCCTTCCCCAAAAGTCCCATAAGCCCTCTTCCCTCCACCTGTTCCCCATTCAACCCCCTCTTGCTTCTCTGTCCTGGTATTGTCCTACATCCAGTCTTTCCAGAAACAGGGGTCTCTCCTTCCATCTTCTTGGAAATCTATTGATATGTGAATTGTGTCTTAGGTATTCCAAGTATCTGAGTTAATGTCCTCTTATCAGTGACTACATGCCATGTGTGTTCTTTTGTGATTGGGTTATCTCACTAAGGATGATATTTTCAAGTTCTGACCATTTGCCTAGGAATTTCGTGAATTCATTGTTTTTAACTGCAGAGTAGTATTCCATTGTGTAAATATACCACATCTTCTGAATCCATTTCTCTGTTGAGGGACATCTAAGTTCTTTCCAGCTACTGGCTATTATAAATAAGGCTGCTATGAACATATTGGAGCATGTGTCCTTATTGCATACAGGGGAAGCCTCTGAGTATATGCCCAGGAGTGGTATAACAGGATCCTCTGGGACTGTCATGCCCAGTTTTCTGAGGAACCGCCAGACTCCTTTCCAGAGTGGTTGTACCAGCTTGCAATCCCACCAGCATTGGAGGAGTGTTCCTCTTTCTCCACATCCTCGCCAACAAGTGCTGTCTCCTGTGTTTTTGATCCTAGCCATTCTGACTGGTATGAGGTGGAATCTCAGGGTTATTTTGATTTGCATTTCCCTAATGACTAAGGATGTTGAATATTTCTTTAGGTGTTTCTCAGCCATTAGATATTCTTCAGGTGAGAACTCTTTGTTTAGCTTTGTACCCCAGTTTTTAATAGGGTTATTTGGCTCTCTGCGGTTTAACTTCTTGAATTCTTTGTATATATTGGATATTAGACTTCTGTCAGATGTACGGTTGGTAAAGATCTTTGCCCAGTATGTTGGCTGCCACTTTGCCCTTTTGACAGTGTCCTTTTCCTTAGAGAAACTTTGCAATTTTATGAGGTCCCATTTCATAAGCTATTGTTGTTCTATTCAGTAAATTTGCCACTGTGCCCGTATGTTAAAGGTCCTTCCCTAGTTTCCTTTCTATTAGTTTCAGCGTGTCTGGTTTTATGTAGAAGTCCTTGAACCACTTGGAATTGAGCTTAGTACAAGGAAATAAAAACGGATCGATTTGCATGTTTCTGAATGCTGACCTCCAGTTGAACCAGCACCATTTGTTGAAAAGGCTATCTTTTTTCCACTGGATGATTTTAGCTCCTTTGTCAAAGATCAAGTGACTATAGGAGTGTGGATTCATTTCTGGGTCTTCAATTCTGTTCCATTGATCTACATGCCTGTCATTGTACCAATACCATGCAGTTTTTAACACTATTGCTCTGAGGTACAGCTGATTCCCCCAGAAGTTCTTTTACTCTTGAGAATAGTTTTAGCAATACTGGGTTTTCTGTTATTCCAGATGAATTTTTGAATTGCTCTTTCTAACTCTATGAAAAATTGAGTTGGGATTTGGATGGGTATTTCACTGAAGCTGTATATTGCTTTTGGCAAGATGGTCATTTTTACTGTATTAATCCTGCCAATCCATGAGCATGGAAGATTTTACCATCTTCTGAGATCTTCTTCAATTTCTTTCTTCAGAGACTTGAAGTTCTTGTCATACAGATTTTTCACTTGTTTGGTTATAGTCACACCAAGATACTTTATATTGTTTGTGGCTATCGTGAAGGGTATCATTTCTATTATTTCTTTCTCTTTCTCAGCCTACTTATCCTTTGAGCATAGGAAGGCTACTAATTTGCTTGAGTTGATTTTATATCCGGCCACTTTGCTGAAGTTGTTTATCACCTCTAGGAGTTCTCTGGAGGAGTTCTTTGGGTCGCTTAAGTATACTATCATATCGTCTGTAAATACTGATAGTTTGACTTCTTCCTTTCCAATTTGTATCCCTTTGACCTCCTTTTGTTGTCTAATTGCTCTAGCTAGAACTTCAAGTACTATATTGAAAGGATCTGGAGAGAGAGGGCAGCCTTTTCTAGTCCCTGATTTTAGTGGGATTGCTTCAAGTTTCTCTAGATTTATGTTGGCTACTGGTTTGCTGTAAATTGCTTTTACTATGTTTAGATATGGGCCTCGAATTCCTGATCTTTCCAAGACCTTTAATATGAAAGGATGCTGAATTTTGTCAAATGCTTTTTCAACAGCTAATGAAATGAGCATGTGTTTTTTTTTTTTCCTTTGAGATTGTTTATATAGTGGATTACGTTGATGGACTTCCTTATATTGAACCATCCCTGCATCCCTGGGATGAAGCCTACTTGATTGTGGTGAATGATTGTTTTGATGTGTTCTTGGATTCGGTTGGCAAGAATTTTATTGAGTATTTTTGCATCCATGTTCATAAGGGAAATTGACCTGAGAGTCTCTTTCTTTTTCGGATCTTTGTGTGATTTTGGTATCAGTGTAATTGTGGCTTCATAGAACGAGTTGGGTAGTGTTCCTTCTGTTTCTATTTTGTGGAATAATTTGAAGAATATTGGTATTAGGTCTTCTTTAAAGGTCTGATAGAATTCTTTACTAAAACCATTTTGAACTGTGCTTTTTTTGGTTGGAGGACTTTCAATGTCCATTTCTATTTCTTCAGGGGTTATAGGATGGTTTAGATGGTCTATTTGATCCTGATTTAATTTTGGTATTTGGTATCTGTCTAGGAAATTGTCCATTTCCTCCACATTTTCTAGTTGTGTTGAATACAGGCTTTTGTAGTAGGATATGATGATTTTTTGAATTTCCTCAGTTTCTGTTGTTATCTCTCCCTTTTCGTTTCTGATTTTGTTAATTTGGATACTGTCTCTGTGCCCTCTGGCTAGTCTGGCTAAGGGTTTATCTATCGCGTTGATTTTCTCAAAGAACTAACTCCTAGTTTTTTTGATTCTTTTATGGTTTTATTTGTTTCTACTTGATTGATTTCAGCCCTGAGTTTGATGATTTCCTGCCTTCTACTCCTCTTGGGTGTATTTGATTCTTTTTGTTCCAGGGCTTTCAGGAGTGCCATTAAGCCTCTAGTGTATGCTCTCTCCCATTTCTTTTTGGAGGCACTCAGGGCTATGAATTTTCCTCTTAGCACCACTTCTTTGTCTCCCATAAATTAGGGTATGTTGTGCCTTCCTTTCCATTAAATTTTAAAAAGCCTTTGATTTCTTTCTTTATTTCTTCCTTGACCAAGTTATCATTGAGTAGAGCATTGTCCAGCTTCCACTTGTATGTGAGCTTTCTGTTGTTTCTGTTGCTATTGAAGACCACCATTATTCCATAGTGATCTGATAGGAGGCATGGGATTAGTTTGATCTTCTTATATCTGTTGAGGTCTGATTTGTGACCAATTATATGGTCGATTTTGGAGAAGGGACCATGAGGCACTGAGAAGAAGGTGTATTCTTTTGCTTTAGGATGAAATGTTCTATATATATATCTGTTAGTTCCATTTGGTCCAAGACTTCAATTAGATTCACTGTGTCCCTGTTTAGTTTCTGCTTTCCTGAACAATCCATTTCAGAGAGTGGGATGTTGAAGTCACCCAGTATTATTGTGTGAGGTATGATGTGTGCTTTGAGCTTTAGTGTAGCTTCTTTTATGAATGAGAGTGCTCTTGCATCTGGAGCATAGATGTTCAGAATTGAGAGTTCTTCTTGGTGGATTTTTCCTTTGACCAGTATGTAGTGTCCTTCTGTGTCTTTTTTGATGACTTTAGATTGAAAGTCAATTTTATCTGATATTAGGATGACTACTCCGGCTCGTTTCCTGGGACCATTTGCTTGTAAGATTGTTTTCTAGCCTTTTACTCTGAGGTAGTGTTTGTCTTTGACACTGATGTGCTGTTCCTGCACGCAGCAAAATGCTGGGTCCTGTTTATGTATCCAGTCTGTTAGTCTATGTCTTTTTATTGGGGAATTGAGACCATTGATATTAAGAGAGATTAAGGAATAGTGATTATTGCCACCTACTTTTCTCGACGATATCTTTATGTTTGAGTGGTTCTCAGATAAGAATAGGAGGCAAATGCACAGCTTTCATGAATAAAGGTAGCATACTGTCTTTATCCATTCCTCTGTCAAAGACATCTGGGTTGTTTCCAGCTTCTGGCTATTATAAATAAGGCTGTGATGAACAGAATGAAGCATATGTTCTTGTTATATGTTGGATCATCTTTATCTATATGGCCCTGTACATTTACATAATGGAATAATACTCTGCTATTGAAAACAATGACTTCATGAAATGAGTTGACAAATGGGTGGAACTAGAAAATATCATTCAGCGTGAGGTAACCCAGTCACAAGAGAACACACATGGTATGTACTCATTGATAAGTGGATTTTAGGTCAAAAGCTTGGAATACCCAAGATTCAATTCACAGATCATATGAAGCTCAAGAAGAAGGAAGACAAAAGTGTGGGTGCTTCAGTCCTACTTAGAAGGGCGAACAAAATAACCATTAAAGGGAGAGGGAGGAAAAAAATTTAAAAAAGGGAGAGGGAGTGAGGGAGGAACCTGGGAAAAATACAGGATGGAGAGGGAAAGCGTCAGGATCAGGTGTGATAGGAGACAGGGGAGAAGTACTAAGGGTCAGGAAATTCAACTGAGGTGTAAAACAGTGGAGGATGGGAAACTGGGGGGAGCCACAAGAAAGTCCATGGTGTCAGAGAAGCAAGAGCTTTCCAAGACTTCACAGGGATGACGTAGCTGAAAAACCCAACAAAGAGTATAAAGAACCTTAGAGACCATACCCAGTGGTTAGGCAAGGTCCCTGGTTGAGGGATGGGGCCACCCACCTATCTCAAAAATATTAAGCCAGAATTACTCCTGTCTAAAGGAAATATAGGGACAAAGAGAGACACAGAGACTGAAGGAAAGGCCATCCTAAGATTGCTCCACCTGGAGATACATTCTATGTACAGACACTAAACCCAGACACTATTGCTGATGCCAAGAAGGGCTACCTGATAGGAGCCTGGTATAGCTGTCCCCTGAAAGGCTCTGCCAGAGCCTTACTAATACATATCAAATGCTCACAGCCAACCATTAGAGTAAGCACAGGCACCCAATGGAGGAGTTAGGGAAAGGATTAAAGAAGCTAAGGGGATTTGCAACCCCGGAGGAAGAACAACATTATCAAGCAACCAGATTCCCCAGACCTCCCAGGGACTAAACCACCAACCAAAGAGTATACATGGAGGGAACCATGGCTCCAGTTGCATATGTAGCAGAGCCTTATCTGGCATCAATGGGAGGGGAAGCCCTTGATCCTGTGAAGGCTTGATGCCCAGTGTAGGGCGATGCCAGGGTGATGAGATGAGAGTTGGTAGGTGGGTGGGGGAGTACTCTCATAGAAGCAGGGCGGAGGGGGAGGTGAAAGGAGGGGATGGGGTGTTGCAGAGAGGAAACCTGGAAGGTGAACAACATTGTAAATAAATAAATAAATAAATAAATAAATAAATAAATAAATAAAACTGAGAGAGAGAGAGAGAGAGAGAGAGAGAGAGAGAGAGAGAGAGAGAGAGAGAGAGAGAGAGAGAGAACACGAACTTAGGACAAGTACCACTGATAACAGAAGCTTCAGAGATGTCTTAAAAAAACTTGATGTGCACAATGTAACTGATATTGAAAAGGTGAACATGATTAAAGATGATCAGTAATTTTAACAATCTCAAGTTTCCTCTCTGACAAGACCTTTGCAATTACTGGTCATGCAGAAGCCAAACCTGTCACAGAAATGCTTTCTGGAATATTAAATCAGCTTGGTGCTTTCATCTTAAAGAGACTTACTAAGCTAGATGAAAGTTTCCATAACAAATATTGAATAGTAAAGAACCAATACCTGAAGGCATTGATGAAGATGATATTCCAGAAATTGTAAAAAAAAATGTTGATGAAATACCAAAATATGAAAGTAACTAAAATCCTCTCATTTTATATCTATTCTCTTCCTTTATCTTATAGAAATAAAACAAATCTTAAAAGAAAGAACAGACTAGGTGGTTGAACTAAAGAGCACAGAATCAGTGGAAAGGATAACATTTTATTGAACAGTGGCTCATTTCTAAGGACATCCAGGGTTTGACTTAACACCTGCTAAATGCTAAGTGGTCATATCTAAATCTGCCATCTATCTGGATTCTCTGTTACCTCATGAGGACTTCTAAAGATACTAAAATTCTGCACCTATGGCACAATAGTCTTTTTCCTTCCATCATAACTTCCTTAAATAGATAAAACATTGTTTTCCATGCTAGGCATTCTTCTGTTTTTTATTCAACTGTCCAAAAACTGTTGCTAAAGCACAAAAGCCAAGTAACTGTGTTAAACCAAGAACTTTCAAAATACAAAAGCAATTAAATTCATACATGTTGTGCTCAGCGTTCATGAACCCCAAAAGACCACCCAGGAACAAACTCTGATGTAATTGCACTAGGATCTTTTATTTACAAGTTTAACTGCAGGCCACTCCATCCTCACTAACACAATAGGATGGGAGTGTGAAGCCACAAGATCTCAGCAGGACAATGCTTTATAGGAAATAACAATCAAGTGGGGGGGGTTATTCTGGCAATCATTTTGTATGACTATTGTAAGTCTACAGGTGGGTGCTCTAAAGCAAAACCAGAAACTATCACAAGTAGTCAGAAAGTACATCTGAAACAATCAAACTCACCTCTGTTTTACTGTTGCTAGGAAATAGCTAGGGAGTAATTCTGGGGTATGGATCAAGGACAAGCCATGGAGTCCTCCCTGGTACTTGAGTGTAGCCTGGGTTCAGTTATAGATCAAGTTTCTCTTAAAATGGAGGCTAGTTTCAATACAGAGTAGGTTTTCTCTCTCACACACAGCTGTTATACTTTTACCCTCTTACTTCCTAGATTTCTTGACAATGTCCAAAGTAGAGCCTTGAAGTAGACTGCATTTAATAAGAAAAGTTGGAATAATTCAACAAAATATCATCAGGCAAGTTGGTGATTTGGCAGTAGAACAAAGGGGTATTAAGTTAGTGGAAACTTTCAGCCAATGTAAGAAGCTGAAACTTACGGTTTCTTTGGAAAGCAGTTGTGTCAGATCATGTTTTTCTGGAGCAGACATGTGAAGCAGTGTTTTCCTAAAGCAATCAAAGGTAAAAGGGTATTTCACTAAGGCAGATACATGAAGTAATGAAACAGGTATAAAAATGTTCAGCTAAAACAAGCACATGAAAGGATGTATAATAAAGGATTTCCCTCTAATGACATGCACATGTTGGTTTGTCTTACGTCATGTTGCTGAGCTCCATTTGTAATGATACCATAGAGAGAAACTTGTCAAAGAACTTCTTGTGAGGTTCCTGTGGCTTCTTGTGGCTTCTTGCTGCTTCCTCCAGACTTAAGCTGATTGGCACTGTGATGTCATCTGACACAGAGGAGTTTTGCTAAGACAGACTCACATGGTGAGACATGATCCATGTGAGGATACATAATGTTTGGATGGAGTATAAATAAGACTCAATGGACAGTGATGGGAGGCTTACAATGTGGTTCATGATTGCCCTGGTTATTGAACATCTAAAACAAATCATAGTCATACATTGACATTTATCCTCCACATCTTTTAAAGTTTAGTTATTTTTTTAAATTAGGTGTTCAGCCTGTAATTCTAAGGAGAAAAAAATCAGCACAAATTCTAAGTAAATAAATTTCTGATTTTTCATCAATATTTTTATACATTAGATGCTTAAAATAACATTTTTATTTTTTTTGAGAATTTCATACTTTACAACTGTAGTTACATCATTTTTATTATTCTCTACTTCCAACATCTTCTATATTCCCCATTCTTTCTCAAATGTATTACATAATTATTATTGTTTACAAATGTACACTCACATGCACACACACACACTAAGTCCATTTAGTATTGCTCTTATGTGTATGTGTTTAAGGCTGACTACTTGGGATTTAATAACCAACAAGCAGACTTATCCTTAGAAAACTTGATCCTCCCATTCTCAGCAAGCATGGCCTGTAGCTATTCAAGTAGGGCTGGGCTTTGTGAAATTTTCCATATTTAGTTGGCATATCTACTAGTATTGTCTTTTGTTTGTCTTGTGAGTTCTCTGTATTGCTAATTGCATGACTTTGTGACTTTAATGATGCAAATTATAGGGAAACAGCAAATAAGACTAAAACTTATGGTGGACGTCTACAAGTATTCATTTTCTATAGCATCTAAAATGGAGACCAAGAAAAGGTAATAGAAGGTGATGATGAAGGACACAGCATAGACAAAAATAATAATACAATGCAGTTATCCTTCGTGTTTCAATTTTGTCCTGTTGGCATTTTTTATTTCTATAAGTCTATAAAAATGCAATTGACATTCAAAGTTTAGAACCCGAGACAGAGTTCCACAGCTTCATAATGCCTATTCCAAATATGATTCTTTGATAGGAGCAGAGATTGTGACTGAGGAAGTAGGTGTTTGAGTTGCTACCTTAATCTTGATTGTTGGAGTTTTTGTTTATGAGTTTATTAACATCAATTTATGTTTTTAAAAAAGAAAATGTAAAAGGACTATTTTCTTTCTGACTAATCGGAAAAGACATCTGTTTATCTGTTATGTTCTCTGAGTTGTAAATGGGGAAAGAAGATGATCAGACAATAAATTTACTTTATTTAATATGAGCAATTCACATATCAATAGATTTCCAAGAAGATGGAAGGAGAGACCCCTGGTCCTGGAAAGACTTGATGTAGGGGAATACCAGGACAGAGAAGCAAGAGGGGCTTGAATGGGGAACAGAGGGAGGGAAGGGGGCTTATGGGACTTTCGGGGAGGGAGGAAACGGGAAAGAGGAAATCATTTGGAATATAAATAAAAAAAATATAGAAAATAATAAAAAAAAGTCAGTAGAACATACATACAGTGGAATTTTGTTCAATGATTTAAAAACTGGGATCTTGCCATGTTAACAAAGTGGGTGAACAGAGGGAGGGAAGGGGGCTTATGGGACTTTCGGGTAGGTAGGAAACAGGAAAGAGGAAATCATTTGGAATGTAAATAAAAAAATATAGAAAATAATAAGAAAATCTGCAAAAAAAAATCTTCATGTCCTATCTGAAGTCAATTATTTCTAGTCTTATACAACCAAGTTGGCTGAGCTTCTATGTGACTTAAAAGCTTGTAGACCAAAGACTTTAAAACTTATCCTGATTGATTGATATCTTTCAATATTGATGCCAGTGTAGTAAGTAGATTGAGTGGACTATTTTAAACCATTTTTCTCTCTCCCTCTGTCAAGCTTTAACTAGGAGAAAAATAACTCTATAAACTACTAAATTATAAAATATTTAAATGACCTACTTTATTCATAATCTTAGGAGTGCTTAATTTATTAAGCAACAATTTGATATAAGCAGTGCCAAGAAAAAAGAAAGAAAGAAAGAAAGAAAGAAGGAAAGAAAGAAAGAAAGAAAGAAAGAAAGAAAGAAAGAAAGAAAGAAAGAAAGAAAGAAAGAAAGAAAGAAAGAAAGAAAGAAAGGAAGGAAGGAAGGAAAGAAGGAAGGAAGTGGACAAAACACAGGCATTGAATTACCTAGATTATAAAGCTGAGAATAAAGCAGACTGGCTCCACTTATTTATACCACTGTTTCGAGAAATCTCTGATAGTTAAACCATTCTGTCACCAGATAATGTTCTAACAATACCTTGAATCTCTACCACAGGATTTGATAAAGTCATCCCATTTAGGATTGGATCCTTCAAAGCCTTTCACTCTCTCGTGACACATTTTTAAATGAACAGAGTAACAGTCTGGAAACATTAAAGGATCTTTCACAAAGTTTCATTAGCTTCTCATGAGTAATTTACAGACAGGGAAAACATGATAACATGTACAATAGTGCTTAGGAAGAGAAGATGGTGATAAACAACCAGTCAACAAGCTCATTTTCTCAGTACAACACATACTCAGACACTTAACAGTTTTTAAACTGAGTCAATTTTAGCTGAGTTATGAATTCTTGTGTTGCTAACCTTTGCACACCAGTTTTCAACTGTATCTTAGGATGCAGAAGCAGTTTGCATGTTTTCATTGCTATGCACTATTTCTTTCTATGCATTAGTATATATGGCAGGCACACATTTCTGTGTGTGTGTCAATGATTCTGATGTCAACTAACACAGGCTGTTTCTACTTTGGATTTGTGATTACTTACACATAAATGTAATAGTGTATTTTGTTCTATATAACTCTGTATGTTCTGAGTGGAAGAGGAGTATCACAGGGATTGTGTTGATTTAAAGTCATGTTGCCAGTTTGTTTACTACATTGTATTTCCAAGCACAATGCATGAGCATTTTTCTCTTTTCCCTGTGTTGTACGTCATGCTGTGCATTTACATATTTTGATTACTTTTTCAAAATGCTTGCATTAGGATTATCCTTGTTGTGATGAAATACCATGATCAAAAGCAACTTGGAAGGAAACCTTTTTTTTTCTCTCACTTACACTTCACTTCACGGTAACAAACAATCCATCACCAAGGAAAGTCTGAGCAGGAACCTGGAGGTAGAAGTGAATGCAGAGGCACTGGATGGGTGATACTGGCTTGCTCCTCATGGCTTGGTCAACCTGATTTCTAATAGAGTTCAAGACCACCATAGTAGTTAATAAAATCCTTTACAGTATTTCCTACAACCAGGTCTTATGGAGATACTTTCTCAATTGAGGTTCTGTCATTTCAAGTGACTCTAGCTTGTGTCAAATTGACATAAACTAGCCAACAGAGTGTTACAAGTAATTTGTTATGACTTGTCTTCTCTTCTACATCATAAATGGCCATTTTTTGATAAGGTCAGCAAAGCATGTTTTGTTGTAAAGAGGGTGGGTCCATATAGGTCCTGCAGTGTCACCATTACACCTTCTTTCTCTTCTACCTCTCTGTTGACTACACTCATCCCAGCATCAGGCTCTTGCCTTTTCCTATAATTCCTCATTCTGGTACTTCTTTCAGTTTGCTATAGTCACACTGTATCCTTCATATTCCTTCATAAAATAAAAAAATTTCATGGATTTACAGTGAACTAGCATTTTCAAATATTAAAACTTTTGTCACAGAGTGTGATGTGGTATTCTAGTTTCAGAGAATATCTTTAATTCAATTGAATAATACTCTACAGATAGCAGTTTGTAAATATGACATAATACTCCATGAATTTATTCTAAATATTTGACAATTTATTCAAATATATAGGTTTGGGCTAGAGACGTGGCTCAGCCTTTAAGATTAGGACCACAACCAAAATTATAAATGTATGGAATTTTTGCCGGTAGGTTTTTGTTGACTTGGCAAAAGCTAGGGTCATCTGAGAAGAGGAAAGGTTGACTGAGAAAAAGTTCCACAAGATGAGCTAGTAAGCAAGTCTATGGGGCATTTCATGATTGATGATTGATGTGGTAAGATCTAGCCTACTGTGGATGGTGCCACCATGAGCAAGTAGTCCAGAGTTGTGTAAGAAAGCAGGATGAATAATACACCTGACCTAAGAGTAATCATCTGTGGGTTTTAACCTTCAGAATAAAGCACATGAGGTAATGAGTGCTTACTGCACTGCTGAATTACTCTTAATCTAAGCAGTTTTTCAAGTGTTCATTGCACTATCAATTCCCATTTCTTTGATGTGTAGCTTTGCATTTTAACTCCTTTGACTTCCCCCATCTTCTAAATATATAATAGACTAGCTTTACTAAGGCCACTCCAAATTCCAAGAAAACCTTATATTCTAGAAGAGTTTAATCCACACATGGACATTATCATTCCAATTTTACAGATATATTCTCAAATCCAAATAAAGCAAAGTTAATGTAAGGACTGTGCTATAATAGTGGTCTGAAACTCATTTTAGCATTTCATATCAGTAGTACTGAAAATAACAATAATTTAAGATTATTATGTATGTTATATAACACATTAACATATGTATATCCATATATAGATTAAATATGTCTTATCCAATATTATATTTGGTTCTAAGGTTGCATTCCACTAGTACATTAATCATGAAAGTTTCCTCAAGGAAGGTGAAACCATTAATATCTACCATCTTGGCTTCCCACACTTGTCTGGATGTGAGGGCTACAGGGTGAAGCAACCCATTCATGCAAAGGGAAATGTCTCTAGCTGTAGCACTAGGAAATCTTGTTTTAGTATTGACTTTCTTACCAATATACCCAAGAATTGAAATATTCTAGTTTTGACTCTATTTCCTTGTATTAGTCACACTTTTGGGTGTGATAAGGGTACTCTTTTATGTTAGATAGAATTTTGAAGCCATAGTTAAGACTCTTCGGTGTAAGATGTAAGAGGAACATCTCTGTCTGTCCTACTTATAAAAAGAATGAGGGAAAGCAACTTGTAGTGCAGAGCAGTCTCCCTAGATTTACTCAAACGTTTTGGTGACCTTCAAATCCTCTTTGCAGCTGAGGAAACTTTTAGACTATTGGACACACTGTCAGTGTTTGCTCCAGGTATCTCAAATGCCTGCTTTTCTGGGTAGTTTTTATTATGATCTCTGTCACTGTGGAGGATAACTCTGACACTGTTGACAGTAGTAAGTTGCAGCATCTTCAGGCTGAATGCCACTGATAGTGAGAGAGTACTCTGTCCCAGATCCTCTGCCACTGAACCTCAGTGGGACCCAGGAGAGTAAAATGGATGCATAATATACCAGAAACTAGGGGCTTTTTCCTGGTTTCTGTTGGTACCAGCCTAAATATCTACTAATGTCTTGACTGGTCCGGCAAGAGATGGTGACCTTGTCTCCTACAAAGGCAGACAGAGAAACTGGGTTCTGGGTCATGAGGATGTCACATTGAGCACCTGAAATCAGAAATATGAATAAGGATAATCATAGAATAAATGATGTAATTAAGATTTCCATAAGGACCCAGACAGCACTGTGTTTAGATAATCGGGGCTGTTCTGACTTACATGGGAGCCAGAGTATCAGGAGACCCAGGAGCTGAGTGAGAGCCCTCATGTCTACACTGTGTCCTGATTGCAGCTGACTACAGCACAGGATGTTAGGAGCCTATTAAGTCCTCTGGGAACTGGGCTTTGCTTTGGAAATATGCAAATCCACATAAACTGTCATGCCTATACATATATGCATGGCTGGTTTGCCTTAGTAACTAAGTGCAGGCTGCTGCCCATAGGTATCTCAGGCCAAATTTTACTACATAGAACATTATTAATCTCTGAAAAATACATGGCAACATAATTTTACATTCTTTTGAATAGAGAGATCTATGGTCTATAAATGATTAATGGAATATATTTCTTGCTATCTGACTAGTAATAGGGTCAATATATCAAAATGCCAGATTTTGTAGAAAATTTCACTGACTTCTTAGGTTTAATGATGGTGAGTAATATTTAGAAGGGACATTTCCTCTGTAGATATTGAAGACATTAGCATGATAAATTGTTAGGATCACCAAACAGAACTTCATTCAAAGATAAGAGGAAGTGGTTAAACAGTAGCATACACAAAAAGTAGAGGTTGTGGTTTGTAAGGGTAGGTGGAAATGGACACCCACTATTGACTGCTAACTTGTCAGCCTCAGGTAACCTTACTGTTCTGTCTCAGAAAGTTTTGCTTTTATGTTCCTGTAGGTCTCATAACATCATGAATGTGTTCCTCTACATCTAGAATACCAACTCCATTCATCACTCTGCATGCCTTTCTACATGGCACACTTACCTGATTCCCATGTTTATTGTGTTATTGCCTATCCTGCTCAACTGTTTTAACATCAGCTAGTTTCTATATGTACCCATACATTGAAAAGCAATGTATGGGTACATATAAATCATCTTTATTATTTTTCTAGAGTTTAGGGGCTACATACACTTTGCTTCAAAGCTAGATTCTCTGTCAATACACACACACACACACACACACACACACACACACACATCAAAACTACTTTGTCTACCTTTGCCCAGAGTTTCATTTAATTTTATATTATTTAATAATTTTTACTACGTTCAAAATTTCCCCTCAAATTGATTTTCCTTGTGTTAACATAGATACTCATCACTATGGAAGGTAGGGTTTAACCCTCAGAAAGCCAAGAATTGCAGAGCAATAGAAGAGAGGATATCATATGAAGTGACCTTTCCCCATTGACTACCCAATACCCTGGGGTCACCTTGAAAAATGTAAAACTACAAGTAATGCTAAGTAGATGAAGCAAATTGCATTTATACATGTCTTCTTTCTCCCTCACAAACATATGTAACCATAATGTTTAAAGAAAGAGGTCAAAATCTGGGTTAGGAAGGGTTAGAGGGAGAAAAAAAGAGTAGGAAAAAATGGTCTGAATAGATTTTATTAATCAATTACCTTTTAGTTTTTAAAAACAGCTGGAACAGTAGGGTCTGAACAAAATGTGGGAACAGGACTGTCTTCTGAGAAGCAGTGCTTGAGTTTATTGTTGTGGGAAGGCTTTGCATGCTCTAAGAAGAAAATTTTAGAAAGAAGTACAGAGCTGAAAGAAGATGAGAGTAAGATTTCTAAACAAAACCAGAATAATTGGTATATTCAAACAAACACAGGCCTGATGCTTGGAGATCACAAGGTTCTGCCAGCAAGATTAAGACTGATGCTAACGGGCGGTGGTGGTGCATGCCTTTAATCCCAGCACTTGGGAGGCAGAGGCAGGAGGATTTCTGAGTTTGAGGCCAGCCTGGTCTACACAGTGAGTTATCATCCTTAGTGAGGTAACTCAATCACAAAAGAACACACATGGTTTGCAGTCACTGATAAGGGGGTATTAACGCAGAATCTCGGAATACCCTAGACACAATTCGCATATCAATAGATTTCCAAGAAGATGGAAGGAGAGATCCCTGGTCCTCGAAAGACTGGATGTAGGGGAATGCCAGGACAGAGAAGGGAGAGGGGGTTGAATGGGGAAAAGAGAGAGGGAAGGGGGCTTATGGAACTTTTGGGGAGGGAGAAAATGGGAAAGGGGAAATGATTTGTAATGTAAATAAAACTCTTAGAAAATAAATAAAAATAAATAAATTAAAAAACAACAACAACAACAACAACAAAATGGCATGGCACCATTTACCAGACTAAAAAGGAAGGGAGCTATTAAAGTCTAATTTAAAATATAAAAAAAAAAAAAGATGCTAAAGTCAATGAACCCCTATGAGACAGTGGTCACAACTTTTTCATATTTCCACTAAATGTTTTTAATGTATTTTGTGTCTGACACAGAAGGATATCAAAGAAGTGCTAGTGAGTTTCATTTTGGGGATGTCTGTACTATTAGCTCCTTTATCTTGTGCACATGAAAAAGCAAACACCCAATGATATTAAGATGTAAACTCATTCAACAATACCAGTTCCAAATACTGAACTGCGGTGTAGTAAATACTGAGTAAAAGTAAATAATGATATAGGAAGGAAAAAAAATCAAAGTTTGCTATAAAAATAATGACTGGTGCCAAAACCAAGAGTTACTATTGATGTAATGAAACATCATGACCAAAAGCAATTTGTAAAGAAAAGGCTTTATTTCACTTCAATGTAACAGTTCATCATCAAAAGCAGTGAAGGCAGGAACTCCAACATGACAGTAATGTGGAGTCAGGAAGTAAAACTGAGGCCATGGAGGGGTATGACTTACACGTTTGTTTCCTATAGCTTGTTCAGCCTGCTGTCTAATAGGACTGAGAACTTCAAGCCCATGAGCATGACACACAATCAATAAGTAATTGGCTGAGCCTTTCCATATCAATCAATAATTTTAAAAAAATGCCCTATAGGCTTGTCTATAGCTTGATGTTATGAAGGCATTATGACAATTGAGGCTCCCTCCTCTCTTATGTCTCTAGTGTGTGCCTAGATTGTGTCATCAGTACATTACCATTAAGAAAATTATTTCTTAATCTAATATACTCATATAAGCATATATCTATACACACATATACATACATATTGCATACACACATATGTGAATATACATATATACATATATATTAAAGAATGGCGAAAAGTGTTGCAGACTTTTTATAAGTTTATAAGTACTGCATACATATATCAGAACTTTCGTATTTACCTCCAAGCATAGGAATATTTCCTTTTTTGCCTTTAATGGTGCTACAGGATATACAATAGAAAAAATAAGTGTTTTCATTTTCTATATTCTTTCAACTTGAATATGTTTACTGAATATAATTTATTGACTTCAAAGACATAACCATTTCTGGCTCATGTTGTTTTCATTTTTATGCATTGCCTGGTATTAGAGCTATCATCATCTCTTGAATAAAAACTATTATATACTGCTAGTAGTAGAAACTTCTGAAATTATAGGGCAATACAAACACAGCTGTCACTTTAGCAATTTACTGTTTCATGGTTTTACTTAATTTTAAACAGGACTAGAGAATAGTGGTTTCTCAAATTCATATGCAAGTAACACAGACATTTATGTAGTGCTCTTACTACTGATATAGTAAGACAAACCTATAGTAAGACACACCTTAAGACAATTTTTTTTCTCATTTTGGAGAAATGAGATGATTTGTAGTAACATTTATCTATACATCTCCAAAATTATGAGAAAGTAGCCCTTTGCCTATACTTGCACAAGAAAATGATTGTCACATTGCTTTGAAATCTGCAAGACATTTTAAAGTGGCTGTATGTTCAAATAATGAGACTGTAATATAAAATGTTACACTCTCTTTTCTGCTTCATTTCTTCAAAATAAGGACAAACAGTATTACCAGAAATCTTTCTTAGTCTCACATCTCCTTATATGTATTTTTCTGTTTGAAGTTTATTCTTATCACTGCAAGTTTTTTAAAACAGCCTTGATAGTGTAAGATGAACATGTCTTCTACTGGTCCTCTCAATTCTGAATAGCTATGAGGAAAAGTGTGTCATTTTATTAGTTTCACTGATTTGGTTGGTGGTCTACTGTAGGGTGTGTTTCCACAACTTCCAGGTAAGTTATTTCAAGTGCATCTTCCTATATCTGGTAATGCAGCTGGTAATGAAAAGTAGAAATAATTTCTGCTATAAAACTTTCATTTTCAACACTAACTAAACCTACTTTGCATAGTCCTTAAGAGAACAGCTATTAAAAATGATGTTATTGGATTCCCACAGGAATACAGATGTGTAAGATTAGATCAGAGCTCTGCAAACAACATGAGGTCTTCATCTCAGTTTTTATCCTTTTTGTTGTTCTTCGAGTCAGATAAGAATAGGAATGAAGAGTGGTTTTACCAGCTTGCAATCCCACCAACAATGGAGAAGTGTTCTTCTTTCCCCACATACTCTCCAGCATCTGCCATCCCCTGAGTTTTCCAACTTAGCCATTCTGACTGGTGTGAGGTGAAATCTCAGTGTTGTTTTGATTTGCATTTCCCTGATAACTAAGGATGCTGAACATTTCTTTAGGTGCTTTAGAGTCATTTGAGTTTCCTCACTTGATAATTCTCTGTTTAACTCTGTACCCCATTTTTAATAGGGTTATTTGGCTCTCTTGAGCTTATCTTCTTGAGTTCTTTGTATACCTTGGATATTAGCCCTCTATCAGATGTAAGATTGGTAAAGGATGTTCCTATATGTAATAAGGACACATGCTCCACTGTGTTCATAGCTGCCTTATTCATAATAGCCAGAAGCTGGAAAGAACCCAGATGTCCTTCAATTGAGGAATTGATGAAGAAACTGTGGTATATATACACAATGGAGTACTATTCAGCTATTAAAAACAATGAATTCATGAAATTCTTAGGCAAATGGATGGAACTAAAAAGTTTCATCCTGAGCAAGGTAGCCCAATCACAAAAGAATGCACATGGTTTGCACTCACTGATAAGTGGATGTTAGCCCAAATGCTCAAAATAAACAAGTTACAATTCATAGACCACAGGAAGCTCAAGAAGAAAGAGGACTGAAGTGGGGGTGCTTGGGTCTCTCTGAGAAAGGGAACAATACACTTACAGTAGCAATAATGGAGGCAAAGTGTGGAGCAGGGACTGAAGTAAAGACCACTCAGAGACTGCCCTACCTGGGGATTCAACTATAAACAGTCACCAAACCACAACACTACTATGGACAACAAGAAGCACATATCAAAAGGAGCATGCCATGGATGTCTTCGGAGGGGCCCTGCCACAGCCTTACACATACAGAGGCAGATGCTAGCGGCCAATCATTGGTCTGGGAATGGGGTCCCCAATGGAGGTGTAGGGGGGTGGTCTGGAGGAGCTGAAGGGGTTTACAGCCCCATGGGAAGAACAACGACGTTGGCCACCGAAATGCCCATGACTCTCATGGTCTAAACCAACAAAAAAGGGGTACACAAGGTTCCAGCCAAAAATGTGGCAGAGGAATGTCTTGTTGGGCATCAGTGGGAGGAGTGGTTCTTGGTCAGGTGAAGGCTAAATAGATGCCCCAACAAGGGGAAATTGAGGAGGGGCGAGGTGGGAGTGGGTTGGGTGGAGGGGCATATACTTGGAGGCAGGGAGTGGGAGGAGGGGTTGGGGGGTTTTGGGGAGGGGGGAAACTAGGAAAGGTTTTACCACTTGAAATGTAAATGAAGATTATATTTAATAAAAAATATAAAAAAACAAAACAAAACCAAAACAAACAAACCCATGAACAATAATAAAATTTGTGTTTTAAATGCCAAAAAAAAATAGAATAGTAATGAAAACAATAACAGCAAGTCCCCACCTCCTAGAAGGTGACAGAGAGTTGCCAGAATGTCTCATCCTACCAGCTATGTGTCTGAGTGAATCCATTTTCCAGTAAAACAGATCCTTTATTCCTAAATTATTCATTAGAGGATGATAACTTGCACTTATTCATATGCGTGAAATAGATTCCTTGTTAATATATTAAGATTTGATAATGCAGTGTACCAATCCTGCCAAGGGAGAATGAGCCTCCAGGGAGTGCTTTGGTTCCTGGGTTTGGAGGTGAGACCACCATTTTCTCTCCAGTGACTGTGCAGGCAGGTATGGCCAGGAGTGCAGGGAACACAAGAGTGGCAGAGTAGCTGGGACAAAGTTCTTCCAAGCTCCATCTGCACCCAGGAGCTGGGACACCACACAACACACAGAGCCCCAGCCTCAGAGTGCCATATCCAGGTGGTATAGGGAGAAAGCTGAGCACCCAGGAGTGCAGAGAGGTATGAGAACACAGATAGGACCACCTCTGCTGTTCAGAGGAACCTCAGGCAGGAGCCTTCCTGTTTCTGTCTCCTGGTGGAGACCATCCTCTGCCACAATGTGCCATATCCAGGTGGCACAGGGAGGTAGATAACCTGCCAGGAGAGTGAAAAGGTCTAAAATCACATGTAGGACAACCCCTGCTGCTCTGAGGAACCAGTCAAAAACCCTGAGGTCACAAAAGCCCAGGAGCAGCCTGGGACGGGAATCTTCCAAATTCCCTCTGCACCCAGAGATGATTCTGGGCCACAGAGCTTCATACACAAATACCACCACAAGAGAGCTGGTCTCCAAGGAGTGCCTACATACCTGTGTGCACAGGTAAGACCACCACCTCTCGTTTAATTCCTGGCCCAAGAGGACTTGCCCAGAGCCATCAGGATGCAGGAACCAAGGATCAGCTGGGGACAGGATCCTTCTGGTTTCTGTCTGCAAACCTGAGCTAAGTCAGTATCACAGGTCTTCATACCTAAATTCCTCCAAGAAAGAACTAGTTTCCCAGGAGTACAGATACACAAGTTTGCAGGACAGATAATCCACAGTCAGAAACAGCAAGACAAGCTAAAACCAGAGATAACGAGAAAGCACAAGGCAAATGCAAGAAAATTACCAACAGAAATCAAGGGAACATGTTACCATTCAAACCCAGTTATCCCAGAATAGCAAGTACTGGATACCCCGACACACTGTAAAAGCAAGATCTGTATTTAAAATCACATCTCATGACGCTGCTAGAGAACATCAAGAAGGAAATAAATAACTCCCTTAAAAAATACAGGAGGACACAGATAAGCAGGTAGAAGCCCTTAAAGATGAAACACACAAATCCCTTAAAGAAATACAGAAGAACATGGGTCAACAGATAGAAGCCATTAAAGAGGAAAACAAAAATCTCTTAAAGAATTACAGTAAAACACAAACAAACAAGAGAAGGAACTGAACAAAACCATCCCAGACCTAAAATTGGAAGTAGAAACAATGAAGAAAGCACAAAGGGAGACAACTCTGAAGATAGAAAACCTTGGAAAGAAATCAAGAGTCATAGATGCAAGCATCAACAACAGAATACAAGAGATAGAAGAGAGAATCTCAGGTGCTGAAGATACCATAGAAAACATTGATTCAATAGTCAAAGAAAATGCAAAAGGCAAAAAGCTCCTAACCCAAACATTCAAGAAATACAGGACACAATGAGAAGACTACATCTAAGGATTATAGGTATAAAAGAAAACTAAGATTTACAACTGAAAGGTCCAATAAATATCTTCAACAAAATTATAGAAGAAAATTTCCCTAACATAAAGAGATGCCCATGAACATACAAGAAGCCTACAGAACTAGGAACAGACTGAACCAGAACAGATATTCTTCCTGTCACATAATAATCAAAACACTAAATGCAGTAAACAAAGAAAGAATATTAAAATCAGTAAGGGAAAATGGTCAAGTGACATAAAGGCAGACCTATCAGAAATACACAGGACTTCTCACCAGAGACCATGAAAGCTAGAAGATCCTAGGCAGATCTCATACTAACACTAAGAGAACACAAATAACAGCTCAGACTATTATACCCAGCAAAACTCTCAATAACCGTAGGTGGAGAAACCAAGATATTCAATGATAACACAAAATTTATACAATATCTTTCCACAAATCCAACCCTACAAATGATAATAGATGGAAAACGCCAACACAAGGAGGAAAACTGCACCCTAGAAAAAGCAATAAAGTAATCGTCTTTCAACAAACCCAAAGAAGATAACAACACAAACATAAAAATAACATCAAAAATAACAGAAAGCAACAATCATTATTCCATAATATCTCTTAACATCAATGAACTCAATTTCCCAATAAAAAAAATAGACAAACAGATTGGATACATAGATAAGACACAGAATTTTACTGCATACAGAAAATCACCTAAGTGTCAAAGGCAAAAACTACCTCAGAGTAAAAGGCTGGAAAACAATTTTCTAAGCAAATGGTCCCAGGAAGCAAGCTGGAGTAACCATTCTAATATCAAATAAAATAGACTTTCAACCCAAAGTCATCAAAAAATATTAGGAAGGACACATCATACACATCAAAGAAAAAATCTATCAAGAACTCTCAATTCTGACCATATATACACCAAATAAAAGGACACCCACATTCATAAAAGAATCTTTACTAAAGATCAAAGCACACATTGCAGGTCACACAATAGTTGTGGGTGACTTCAATACCACAATCTCATCAATGGACAGAGCAGAGAAACACAAACTAAACAGAGACACCGTGAAACACACAGAAGATATGGAAAAATGGATTCAACAGATACCTATAGAATATTTTATCCTAAATCAAAAGAATATACTTTCTTCTCAGTACCTCAAGGTACCTTTTCCAAAATTGAACACATAATTGGTCACAAAACTGAACTCAACAAGTTGAAGAAGATAGAAATAATTCCATGCTTCCTAACAGATCACTATGGATTAAGGCTGGTCTTCAATATCAACAAAAACAACAGAAAGCCCACATACACATGGAAGCTGAACAATGTTCTACTCAATGATACCTTGGTCAAGGAAGAAATAAGGAAAGAAATCAAAGGCTTTTTAGAATTAGCGAAAATGAAAGCACAATACCCAACTTAAGGGAAACAATGAAAGCAGTACTAAGAGGAAAACTCATACCTCTGACTGCCTCCAAAGGGGGGAAAAAACTAGAGAGAGCTGAATGCTCTAGAACAAAAATAAGATCATACACCCAAGAGAGGAGTAGATGGCAGGAAATCATCAAACTCAGTGCTGAAATCAACCAAATAGAAATAAAAAGATCTATACAAATATTCAACAAAACCAGGAGCTGGTTCTTTGAGAAAATCAACAAGATAGATAATGTCTTAGTCAGACTAACCAGAGGGCACAGAGACAGTATCCAAATTAACAAAATCAGAAAGGAAAAGGGAGATATAACAACAGAAACTGAGGAAATTCAAAAAATCACCAAATCTTACTGCAAAAGCCTATACTCAATATGACTGGAAAATCTATGTGAAATGGACAACTTCCTAGACAGATACCAAATACCAAGGTTAAAACAGGATCAGATAGACCATCTAAACAGTCCCACAACCCCTAAAGAAATAGAGCAGTTATTGAAAGGCTCCCAACAACAACAACAACAACAACAACAACAAAGTGTAGAATTCTATCTGACCTTCAAAGAAGACCTAACACCAATACTCTTCAAATTATTCCACAAAATAGAAGCAGAAGGAACATTACCCAACTCATTCTACAAAGCCACAATTAGGCTGATATCAAAACCACACAAAGATCCAATGAAGAAAGAGAACTTCAGACAAATTTCCCTTTATGAATATTGACACAAAAATACTCAATAAAATTCTTGCCAACGAAATCCAAGAGCACATCAAAATGATCATTCACCAAAATCAAATAGGCTTCATGCCAGGGATGCAGGGATGGTTCAATATATGGAAATCTATCAATGTATTCTACTACCTAAACAAACTCAAAGAGAAAAAGCACATGGTCATTTCATTAGAGGCTGAGAAAGCATTTGACAAAATTCAGCATCCTTTCATGTTAAAAACCTTGGAAAGACCGGGAATTCAAGGCCCATACCTAAACATAGTAAAAGCAATTTACAGCAAACCAGTAGCCAATATCAAACTAAATGGAGAGAAACTTGAAGCAATCCCACTAAAATCAGGGACTAGACAATGCTGACCTCTCTATATATATCTTTTCAATATAGTACTTGAAGTTCTAGCTAGAGCAATTAGACAACATAAGGAGGTCAAAGGGATAAAAATTGGAAAGGAAGAAGTCAAACTATCACTATTTGCAGATTATATGATATCATAATTAAGTAACCCGAAAAACTCTTATAGCTGATAAACAATTTCAGTAAAGTGGACAGATATAAAATTAACTCAAACAAATCAGTAGCCATCCTATATTCAAAGGATAAACAGACTAAGAAAGAAATTAGGAAAACAATGTCCTTCACAATTGTAACAAACAATATAAAGTATCTTGGTGTGACTCTAACCAAACAAGTGAAAGATCTGTATGACAAGAACCTTAAGTCTCTGAAGAAAAAATTGAACAAGATCTCAGAAGATGGAAATATCTCCTAAGCTCATGAATTGTCAAGATTAATATTGAGTAAAAATGGCCATCTTGCTGAAAGCAATCTACAGATTCAATGCAATCCCCATCAAAATTCAAAATTCTTCATCGAGTAAGAAAAAACAATTCACAAATTCATCTGGAATAACAAAAAAATTCAGGATAGCTAAAACTATTCTCAACAATAAAAGAACTTCTGGGGGAATCAGTGTCCTGTATCTCAAACAGTACTACAGAGTAATCATGATAAAAACTGCACAGACCAAATGAAGATCAAGAAGAAAGAAGACCAAAGTATGGATACTTTGGTCCTTCTTAGAAGGGGGAACAAAAAAGCCATGGGAGGAGATACATAGACAAAGTGTGGATCAGAGACTGAAGGAAAGGCCATCCATAGACTGCCACACACCTTGGGATCCCCCCATGTACTGTCACCAAACCCAGACACTAATGTGAATGCCAACAAGTGCTTGCTGACAGGAGCCTGATATAGCTGTCTCATGAGAGGTTCTACCAGTACCTGACAAATACAGATATGGGTGCTCCCATCCAAACACTGGACTGAGCACAAGGTCCCCAATGGTGGAGCTAGAGAAAGGACCCAAGGAGCTGAAGGAGCTGTAATCCCCATAGGAGGAACAATATTATGTATCAACCATTACCCCTAGAGCTCCCATGAACTTAACTACCAACCAAAGAGGACACATGGAGGGATCCATGGCTCCAGCTGCATATATAGCAGAGGATGTCCTTGTTGGATATCAAAAGGAGTAAAGTCCCATGGCCTGGGAAAGCTAGATGTCCCAGTATAGGGGAATACCAGAATAGGGAAACAGGAGTGGGTGAGTTGGCGAGCAGGGGGAAGTGTGAGATGGGATAAAGTGTCTTCGGAGAGGAAACCAGAAAGGGGATAACACTTGAAATGTAAATAAAGAAAATTTCTAATTAAAAATAAAGAAATCAGCTGGTGCCATTTTCTTGTTGTCACCAACAGGGAGTTCCAGATACTCACAATGCTAATGATATAATGATATGCTGGGTAAGGAGGAAGCAAGTGTAAGTTCGTGGGAGAAGGGTGAAAGGGACAAGGGAAGGTGTGCGATGATTGTCTGTCAACCAAGAAGCTGCTCATCTTGCTCCTGGAGATAGGATGTGTTCCTTTGGAACCCTCTGACCTCAGACTCACCAGAAACAGAGAGGAGCTTAGGATCTTCCCAGGGAGCCCATGCTGGCTAGAGCTGCTTCTTTGAAGGACACATCACAGGATTATTAATAAAGCCCACTGACAAGTCTTTAAAAAAAGATTTGGTAATGCAAAATGTCTTAATCCAATCTCCTGGTACCCTAGTGCTTCAAGTGTGAGTATAGAGAAAATGGTCCTCCAATTTATAGACAGAGTAACACCATTCTTGAGCAAGTCACCATTGAGTTGCTGTACATGACAGATGACAGCAAGGCTGTATTGTTTTGTATAGGTATGGCCACCATAGACTCATGTATTTCAATATTTGACCCATAGTAAGTGGCACTATTAGAAGGTGTAGATAAGGGTGAAGAATTTGTCAAAATAAATTTGCAAGTTTTCATAAGTAGATTTGTCCTTAAAGGAAAAAGTGTATCACTGTGAGGGTAGGCTTTGAGGTCGCCTATGCTCAAGCTCCACCAAGTGTGGAATACTGTGTTCTCATGATACTGTATTCATGAGCCTTCAGATCAAGATTTAGGACTCTTGACTCCTCCAGCAACAAGTCTGCCTGCACAATGCCATGCTTACCACTATGATGATAATGTTTTGAACCTGTGAAACTATAAACCAGACCCAATTAAATGTCCTTTATAAGAGTTGCCTTGACCATGATGTCTCTTCACAACAGTAAACCCAAACTCAGACAAAGATGAAGCCATCTGTCATATAGTGATAGAATTTGACAAGAACAGAAGATTCCTTGATAAGGGTGAAGAATTTGTCCCCATAAATTTGCAAGTTTCCATGAGTCTTGTTTTATCTGTGCCTCATTGGAGCCTGTACTTTTTTCTATTTTGCCACTAAGTGTTAATTTGAGCCCAGGTTGCATTGATTCTGCCTTAAATAAAACTGAAATTTGGTAAGATATATGTGTGATACTTCTGAGAATTTGAAGACTTTAACTTTTTCATAGCTCTATAAATAACTTGAAATAAACTCATTTACTCTTTAATGTGGGTTTACACAAGTGACTTTTTTTGGCAATCAGTGCTATCTAAGTTTGGATGTGCTTATACAGCCTTCCATGATATTCTACAAGTCCCACACAGTTCAGTGGCTCAAGAGCAAGCCTATGCTTGTGGCTACCTAAGCCTATTGGTGATCTTATGATAACTACATGGCTCTTCAGTGTTTATCATGGAGCTACAAGATTTTCTGTTTGCTGAATTTGGATACTATTTGATTTTTCTTTTCTTTCTATGTCCACATTTTATTGAAGGTAGGCATATTTGTCCCATGTGCTGTGTCTGGAGGTATGTAACTTTCAATTTGATTTTATGGTTCATTGCTAAGAGATTGTCTAAAATCCCAAACTAGTTTTTGAACTTTTGAAATGTCTTGAGATAATTAAATCTATAGAGTCATACCAGGTTGAACATTTATTTTAGATTTTAAAATAACCATGGATCAAAGGAGGACCAGGCAGAAAACTGTGGTTGAAACATGAAATATCTCCTGTATGTTTTCATTTTGAACACTGTGATTACAACTTATGGGACAATTTCAATATTGTGAGCCTTTGGCAGATGAAGAGTGCAGAGAGAAATAGGTCACTAACAGTGGAACTTTGAAAATCATGTAACTCCTCGATCTAGTGGTTTCTATGCTTTCTGTTCCACTAATCTTGCTCCTCCCCCTAGGAAATTCATTGCCCAGACTTGCTGCAAGATGGTAAATGTGAGTCAAAATATATATCCCCCACCAAGTTGTTTCTTGTCAAGTATTTTGTCAGAATGACTAGAAAAGTAATAAATAATGAAGATCTACTTTTTAATAATATAACCAAGAATCTGTATAATGTTAGTAAACATCTTACAGACTTACTTAGTCAAAGTGGCTGCAACACAAGTTTTACATTTCTACATTTTATATTGAGATATGAACAAAGGAGTGAAATATCATACAAAGCATGTTTAGACATTTCATGTGGCTCATGAATGTACTACAATAAAGATAAGTGAAATTATATTAATTGTCCTTTCAGTCCCAACAGTATAATTATGTCAGTCCTCATCATCTCTTTTCATTTGAGTGACCTGTATGGGTAGCATCTTTAGAATTCAGATAACAAAACCGAAACCTTTTTAAATATTCCAAACAGGCATTGTGCTAATATGGGTCATTGTTATCAGAGTAATGGCAATTCCAAGAATCCATTTGCAAAGTGCAGTAATTTGAAACCTAAATATCTCTAACTTAATATTTTTAATATTATTATTATTAAAAATTGCTATACTGTTTTGATAGCTTTGGAAACTTTAGGGTGGATCCTAGCTAGAGAAATTAGTTCACAGGGGCAGGTTCTCATCTATATAATATTATATATAACCATTTCTGTCCTTGATTTCGGCCCTATACCCATCAAAATGTTGAGTGGCCCCATATGCTTCTCTTTCTGATTAGCTGACACCCCTGAATACATAAGACAAATCTTTTCTTCTCATTTCTATCAGGCATTTGGGATACAAAGATTCAAAAGTAATTCAGGGAATCTGTTACTACACAGAAGTTGGGTCTTGAAAAGGAAAACTCTCTATTGTTTGTTCAGACACTTATTCTAAGTTAGATGCTCCAAAGCCTGTTGTCCAAAGACATGTCCAGGAAACCCAGGATTGCTAACTTGATCTTCTTTGCTCTGTACAACATGTTTTTCAGTCCTCACTCACCTGTACCAGTACAAGTATTTTTCTGCTGACGCTTATCAATTGTGGATTTTTCCCTTCTGAAATCTGTGTCTCTTAGCAAGACCCAAAATTGATGAAACTATAGTAGAAATATGATATCTGGGAAGTGTTCAGAAGTTCTATTGATATTGGCAGTTGACAATAGTCTTATCAGAAAGTCCAGGATATTCATAAAATGAAGAGAATGGCATTCAATTTATAGATATATTTTAAAAGCCTGGGTTTTCTTAATATGCATAAATTGTGATGTTCAACATTTCAAGGAGGGAAACTGCTAATTTGTATTTGTGAAAAGCTAGTTCTTATGTAGAAGATACTGGTAGGTTATGTGCTAATTTTGACTACTAATCTGTTCTTTTATGGTTTAGTTTATGTTTTCTCACTCAGAGACTTTTAGTCAGGGTTTCTCCTGTTGGAGGGAGAAACTGTAACCCAGCAACTCTTTTTAAAAGTAGGCATTTAATTTGGGACTTGCTTATAGTTTCAAATTGTATTACGTTATCATTGTGGCAGATAGCATGGCAGCACACAGGCAAGAAGTAGATGAGGGCTACGTCATGATCTACAGGGAGCAGGCAAACACACACACACACACACAGAGAGAGAGAGAGAGAGAGAGAGAGAGAGAGAGAGAGAGAGAGAGAGAGAGAGAGAGAGAGAGAGATGGGGCTTGACACAGGCTTTTAAAGCCTCAAAGTCTACTACAGTGACTCACCTCCTCCAATAAGGATACATCTTAATCCTCCCCAAACAATCTATTAACTGAGAATTAAGCATCAAAGTATTTGGTCCTATGGGGGTCCATTTTCATTCAAATTATCATAAATGCCAGCCCTTTATATTTGAGAATTAGAATATTAGAAAGCAATATACATTAGCAACTTCAGGCAGATTGATACATGGATAGACATTGTGACTACACAATCATTATTAGTGATATTAAAGGAAGATGAGATTATCAGCATCCTTATCTTTGGCTATGGGAACAAGTGTCAGAAGCACATGCTTAGGAAGCTTATACTTTTATTGGCAAGTGAGCTGTGATATCTAAGGAGGAACAGACTGTACATTATTTGTAATAGCAATATACCTACTTATATAACACCTCCTTACTTGAGCCAGTTAATGGCTGTGTTACAGGCCTTAATTCTTGTGTTAAAGAAACCCTGCTTCTTATATCTATGGTGCCTTACATTTTGCTGTATGAACTTAATGATGATGAGAAGCAGACAATTAAAATGTGGTAACTACTGGAAAAAAAGAATAGATACTTATGTGGTGCTGAGCCACAGAAACAGGAAAAGTATTGGGATTAATCAGGCTTTCCTGGCTGCTTTTAACAAAACCTCACAGTGGCCTTAAAGTCATGGTTATGACATGAAAAATACTCGTAGCTGATGCAGACACTAAAATGTGCAACTGGTGCAGCCCCATCTCTCACTACTGACTCTCTGAGTGGTTTATGTTATGATCTGTATCACTGTGGGAGGAAAGTAATGATAGTGTTGACAATAAGCTATAGCATCTTCAGCCTCCACATCACTGATAGTGAAAGTGAAATCTATCCCATATCCTCTGCAACTGAACCTTAATTGAATCTCATCTGCCAATCAGTTGCAGCATAGATCTGAAGCTTAGGAGCTTCCTGTGCTTTTAGCTTAGTATCAAGCTAAAAGGCTAAGAAAGACTCCACAAGTCAGGCAAGTGATAGTGACTCTTTTTTCCAGAGATGTAGATAGAAAGAATGGGTCTGGGTCATCTGGATGCCACATAAGACACCAATTTTAAAGACAGAAAACAAAAGCCTTCCAATTAAGTAGATTACAAGAGAATTAACCTGAAGAACCAGACAGGATCCACCACACTAGACTAAGTACATTATTACTGCTATCCTTCCTTACCTGGAAGTAAGAGAAGTAGTAACCCCAAGAGCTGAATGGCAGACCTTAAGTTCTGGCTGCAAATGAGTTTTGCATTGAGTTTAAGCACCCTATAAAAACGTCCTTTAGACAGGAATAGAGTTGGGCACATGTGACTCATCAAGGGCTAGGCACAGCTGCAAAGCAACTCAGTGAATTATCAAGATCCAAATATGTCCCGGTAGGAACTGGAATATGTATATTATTCTGCAAATAGTGTGTTTCTTGAGGCTTCTTGAGTTTGAGAGAAAACTCAGTTTGTAAGAGCACTTGTTGCTTTTTCAGGTGATCTGTGTTTGATTCCCAGCATCTACAGTAATCTGTAACAATCCCAAACTTCCAGTGGATCCCTGCCCTTTCCTAACCTCCACAGTTACCAATCCCTCATGTAGTACATACACATGCATTCAGGGAACATACACATAATAAAAAAGGAATAAATTTAATAGCAATATTTTTAATCTTATAAAAAAGAATAGATGTCCTACTGGGAGCCAGAACAGTAGAACTAATCTTGTAGCCTGAAAACAGCTTGTGATTTTTATAGCTCCCACTGTTTTCCTTGATATACTTCTATTTAAGACAGGGATCATGCATTATGGCACAATCTCCAAACTGCAAGAAAATCAGCAGGCTTATTTCCTTTGTGTCTCTCAGAATTAGTGATCACTGACTTTCTTCTTTTAACAAGGCAGCATACATCAGCTGATAAAAGGCCCCTAACACACATACAGCATATGACTTCCAAGTCTGGGTTCAGAGAAGATGCTCCTAACCCTCAAGAGACTGGAGGCCTCAGGGCCTTAAGAGGACTGGTGGGGTGGCAGGGGGACATCCACTTGGAGACAGGGTGGGGAGGAAGCATGGATGTGAAACAATCAGAGGGTGGACCAGGAGGGAAATAAAATCTGGAGTGTAAAAAGAAAAAGAAAAAAATAAATATTAAAAACATATTATTGTCAAACAGACACATGCTTACTTCTGTGCAATGGAACATTTCCTTTTGGTCACTGGGGATTTATTTGAGAGTCAATTCTAAATCTACCCTGTTAGAATTCATGTCTCTTGTGTTTGTGCCACTAAGGAGCATATTCTGGGCTATCTGGAACATAAGCTTTTAGACAGTTCTCCTGTTTGCACTTCCTAATTTCATATGGAGAATTCAGAATAAAGATGTGAACTACTACATTTGTTTTGTTTTGTTTTGTTTTGTTTTGTTTTCTGTAGGCTCCAGGATCCAACTCAGGGTATCAGACTTATGTGGCAAGAGCTTCTCCCAATCAGGTTGTTCTCTTTTCTTCATTTCTCTAATGTATTTGACATATCAGAATAGCTATGTAACAATGTAACAAGTATGGACAGAGAGAGAGAGAGAGAGAGACAGAGAGAGAGAGAGAGAGAGAGAGAGAGAGAGAGAGAGAGAGAGAGAGAGAGAGAGAGACAAAGAGAAGAAGAAGAAGAAGAAGAAGAAGAAGAAGAAGAAGAAGAAGAAGAAGAAGAAGAAGAAGAAGAAGAAGAAGGAGGAGGAGGAGGAGGAGGAGGAGGAGGAGGAGGAGGAGGAGGAGGAGGAGGAGGAGGAGGAGGAGGAGGAAGAGGAGGAGGATTGTATTAGTCAGGGTTCTTTAGAGTCACAGAATGTATAGTGGGTCTCTATATAGTTAGGGAATTTGTTAATTTGTTGTTGGGGAGTCCAACTCCCCAACAATGGTAAGCAGCAGCTGTGGATGGCAATTCAAGGATCTAGCAGTTGCTCAGTCCCACAAGGCAAGCAGGCAAGGAAGAGTGTGTGAGTCTTTTTTCAATGTCCTTATATAGTCTCCAACAGAGGGTGTGGCCCAGATTAAAGATGTGTGCCACCGAGTCTTTAATCCCAGATGACATTAAACACACTTTAGTGAAGAGCTTCACACACGCCCACATGAATGGCCCTGGTTATATGCTGTGGGTTTCATGAAAGAAGACCTGAAAGTAGTATGATACCTTGGTAGGATGAAGTGAGGGAGTGAGAGTAGAAGGAAGAATGTGAGTAGAATATATTCTAGACATGTTTTAAATTGTCAAAGAATGAATTAATATGACAAAATCCATTGGGCTCCTCCTAGTCATCTCTGCCTCATAAGCCCACTGGAAACTAGTGAAATTTTCCTTTCTTCAAAATGACATGTTTGGAATTATACAGATTGATCTATGTATGGAGTTATGTGAGTTCCTCTCACCTGTAATGCACAGTAAAAGGAGGCGGAGAAACCAAGCTGGAGTTTCCATGGCTCACAGTTTTCTCTCTGTAGCTGATCTTACTGTAGAGTCGTAAGTCACTGTTATGAATTCTAGATAACAGAAGGTTCTAGCAGATATGGAAAGCAGTTGTGGAGAGATGAGCTGAGCTGGTGCTCCAGCTGCAGAGACTCCCCTTGCTTTTCTCTGCACTTAAACAACTTATTCCCACAAGGTCACATTATGAAAAGACATTGGCTCAGACTGATGGTAGAATTGCACACTTGACTTCACATAATTTATCCCTATTTCTTCCTTCTACACTTTCTCTTTAGGCTCAGCCACATGGGGTTTCTCACAAGCTTCTTAAAAGAACAAATATCTATAGTCCCATTGCTCACTGACAAACACAGACATCCCAGCCAATGCATGGTTTATAGAATGGAAATAATTGACCACATATTTATTTGTGTTTCAGATTCTTTTCTTTGCTCTAGTGTCTATGAAGACAAATGTGTTCTGATAATAATTGATAAATAAAAGTACTCAAGCTTGAGGAGCAATGTATGTTCAAGAAATACTCTTGCTGTACAGATGAATAGGACACTGGCTATGATTTTCTCTTAGAAATGAGCAGTCTCTCCAGTAAGTTGGGGGTCTTCCTTAGTAGTTACCTTCTAATTTCTACGCAGTTTTTTCATGATGCACATTTAAAATCTGTCCCAAGACCTAGGCTTTAAAATATGAATAAGATTTGTAAACACACACATACATTTATGCATTAACACATGTGTGGAAAGTACAATGTGCACAAATCAGCTAAAGGTGATTCTTGAATCTTTGAACAGGGAAAATGTATCAAATTTTATTAGTCAGTTTGGACTATATAACTGTAATATATATCTCTATCCATGCCATATGAAAGGATGATATATAATAATAAATGCTGAGGACTCAAGAGCCAAAAGACTTTACTGACTACATATAGCTGATGTTCTGGTTTGAGACTGTCTCAGCCATGTATAGGAATCTGCATATACATTACCTGCTTTGTTATTCTTAGTTTCTTTCATTTCTGCAAGCAAGATTTTTAGGAAGTCTCCCCCAGTCAAATCTGATCTTCACTAATTTTGAAGGAATCCACAGATTTTCTTCTCATGTTCAAACAAGGGCAAACTTCTCCTCCAATGTAAGATATTTCCTTACTTGCATTCTGATATTATGACATATGATTTAGTTCAGCAGTCCTTCTAAAACCCAGTGTTTTTCACCAGCTTTATTAACTCTCTCACTGACATCTTAAAAATGTAAGGTTAATAAAGAATTATTTCATCTGTCTCTGGCAGATCTCATATCTCCTATCTGTTCCATGAGAATCTTAGTTAGATCTTTTTATAATTGAGTTATAGGATTGTAAGATATATCTGTAATAAGCTTTATGCCATAATACCTTAAAAATG
The DNA here is from genome assembly GCA_036184385.1 of Tokudaia muenninki. NCBI lineage: Eukaryota > Metazoa > Chordata > Mammalia > Rodentia > Muridae > Tokudaia > Tokudaia muenninki. The sequence continues at coordinate 89,661,858 of BTHS01000004.1, forward strand.
TATTCTATTGGAAACATATACTAGAGATTCATCAGCTTCAGCCTTCAAAAATGTTTCTAAGATAGCCACCATCTCTCATAAATGTGCAATCTTAGAATCATTCCTTTCAGAAACACCTTAGAATAACATGTATCAGTTGTTTGATATACTAACACACACACACACACACACAAACACACACATATATGTATAATTTTTAAACTCTACAAATGAAATACATAATTTATTTCATGATATTGTACTAAGGTGGCAGTTCTAAATATGATTTGTATTCTTTTTTATTTTTTTATTATTTTCTATATTTTTTTATTTACATTCCAAATGATTTCCCCTTTCCCATTTCCTCCCTCCCCAAAAGTCCCATAAGCCCCATTTCCTCACTCTGTTCCCCACTCAACCCCCTTTCGCTTCTCTGTCCTGGTATTCCCCTACAACCAATCTTTCCAGGACCAGGGATCTCTCCTTCCATCTTCTTGGAAATCTATTGATATGTGAATTACGCCTTGGGTACTCCGAGATTCTGGGTTAATATCCCCTTATCATGACTGCATACCATGTGTGTTCTTTTGTGATTGGGTTACCTCACTAAGGATGAGATTTTCCAGTTCTGATCATTTGCCTAAGAATTTCGTGGATTCATTGTTTTTAATTGCAGTGTAGTATTCCATTGTGTAAATATACCACATCTTCTGAATCCATTCCTCCGTTGAGGGACATCTGGGTTCTTTCCAGCTTCTGGCTATTATAAATAAGACTGCTATGAACATAGTGAAGCATGTGTCCTTATTGCATGCAGGGGAAGCTTCTGGGTATATGCCCAGGAGTAGTATAGCAGGATCCTCCCAGAGTAGCATGCCCAGTTTTCTGAGGAAACAAACAACAGAAACTGAGGAAATTCAAAAAATCATCAGATCCTACTACAAAAGCCTGTATTCAACACAACTAGAAAATCTGGAGGAACTGGACAATTTCCTAGACAGATACCAAATACCAAAATTAAATCAGGATCAAATAGACCATCTAAACCGTCCTATAAACCCTGAAGAAATAGAAGTGGTAATTGGAAGTCTTCCAACCAAAAAAAGCACAGATCCAGATGGTTTTAGTGCAGAATTATATCAGACCTTCAAAGAAGACCTAACACCAATACTCTTCAAACTATTCCACAAAATAGAAACAGAAGAAACACTACCCAACTCGTTCTATGAAGCCACAATTATGCTAATAACAAAATCACACATAGATACAACAAAGAAAGAGAATCTCAGGCTAATTTCTCTTATGATTTGTATTCTTAAGTCAGCATATTGTCTTTCATCTAACAACTGACCCTTGGCATTATAAATACCATATTTAATCTGATTTTGTTGGTTTAGAGTTGAAGACCCTTTGTCTAGCATGTCTATGGATTGTCATTCTGCAATTTTGTCACAAGGTGGCACCGTAGGCTCCATCCATATTGCATTCCTTTGAAGATTATTCTTATTTTTCTTAAAGAGGATATATAAATTTGTAATCATTACTGAAAGTATACTTATTTGTATGCTAATAATTAAAACAAAATCATTTGGGAATCGAATGCACTCTTTCGTGATTTTCCTTTTTAACATGGAAAATATTTTCTTTTTAATCTCTTCTTCCTTAAAAGACTACCCCATTCAGTTCCTCAGAGAACATATTTCTTATCCAGGCATGGATACAAAACAGGTCAAGTAAATACTATGCAACAATATCAGATTAGAACACCCTCCATGTTAGCATGAAAAAAGGAATCTAGGTGTGGTCAAGCAGAGACATCAGTTGGAGATATTGAAAGAAACAAGACTTGGAGTCTCTTAGCCTCAGCTATCAACCTAATGCGGAATAGTTACCTGAAAGAGTCTCAAGTGGGGAATTGCCTTGATTTACTGGCCTATGTTTATGGGGCTTATTCTTGATTACTATTTGATGTAGGAAGGTCCATTCCCCTTTTAAGAAATTCTATCTCTGAGATTAGTGCATAGTACATAAGAAAGGAAGATGAGCAAACCAGTATACAACATTTTTCTGTAGTTTCTGCTTCAGACTCCTGCCTCGAATTCCTACCATGGCTTCCTTTCATGATGGATGACAGTCTGTAAAATTAATTAAACCCTCTCTGCCTCGAAGTTGCATCTGTTTCTGGTTCTAGAACTTACCATAGCAACAAAAAAGCAAACTAGGACAGCAAAGGTGAGCTATATGATCTTGTATTATTCTATGTGGAGGTCTACTCAGATAGCCTTTCATCCACTGGGGAAATTTGAATCCCCATAAGTGGCCTGGATTCCTGATATCCTGAAAACAAGCTAGCACAAAAATCAAGTAGTCCCAATAAGACAGGAGAAAATAAACCCTTGTTTGTGAAACTGAAAGAAAACTAGTTCTTAATTCATTATCATGTATTATTTATATAATACTTTATTACACAATGTTTTGAAAAGTCTATGTTGTTTCAGGACTGGAAGACTCATTCATAGTAACCCCACTACAAGTCAAAGAAAAATTATTTGATCACAACTTGAAAATGTTTAGCTCCAGAGATATTTAGCTATACATATATAATCTCAAGAAATACAAATTACTGACAATACAACAATCACAGTATGATGAGGAAGACAGTGGCATTTCTACAGATAAAAGAGATTGCTTATACCCATGGAATAGGTACAAAGAATGGAAGTGTCAGACAAAGCCTACTAGAGCCAGGCAATGACAGAGCATCACAAGATGTCAGAAGAAAATGTTCTTTTGTTGTTGTTGTTCTCTTTTTTATTTATTTTTTTTTTATTTTTATTGTATATATTCTTCATTTACATTTCAAATGTTATACCCCTTCCCGGTTTCCCCCTCCCCGAAAACCCCCAACCCATCCTCCCACCTCCTGCCTCCAAGAATATGCTCCTCTGCCCAACCCACTCCCATGACCCCCACTCCATTCCCCACACTGGGGCCTCTATTGAGCCTTCACAGGACCAAAGACCTCTCCTCCCACTGATGCCGGAGAAGGCATTCCTCTTCCAATCTCTTGGCTGGAACCACATGTACCCCTTGGTTAATGGCTTAGTCCCTGGGAGCACTGAGTAGGCTGGTTGGCCTACATTGTTATTCTTTCCATTGGGCTGCAACCTCCCCCACCCCAGCTCCTCCAGCTTGCCCTCCAATTCCTCTATAGTGAACCCCAGGCTCAGACCAATGGTTGGCTGCTAGTATTCACCTCTGTGTCTGTAAGTCTCTGGCAGGGCCCTTCCAAAAGACAACCATAAATGGCTCCATTTAGTACACACTTCTTTTCATCAATAGTAGTTTTGGGGTTTGGTGACTCTTATAGGATGAAAATTTTCTTTAGGAGCCAGTGCAGGAGCAGCAAACCTGTAATTATGAGGCTAGGTCTGAGCAAGCCAAAATGAACTTAAGTTCATTTTAATGAGTCTTTCATGCATTAGTGGATAGCAAATAATTAAGACATAGGCTATTAGCATCCTTTGGCACCAGGCAGATCCAGTACTACTAAAAACATACATGAAAATTTTCTCAAAAACTGCCGGCAAACTGAATCTAAAAATACATCAAAACTAGCATCCACTATTATAACATTGGCATCTTCTGAGAGATGTCTACAAATATAAATCAGTAAGTATAAAATACTCTGTAAACAACCAGGAAGACAAAACCTATCTTTAGCTCAATAAAGATAAATTTAGAAAAGACCTTTGAAGAAATATCCAACACCCTTTCATGACAAAAGTGTTGGAAAAACTAGGGATACATAGCATATATCTTTGAGTAATAGAGACAGCTTACCACAAGCCCACAACCAACATCAACCTAAATGGAGCTAAACACAAAGTAATTTCACTAAAATCAGAAACAAGATAAGGTTGCTCATTCTCACCATGCCTATTCAGTAAACTATTGGAAGTCTTAGAGAAATAATACAAATGAAAAATAATGAGGGGGAAAATATGAAGGAAAGATATCAAAGAGTCTTTACTTGCAGATGATATGAATGTGTACGTGTGACCCTAAAACTCTACCAGGAAATTCTAATTGGAATTAGAATAATAATGTCCAGAAAACTAACTGTAACTTTAACCAAGCAAGTAAAAGACTATATTTTATAAAAACAGTAAGACAGTAAAGAAAGAAATTTAAGATGATATCTGAAGAAGAAAAAATTTCATGCTCATGTATCAGTAGAATTATCAGGGAAAAAATGGCAATGCTACTAAATGATATCAACAGGTTCAACACGATCCTCATGGAAATTCCTTATGGATCTTGAAAGGATAATTATCTGTGTAAATGTACCACATTTTCTTTATTCATTCTTCAGTTGAGGGACTTTTAGGTTGTTTCCAATTTCTGAATGTATATCTATACTTTCGAACTTATTTGAGCAAATGTCCTTGTGGTAAGGTAAAGCCCTAGCCACCTTCTGTAACAAAAAGAGATTTCCAGTACAGCAACTAGGACACCAACCAAGCCATAATACCTTTTACTTACAACCTGTCCTGCTTCTAAGATGTGCTAGGGCAATGATGGCTCAGATTTTATGAAAGTGACCAAACAAACAATGTCTGGTCTAACTTGAGGTCCACACCAGGAAAGAGAGACCATGCCTAACCCTGCCTGAATAGACAGTAAACAGAATCTGTGTGGTGTCCTAGGGACCTAGAACCGAACAGGACTGACAAAATAATCAATTAAAGTATTCTTAATGATATTCTGTTATTTTAATAGATCAGTCTCTAGACCAATCAACATTTTAAAAGCTTTCTCCAGTGGTTAATAGAAACAGATGCAGAGACTCACAGCCAACAGAAGAAGGGGAGGAAGTATTATAGAAACCAAAGTAGTTGAAAACTCCAAGAAAACTGGCCCACAGGATTAACTAAGTGGTGTATATAAGGACTCATAGAGACTAAAGCAGCAATCATGGAGCCTGCATTGTTCCACACTAGGTCCTCTTTATATTTGTTGTGGTGTTTACCTTGGGGTTTTGTGGGACTCCTAAAGTTAGTGGGAATTAGGGTGTTTCTGACTCTTTTGACTGCTGTTGGGACCCTTTTACTCCTTGTGAATTGTCATATCTAGCCTTGATATAAAGTTTTATACCTAGTCTTATTGCATCTTGGCATACCATGTTTGGTTGATATCGCTGGGAAGTTTGTTTGTTTTGTTTTGTTTTGTTTGTTTTTGTTGTTGGTTTTGTTTTGTTTTGTTTTTCTGTAGGAAAACAGAGGACTAGTAAATCTGAGGGAAAGGGGTGGGGTGGGGGCATTGACAGGAGTGGAGGGAGGAAATGCTGCTATCAGGGTAGAAGAATAAATATCAAAAAAGAAAAGAAAGAAATCATGAATTTCACAGATAAGTGATCTAACTAAAGAAAATCATCCTGACCTAAAAAGACAAATATACAGTTATTTATTTATATGTGGATATTAGCTGTTACATCTCTATAAATGAGCTACAACATAACAACAGATGCTAGGTGTTGGTTAAGGGAGAAGGTGATAGGGTTGCATCACTCTAGAAAGGGGAAAACAGAATAGATATTTATGGGGGGATGAAAGATGGAGGAAGACTGGAACAGTATGATTAAATGGGGCAGAAAGAGAAAGAGAGGGATGAGGGAGGTAAAATGGTAAGAGTCAGGGAAAATTTAAGGGTCATTTGGGAGGTCATAAGGAAACCTAGTAGAAAAGAAGCTTCATAAAATATTTGCATATATGAAGCTGATCTAAATGAAATAGACAAATAATGGAGGAGAGAAAAACTCTGTCCATTTCTGTCATCACACAAAGCCTCATGTTCCAGGAATAAGTTAACATTCAATTGAGTTCTTAGAGGAGACTCATGGGAACCCCCAAACAGCTCAATGATTGTCAACACCATTGGTTGTTTTCCACAAGGTAAATCCTTATGACTGAACACCTCTACAACTCATTGAACACAAAGAAGGCTAGTTGGTGCCTAACAATAGTCTTCACCTCTATGGACTACTGTTCATGGTACTCAACTGTAGTCTTCATGCTACTGAAGGAGAAAGATAAACAGCAACCCAGCTATAAACACTTTGATCTGTCTGCAATGGTTACCTGCCTGTTAGATGCACTACCTCAAAAGTAGAACAAGCTGGGCAGTGGTGGTGCATGCCTTTAATCCCAGCACTTGGGAGGCAGAGGCAGGTGGATTTCTGAGTTCAAGGCCAGCCTGGTCTACAGGGCGAGTTCCAGGACAGCCAGGGCTACACAGAGAAACCCTGTCTCAAAAAACAACAACAACAACAAAAAAAGGTAGAACAAAGTTTGTGGGAGTAACAAATATCTGATTGAATTTAAGGCCTACTCTGTGAGAACCCATCCCCAACATTGTTTAGGTGACTAAAAACTTGATACTAGATATGTGAAGGAACTAAAGGAAACCAAATCCTACTATTCTGTTATGGGAATATAACAATAGAATGACCCTGAAAGACATTATATTATACTCATGGATTAATGTCTTACTCAGCCATTATCAGAGAAGTTACCTCCTGCAATACATGGGAATAAATATTAAGACATATCACCAGACTACAGGGAGAGAGTAAGAGACCTTGGAACACTCAATCTTATATATATATTCCCTCATTTCACGGTTCAGGAAGCCCTGTGTAAAGAAGGCAGAAAGAATTTAAGATCTAGAGAGATAGGGGACACTAAGGAACGTGAAAACCTACAGTCTCTAACCAAGAAACTGTCTTTGATTGGTAATCACTTGCAGTGAAATATTAGTTTTCTCCAATGGAGTCTCATTGAGGGTATAGGCACAAAAAGTTAGGTCCTATGAACAGTACTAGATGACCAAAACAAAATAAATTCAATGTATTTCGGTCTGGAGTCATTCTGAGATTTGCCAGACTGACCATAAATATATGTTAACAAAGAAGATGATTTATTTCTGGTACTAGGACCACACCTAAGCTCCAGGATTCTCAAACTGTGGCACAGTTTTGTTAGTCTGAAGCATATAAAGGCAAAACCCACAAGGCTACAGTTTTGGGGGATCAAGCTAACATGCATCTGGCTATGTAGGGCAGTGTATAACTTTGAAACTGATGCCTTATAAATGTCTCAGCAATAAAGCATTTTCATAAAGAGTGGAACTTGTGTTTAGACTTGTGACTCATTGCCTAAAAAGAACATCAGAGGTAGTTGAAACTTTACAAAAACATGATTTTGATGTTAACTTTCACAATGGCATATTCTGAGATTCTTTGTCATATAATACTTTGCCAAGACTCGTTTTGTCACTTTATAGGTTCTTTGGATATATATTATGATTTCCACTTTGTGTTATTATGGGATTTTTGTGTGTTTGAATATGTATATGTGAATTTATATGTATGTTTTGTGCTTTTTCTTTCACTATTCTATTTGTTTTAATTTTCTTATTTTTAAATATCTATATGTTAGAAAGAGATAGAATGAAAGAGTGGGATTTTGGTCTGTGGGGGAAAGGGCTGAATCTAAGAGGAGTTGGAGGAAAGGAAAGTGTAACATAATATATTCTGCGAAAAAGTAGATTTTTTTTTTTTGGTACAACAAAAAAGTTACAGAAGAAAGTTACTAAAATAAAATGTTGCAGGCTTCTGAAGGAAAAAAATCACCAGTAGTCTTACCCCTTTTTTAGAGCCTCTAACAATGGCCTGGAAACAAGATATGCTCACTGTTGCAAAGAGGCATGAAAGTTATAGAAGTAACCAACTATTTTCAGATTGTATTTGAATTCTGCTTAGTAAGAGGAATTTCATGTCTTCTACTGTAAATATGGTCAGAAGCCCAGGACTAAGATGCCGTAATCTGTAAAAGAGGAATCTATTGTTGTTTACTGGATAGTCCTACTGTCAAAATGACTTCTAAATGTTTATTTTTCTATCCATAAAGCTGTGATGCTGACAACTTTTGTCAGACAGCATTATTTTTTTTTTTTTGCACTGGGGCGGGTGTTGGGGGAAGCTCTGCCTTTTCTCAGAGGGGGGATTGTCCTTAGCTTGGTGGGCAGCAGTGGTATGCTTAGTGGTGATTGTTGCTGGGAGCACAGAGAGGTCTTCTACCAGAGACTAGGCTGTGACTCTATAGGCGAAGGCCCTCTTCATCACTCCCCACAGCAGTGGACCTGGGATACCTGGGAAATGAATGGGTTCATGGGAAAACTGTCAATTAATCAACAAAAACACCATGTTGTTTAAAAAAAGATTAAAAACAAAGGAAGATACAGGTTTAATGATCTTGTTATGCAGAGTGTTTTGGAGGAAAAATTAATCTTCCACAAATCCCCAAGCAATATCAAACAGTGACCACAAGACAAGTTAACACCTGGGCTTCATACTCTAAAGGTAAATTGTCCATTTGGGTGTCAGCTTTGGTAATTTTGAGTTATGCAGGGGGATACTAGTCTGGGTATACCTGATTTAATCAGATCAAAGTCTACCTATTGTAGATTTTCTGTGCTGTTTTAGTTACTCAGAATCCTAGGCATGGAGGAAATTGCAGGGGGTCTATAGGACCTTAGAGTGGCCTCCAGATGATAGTTCACAAAAATCTAGAATACTCAGTCACACAGTGTCAAAGAACAAAACAAACAAAACTGTCATCCAACTAAATGACCTGGGCAGCAGATTTTTACGCAGCCCTGACAATACTTTCAGTTTTTCCATTAATCAATTTATTCACTTTATATCAGATATTCACTTTATATCAGATATTGCTCACTTTATATTGCAGAACCCCCTCTCTTCCAAGTCCCACATTCTCATGGCCTCTTACCCCACCCCTTCTGTTCATCTCTGAAAAGAGGAGATCTGCCTTGGGTATCAACCCACTCTGGCACCTCAAGTCACTGAAGCACTAGGCACATCCTCTCCCACTGAGGCCAGAAAAGGCAGGCCAGTTAGGGGGACAGGATCCACAGGCAGGCAACAAGGGTTTTATACAAGATGATAATCATTGTTTAGGCATAGGTATTATTTGGGCATATTATTTGGACAAAGACCGTGAAGATTAAAAAAATCCTTGCTTCTCCAGTTCCTGGCAAGGAATTGCCACTTGTGTAAATATTCCAGGAGAAAGAGGCTTTCTATGCCATTGTCCTCTTGAGTACAGAAGGTTTATTTATGAAACTATTACTAATTCCTGTGGGGGGAACATCTTCCAACATGGAGGCACCTGTCATAAGGATCGTGAGCACCATGTCTGTATCTGCTCTGTTGGATATGCTGGAAGATTCTGTAAGACAGATCATACTGAGTGTGCTTTCAGTCCTTGCCACAATAGAGCTGTGAGCCAGGATGGAATCAATGACTACTTCTGCTTCAGGGTTCCTGGATACCAAGGCAGACATTATGACTTGGAAGTAGATGAGTGTGTTTCTCATTCCCGCATGAATGAGGCTGTAGGTCACAGTGAGATAGGAAGATATATGTGTGTATCCATCCTCAAGAGTATTCTGGTATGAACTATGAGTTAGAAATTGATGAATGTGTATCCCAGACATGTCTACATGGGGTCATGTGTCAGGATGCTCTTGGGTCTTACTTCTGTAATTATCCATCTGGATTCCTTGGAGACCAACTTGAACATAACTTTGATAAAGTTGTCAGTCAGCCTTGTCTCCATGAAGGTCTATGAGTGGATGGAGGAAATAATTACTACTGGACTGCATAGGTAGTAGATTCACAGCCCTGGCTCCAATAGTTAGGGGATCCATATAATACCAAGCTGGACATCAGACATATATGTATTGGGAGCCTAAGTATATTCTGTGCTTGCTCTTTGATTGGTGCTTCAGTCTCAGTGTGCCCCCATGGGCCCAGATTAGTAGATTTGTAGATTTTCTTAGGGTGTTCTTAACCTACCTCGCTCCACCAATCCTCTGCCCTACTCTTCTACAAGATTCCTCAAGCTCTCCATAATATCTATCTTTGAGTCTCTGCAATGGTTTCTATCAGCTGTTGGATGAAACCTTTCCAAAGACAGGTATGCTAAGCTCCTCTCTGCAAGTATAGCAAAATATCACTAATAGTGTCAGAAGTTGGCTCTCTCTTATGGGATGGGTCTCAAGGTGGGATAATCATTGGCTGATCATTCCCTCAGTTTCTGTTTCATCTTTACCCCTGAATATCTTGTATGCAGGACAAATATTTGATTGAAAGCTTTGTGGGTCAGTTGGTGTCCCCATCCCTTCACTGAAAGTCATACATAGTTACAGATGGCAGCCATTTCAGGTTCCATATTCCCTCTTGCTAGGAATATCAGCTATGGACATGCTCATAGATTCCTGGAAGTCTCCCTTGTCCTAAGTTTCTGGATTGTCCTGGAGCTATCCCCAATCCCTCAATGATTTTAGTTCTCTCTCCACCAGTTCTCCTGACACTTGATTTCTCCTGTTCCTCTCCTGGCCCCATTTCCCACGAAGTGTCCTGCTTCCATTCAGCTCCAATGTATTTTCTATTTCTGCTTCTGTGAGTTTCAAGCAGCCTCCAATTCTTTCGGTCCGTGAATAATGACATGTTTATCCTACACTTTAAGATTAATATCAATTTATAAGCAGGTGCATAACATATGTGTCTTTCTGGGTCTGAATTATGTCACTCAGTAAGATATTCTAGTGCCATTCATTTGCCTGCAGATTTCATGATATCACAGTTTATAATAATTGAGTAATATCCCATCAAGTAGCTTTACCACATTTTCTTCATCCATTCTTCAGTTGAGGGGCATCTAGGCTATTTCCAGTTTCTGCTTATTATGAACGAAGCTGCTATGAATATTGTTGAGCTAGTGTCTTTGTGGTATGCTGGAACATCATTTGGATATATTCCCAGAGTGGTATATCTGGTAAAACAATTTGAAATTTTCTAAGAAGCCACCAAACTGATTTCCAAAGTGATTGTACAAGTTTGCACTCCTGCCAGCAATGAAGGAGTGTTTCCCTTGCTCCACATCCTATCCAGCATGTGATGTCCCCTGAGTTTATCTTAGACACTCTGAAAGGTGTAAGATGGAATCTCAGAGTCATTTTGCTTTGCATTTACTTTATGACTAACAATGTTGAATATTACTTTAAATGCTTGTCAGTCATTAGAGATTCCTCTATGGCAAATTATCAGTTGGGCTCGATAGTACATTTTTATTGGGTTATTTGGTTTGTTGGTGTCTAATTTTTTGAGTTCTTTATATAAGTTGGATATTAGCCCTCTGCCAGATGTAGGGTTGGTGAAATTGTCACATCTTATAGACTGCCATTTTGTCCAATTTATAGTGTCCTTTGCCTTAAAATCCACCAAGATGACATCTCAATTCTAAATCTATGTTCCTCAAAAGCAAGGGCATCCACATGTATAAAAGAAACTTTACAAAATATCAAATCACACATTGACCACCACATGATAATAGTGGGAGACTTCAACATCAAACTCCCACAAATGTACAAGTTGTTGAATCAGAAACTAAACAGAGAAACAATTAAACTAACAGATGTTATGAATCAAATAGACTTAACAGATCTATGCAAAACACATGCATCATTAAGAGGAAGCAACAGAATGAAGCTCAAGAGATTAATGCAAAAGTATTAAGTGGTTAAAATCTGCAACAATAATCTAGATTAATGAGATGAAATTTTGTTGCTGCAGAGCCAATAGCATAGCTGTTATAGCTAGAAGGACTAGAATTTGCTGGCACTTGAAGTCTAGCCAAACTACTCATCCAGGGATATGAGTCTAGACAGAGCTCTCAGTGGCAAACAATTATTCATGTTGCCCATGCTCTTCCTCTCACACAGACACAGAGGGCTCTGCTCCTCTCCAGACAAGCAGCACATTAGCACCTGGGTTACCGCAAGCAAGAATATTTTTGTTAGGATATTATTCTGTATCACTGTGGGAGGATCATGTGTAGCTTGCATGCAGTAATAAACTCCCATATCCTCAGCCTCCACTCTGCTGATTTTGAGTGTGAAATCTGTTCCTGACCCACTGCCACTGAACCTGTCAGGAACCCCAGATTCCAGTTCAGATATCAAATAAATTAGAAGCTGTGGAGACTGGCCTGGCCTCTGTACAAGCCAATTCAAATAGGTGTTTCCATTACTATCTAAGAGACTCTGACTTGATCTGCAAGAGATGGAGACTGATTGTCCAATGGTAGCTGATAAAGTGAGTGGAGTCTGGGTCATCACGACATCACTGTTGATTCCTGAAATTAAAATAGAACAGTGCAAAGTTGTGTGTTAATTTTCCAAGCAATCTTTTTGAATTACTTTAAGTTACCCATTTCAAGTGAGATCCTTGTATGTTTTGTGATTTTTAAAAATATATTAAATGCTTTTCCACAAAGCAATTCAGCTGAAGGTCCTAAACGTCATATATTTTCCCATCTACATTAGAATCTTCATCTTAGCACAAACCCTAGCTCATCTGTAATTTCTCATTATCATGTGACTGAACCTTACATGCCCATCTTGGAAAATAGAACCTGCCTCACCATACATGGACAGCCCAGAACACCAGTCAAAGCTCACCCTCCATCCCCATTTCCCTGCTGCATCTCATTCTCTACTTACCCTGAATACCCAAAGCAATAACAGAAACAGGGACTTGAGTGAACTCATCATTTTGAGGAGATAAACTTAGGAGAGTGATCGCTGAAAGCAAGAATACAGCTGAGCTTTTATCTCAGTACAGCAGGGCAAGGGACATACATAGGGAACTCTATGCAAATAACCTGCCCCAGATAGCAGTGTACATAAGGGAGAGTTTTGTGGGTTTATTGTATTTTTAAAATAACTCACAGAGGTCTTCTGTATCAGGAGTGAATGTAATAAAACAAAATGTGTTGATGGATGGAATACTAGCAGGATGCTGAAAGACTGACAAGATGGTTCAAATCCATTTTGCTTTTATTATAATTTCTTTTGACATAATCTGTTAATGCAGATTCTGATAATTCCCCAACTCTCCCATGAATAAAGCATCCTCACATTTTGTAAAGCAAAGAGGTTTTAGGAAATAAAATATCTGTTACAATGTCTCTATTTTCTTTAGTACACTGGAATTGAGAGAGAGAGAAAAGAAAAAAGAAAAAAAAGAAAAACCAGGAGATTGTCATTACTTAGGTTGAGAGTAGATTTTTTTTTTTTTTATTTTTACTTTCAGACTGTCCGGACTGTCATTAAGTAGGTTCCAGTGCTCTATGTGAATGATGAAAACATCGTAATGAAATCAGGTGGGCTGTTGGCAAGTCTATGCTGCTGGAGATTAGCAAGAGGAGATAAACAAGAGTGCAACAGGGTCTCTGTCTCCCTTCCTATGTCTGCCTTCAACAGGGACTCTCAGGGCCTGCCTACTTCTGAAAAATGCTCTCAGCATGACCTAAATAAACTATATTCTATACTATACATTGTTGGTCAGTTTTGTGGTTGGTACCTCAGCGGGAAGGGATGCCTCATCATGGGCCCACAGAGGCACCCCTTCCACCTTACCATACTACACCTCTATCAAACATATCTCTGGCCTTCATTTCTTTTTTATAAAACACAACAGTAAAGATTGTTGTTTCCCTAATTTCTTTCTCAGCCCATTTACCACTTGTATAAAAGAAGGATACTCATTTCTTTGAGATAATTTTATATTGTATATCCAGCCATTTTGCTGAAGTTATTAATCAAGTGTAGGCGAATTTTAGGGTTACTTAGGTATACTATCATATCATTCATGAATACTGTTACCCCCTTTTTCTCCATTCATTGTCTTTTTGTGCTGAATCTAGAAATTCAAGTACTATATTGAATAGGTAGGAGGGGAGTTGGCAGCCTAATTTTGTCCCTGATTTTAGTGGGATTGCTTCAAGTTTCTCTCCATTTAATTTTATGTTGGCTATTGGATTCTTTTTATATTGCTTTTGATATGTTTATGTATGTGCCTTGAATCCCTCATCTCTCCAAGACATTTAGCATCAAGGTGTATGGGATTGTGTCAAAAGCTTTTACAGCATCTAATGAAATAATCGTGATTTTTCTTTAAGTTAGTTTATATATCAGTTTAGATTGATGGATTTTTGTATATTGAACCATCCCTATATCCCTAGGATGAAGCAAGCATACTTGATCATGATGAATGACATATTTAATGTCAGTCTTGTGGTTCCTCAGAAAATTGGAAATAGTTGTACTTGAGAACCCAGCTATACCACTCCTGGGCATATACCCAAAAGATGCTCCAATATATAAAAAGGACATATGCTCCACTATTTTCATACCAGTCTTATTTGTAATATCCAGAAGCTAGAAACAACATCAGATGTCCCTCAACAGAGGAATAGATACAGAAAATGTGGTATATTTGCACAATGGAGTACTACTCAGCTATTAAAACAATGACTTCATGAAATACGCAGGCAAATTGAAGGAACTTGATAATATCATCCTAAGTGAGGCAATCCAGTCACAAAAGAACACACATGGTATGTACTCACTGATAAGTGGATATTAGCCCTTCCCCCCAAAAGCTTGGAATACCCAAAATACAACTTACAGACCATATGAAACCCAAGAAGAATGAAGACTATATCAAAGGTGGATGTTACAGTCCTACTCAGAAGGGGAAAGAAAATAATCTCAGGAGGTAGAGAGACAGAGCAATCTGGGAGGGAGAGATGAGTGGGAAGGGGAAAAGAGAGACTGGTTCAGATAAGGGAGGAGATGGGGGATAAGTACAGAGGGTCTGGAATTTGAAAGGAGGTGTGTAGTGGTGGAGGGTTGGGAACAGGAGGGAGTAGCCACTAGAAAGTCCCAGACACCAGGGACCTAAGAGATTCCCAGAACCCCACAGAGAGGATATTAGGCAAAATACCCAACAAAGGCAAGATAGAACCTATACAGACCATATCCAGTGGATAAACACAGCCCCCAGTTGAGGGATAGGGCTAACCACCTATCTCAAAAATAATAAGTAATCATTCCTCTTGTCAAAAGGAAATTCAGGGACAAAGTATGGAACAGAGACTGAAGGAATGGCCATCCAGAGATTGTCTCACCAAGGGATCCATCGCATCTGCAGACACCAAACCCAGATACTACTATCAATGCCAAGATCCTGACCAATACCAATGTGGAAGTACATCCAAAACATTGGACTGAGTGAGGGGACCTCAATGGAAGAGTCAGGGCAAGGACTGGAGAAGCTGAAGGGGTTTGCAACTCCATAGGAAGAACAAAAATATCAACAAACCAGAATCCCCAGAGCCCCAGGGACTAAACCACTAACCAAAAAGTACACATGGAGGAATCAATAGTTCCAGGTGCATATGTAGCAGAGGATGGCCTTATCTGGCATTGATGGGAGAAGAGGCCATTGGTCCTTCGAAAGCTCGATGCCCCAGTGTACGGGAATGCCAGGGCAATGAGATGGGAGTGAGTGAGTAAGTGAGTGAGTGAGTGAGTGAGTGAGTGAGTGAGTGAGTGAGTGAGAACCCTCAAAGAAGGAGGGGGAGGGGGAAGGGATAAGAGGGTTGTGGAGTGTGGAGGGGAAAGGGGGAAGATTATCTTATTCTTGTTAAGGCTTACTTTATGACTTAGAATGAAGTCTATATTTTAGAATGTTGATGGGATGCTAATAAGGATATATAGTATATACATATGCATAAAAAATGGAATATATTTTAGATGGTTTTTTTTGTTATTTTTTTGTATTAGCTAGTATCTCCATGATCCCAGTATTGAGGCTGAAATTTTATTACTCTTCCTCATCATTGATCATAACAGCATCAAATCTCATAGACCCCATTTGGTTTCTTTGTATATTTTTTAGGGACTTCAGGGGAGACCACTCAGGGTTATATTTTAACATCTCCTAATTTCTAAGTTAAATTCCCTCCCCCCTCCAAGGTCAATTTTTACCCAAGATTCTTAATTAACTTCTCTTGAACTGTCTGCTTTTCTTTCTTTTTTTCTTTTCTTCTTCTTCTTCTTCTTTTTTTTTTTTTTTTTTTTTTTTTTTTTTTTTTTTTTTTTTGGTTTTTCGAGACAGGGATTCTCTGTGTAGCCCTGGCTGTCCTGGAACTCACTTTGTAGACCAGGCTGGCCTCGAACTCAGAGATCCTCCTGCCTCTGCCTCCCAGTGCTGGGATTAAAGGCATGCGCCACCACTGCCCGGCGAACTGTCTGTTTTTCAAACAAGAAGAAAACATTGTCTTTAGATCCTGAATGAGACAACAATAGTATTCCAAAGTGGGGATCAAAGAGCTTTGGAGCTCATAGGAAGAGTCATTTATTAGTCTTTGCTTAAGAAGAGCTCTTTATTATTTATAGTGTTTGCTCAAGCAGGCTACAACTAGAATAGTTGAATGATTCAAAGGTCTAGGCTTAAGTTTATTTATATTTGGAAGTTCTATCTATAACATGCAGCAGGGGTTATGTCTTTTATCTCTCTGCTTAGTATTTTAGTTCTTCAGAATTAATATTCTTAGTTTACATTTACATGTATAACTCCCTGGTCTGGTAACCAGGGACTGAAAAAATAGAAAATCAGTCAGCTAGTCAATGGTATTCTTAATTTTTTTATTTATGTTTTCTTATGTATTTAATCCTTTTATCCCATTTATTGGGGCCAATGATGGCAGAGCAGGCATGAAGGATGTGGCCCCTGAGCAATTTACATTTATGGCTTCAGCACCAGGGACTAACACAGGTCTTTGCTGTTAGCAACCAAGGAGGAGGTAGGGGTGGGGGGAACGCTGTTGAGGGGGGTGTTGTGCAGCCTATGGCAGTCTGAGACTAAACACACAGATTCAGCTTTATATCACTCACCTGAAATGAGACTTTAAAAGAATTTAATTAATTTAGTAACATCCTAGATGCTGCTCCTCCTGCCAGTCACTCCCTCATAGAGTTCTTCCTCCCAACTGCTGTTCTTTCCATCCTCCCTCCCTTTCTCCTCTGAGAGGGTGGGCCCTTCCTGGGTATCCTGGATGCTAGCACATCAAGTCTCTGCCAGATTAGGCACAACCTCTTCCACTCGGGCCAGACAAGGCAGCCATGAAGACTGAGCTGCCTGTCTGCTATATATGTTCTTGAGACCTCCTTCCAGCTAGTGTATGTTCTTTGGTTGGTGGCTCAGACTCTGAGAGCTCTTAGCCTTAGGAAAGTAGTTTGGAGCCTGGTCAAGTGCTATAGAATTCCAGTGTCCAGCAGAGGCAGGTGGATTTCTGAATTCGAGGCCAACCTGGTCTACAAAGTATGTTCCAGGACAGCCAGAGCTACACAGAGAAACTCTGTCTCGAAAAACAAAAACACAAAACAAAAAAACAACAACAAAAAAAAGGAATTCCAGTGTCCAGCCTGGCAGGCACAAGTTCTTTGAAGAAGACAGCACAGGGATATGGAGTCAGTGGTCAAGGCCAAAGTTTATCTTTGGCAGAAGAACTTTTTACTATTCTAAGACCAAAAGCCATTGGCTTCTGGTAATAAATTCTTTCTGTTAGCAAAGGGGTTAAAAAGAAAAATAAAAAGCTTAATTGTTAGGGCTCCCTTTTGTCTGGTTCAAGGCCCACTTTGTGGCCAGGAAAGACACTTCGAACTCGTTAACTCTTCATGAACTAGATAGAAAAGAAAGGTAGAAAAAGATTTGCACAGATAGGATGCACAGATACATATTCATACTTTCTAAGCAAACCTGACTATCTATATCAGCTCCACAAGTGTTCATGCATACTTACACACATACAGGCATATGTACACATGTATGTACATATGACATATATACATATATATATATACATATATATACATATATATATACATATATATATGTATATATATATATATATTTGGATGGATGGGGCAGAGACCCCCAAGCTATCACATCATTTCTTTCCTCTGGCAGTTTTATAACTTTTTAGACAAAAGTTCTTTAGAAAATTATCTCATAGATAAAATGTTACACAAAAAAGGAAGTTACAGAAGAATATTGAGAGTGAGTTCAAAGCAGTGTTTCATTCTATAAGCTCATTATAAGTTTAAAGTTACAGTTTTACATGGCCTTTTTTTTATCATAGTGCATATCTCTAGCTTTGTCCTTGACCTGACCCAAAATGAATGTTTATACTTGACCATAAATTTGTCCCAAGCCTATTTCTTTTTTTTTTTTAGTGTAATTGTGAAAGCTCATTGTATTCTTTATTATACAGCCTTTACTTACTATTCTATGAGGAATGGGCACATTTTATTCTTGATTCTGATTTTATTACATCTTTCTGGCAAAACAACTAAAGCTGTCTCAAAACTTTCTTCCTCAAATTATTTGAATCAAATCAATATTTCTATAGAGTCATTAATTCATCTATACAGCACTAACTCATGAACGTTTACCTTCACATTGTACTGCAGAAAATTTGCTCAATAGGGTCAGGTGATGCCCAGGAATCATTAGACTATGTAATAGTGATAGGAAAAGACATATTAGCAGTAAGAAGGAATTGTAGGATGAAGTGTCTTGGGACCTTGCCCCTCAGAGCTTACCGATTATAAGCCATACAAAAACAGTGAACCATCTCCAGAAAACTTACTTATTTGCCTTTAACCCTTCCTTTGTGTCTCCTGACATAAGTCTCCATACTCACTTTCCAGATGTGGAGACCCAGAAATCCCACCCCTCAGTAATGAAGGATATAGTTTGTTTGTTGAAAGGCTCTATATTCCAGACTTTATATATAATATTTTTAGGTAAATTTAATGTTCATGAAGAAAAAATATCCAAGGCTCAAGTAAACAGTATGTTAAATAATACCACCTATGTGTTCCTTTAAAAAATAGTGTCAACTGATTTGGTTTTGTAGTGCATGGATACAGTAGGGAATGGCAAGTTTATAAACCACACACAAAATTATTCATTTTTGGTTTGTGTCTCTTTTAAGTTATATTATCCCTTGGATTGTTTGTCCCCTTATATTAGTTTCTTTTCTCTTGTGGTAAAATATTATGACAAAAACAATTCATAAAGCATTCATTTGGTCTTTCAGAGGGATAGAGTCTATGATGGCATAATTGAGGCAGTGGAAATGTTAGCTGGAGCAGAAGCTGAGTGATCACATCTTAAGCTGCATGCAGGTATGTGTTCTTCATGTGTGTGGTAGGAATTGGAGTTAAACATTTCCAAGAACTACCATGTGAGTGCTTAGAATCAAATCTGTATCCTTTGCAAGGGCACCAATGATTTTCCCCACTGAGCCATCTATCCATGCTCCAATCGTTTTTTGTATGCTTCTGCTTCTTTATCTTCTCTATTCTCCATCTCCTACCTCATTTCCCCCTCCCAAATACAAACTTTCTAATCCTCATTTTCATCCTCTCTTTCTTCTTCCCCTTATCCTCTCTTCCCTTCCCCTTCTTTCCTTCTTTTGTGCCTTCCCATTTCCCTGTTTGTTTCTGCCTTGGTTGCTCAACATTGCTATTGATTCCCTAAGATAGTTAATCAATAGTAGTTCCGCAATTATTTCTGTAAAATTACCTGATATAAATGTCTTTAATTATAAATTGAAGTCTGCTATGAGTTCAACAAACAGTTGTGGTTTGAGGACCCTAAATTGCTTATATGCTGACTTCCTTCCCTGTGACTTCTTACTCTCTTTGATGGTATTTTTGGCTGTTGATTTAACCCAGATACTCTCACAACCAGTGCCCAGGGAATTTACTAACTTATTTGATGACTGCTTTGCATAGCTCTCCATAGACCATCTCAGCTGTCCATATTTTATAAATCATGTCTTTGCAGTGAGAACTAAAATGCATCAGACAGGCAGGGGTGATATCAGGATTGTGTCACAAACTCAGTTTCTTATATTTTTGCCATTCTGGGTGAGAAATTTAAATATGTCACAATATCTTCAAAGTAATTTATTTGTAAAGATACAAACATTTACTGGATGTGTAGGATATAATAGCTTTTTCTTGTAGGAAGCAAATAGTATACAGACATAATGCCAATAGAAAAGACATTTAATATTTCAACATTTGTACCTTGAAGTCTGTGTGTATAAGTGTATTTTCATTCTCTATTTCTGATTGCAGGTGCCTGTGGGATGGCTAATCTCCAAATCCTTGTATATGTCTGAAGGAGACAGAATCAACATGAGCTGCAAGTCCAGTCCAGGCAGGGGTGACATGTAGCATGGTAACAACAGAAACTAGAATATTTTCCTAAACTACTGATTTATGTGGCATCCAATTGTGACTTTCTTACTTGCATTCAGATTCATTGTTTCTTCGTAATTGTTGTTAAATATACATTCACATATACATGTATAAATATGTATGCATTTACACTAAGAGAAAGATAAACCAGAAAAGCACATAACATAAACAGTACTTGATGTTGGGGGAATCTCCAATATCAGCTTTCATGATAGAGGTACTATGATGCAAAAATAAATAAATAAATAAATAAATAAATAAAGTTAATTAAATTAAAATAAAAAACATGCCTAAAAACTTCTTGGTTTAGACTTAGAATGACCCTACACAGAAATACCTGCAACAACTTTGCTAGTCATGGAGAGAGCAGGCATGAGAATTGATGATCTGCTAAGTTAATATTCATTTTCTACTTAAGCACAGAGAAGTCAATAAGCCACATGCAATTAGAGTACCAGAGGTTTATATAGATGACCTCTTCCCACCAAGCTCATGGCCTGAGATTGGGCTAATATCCTGGGCATGAGAAGCAGTTTGTTACACTGCTCCTTGTTCCATCATTGTCACCTGTCTAAATGTTACTGTAATCACACAAAGCTGAACTCTACAAAAGCACAAATAGAAATATCAGCACTGAAGAATGACATGCTCTGTTCTTTCTGTGCAGTATGTACAAAGGAACTCTGTATAAGGGTTTTCTATAAGGTTCTAGGAAATAACTGAGGGTGATCCAAACTGAACTTTATTGCTGCCTATATCTTATGTGAATACCCCAGATGTTTCATGTGCCAAATTCAGATGTTTACTTCTATGCAGAAAATTACCTAAGTTCAGATCGTTTTACTAAGGGTCTATAATTATGTTCTGCTTCTTTTAGAACAGAGGTTGGTTACTCGTTGTATTTAATAATTAAACTTGATATTTGATTAAGTCCTACAACGAGTAACCTAAAATACATTAATTTGTTAAGGTTTACCTACAAATTATATTCCATAAAGTGGGCAAGTAAAAAGTCTTGGTTCCAACCGGGTAAATATAGTTATTGGGAACTGAAGGGATCATGAAGTTTCTGACCTAATAATTACATTAATTCATTGGTAATTTGTAATAAATGGCATTATCAGGAGGTGATGGAAAACAAAACTGAAGAATAGTGTGAGGAGGCAGGTTACCAGAAATATGTCTTTGAAAAGCATTACTTGTTCTGGGTATGCCTCATCTCCCCTCCCCTCCCTGCTGCTCCTTCCACCCCACCCCTCCACCCACCCCACTCATCTCCTCTCCTCTCCTTTCCTTTTGGAACTGGGTTACAGATAGTAGGTAACTGTCTCATGGGTGTTGAGAATCAGTTCTGGGTCCTCTGGAAGAGTAAGCAAGTCTCCTAGCATCTGTAATCCAATGCCATCTTCAGGCTTCTATGGAAATGCATGCACAAGATTCACAGATTACATACAGGCAGAGCACCCATACACAAAAAAAATATAATTTATTTTTAAAGACCTCACATGGAATTATAGGCAGCCAACCTCTTAACTTCAGACCACTGAGTCTTGTATTGGACTTCTGAATTTGAGAACTACAAAATGATGAATATCTTTATTTTTTTAAGACAGAAGAAATAGCAAATTTACACAGAAAATTTAACTGTATTTTGCTTCATGGATCTGGAAGACACTGTAGTTATTAATTTTCTGCTGAGTTTTATACATTTTCTCATCAATATGCCAGGCACACTGGTTGTCATTCAGATGAGGGAAGTATCCATGACTGGGTATAGTGAAGAAAGCTGGTGAGGCTCAGAGAGGAGATTTATGTTGGAGGCTCAAGCACTGTGGAAGAAGTGCTATAATGCCATACACAATAATAATCTTCCAGGTCTTCTATGGACACTGTTGATGGTGAAAATGAAATCTATTCAAGATCAACAGTCTACGGAGCAACCAGAGACCAACTGGACCTTCTGGGTACAGCTACCAAACAGAGTTTGAGCAGATTAGAGCTAACAGAAACCTTCTCTTGTACTAGCACAGCCATGGAGGGTGGAGACTGGTTCATCACAATGTCGCCACGGGCACCTGCAATTGGAAAGAGATAACTGTCTTGCACACATTTACATACAAAGACTTCATAACATAAACATAGACATTGAAAATGTCTTTCTTAAGCCAGGTATAGTGTCACACACCTTTAATCTTAGCAATTGGGAAGCAGAGACAATAGGATGTCTCTGAACCTGAGAATAGTCTTGTCAACATAGTAAATTCAAGAATATGCAGATCCTGTCTCTGAAAAAAAAGAACTTTTATAATGATGATGTCTATATATACTGAATTGATGAAGGAATAGCAATTTTCCCAGGGATTATATACTTATACGATCTTTCTCTATAAAACTATTACTATGGAAAGATTACAATACTTTTAAATTTGTCATCAAATACCCAGAACAGCAATGATATGAGGACCTAGGTCTGTGAATCCATCTTGTGATGCCCCTGCATGTCTGATGCAGCTCAATGTTCACAGAAAAAGACTGATTTATAAAATCTGAGGATCCTGGATACTGATTCCCCCAGAAGTTCTTTTACTCTTGAGAATAGTTTTAGGTATCCTAGGTTTTCTGTTATTCTAGATGAATTTTTTAATTGCTCTTTCTAACTCTATGAAGAATTGAGTTGGGATTTTGATGGGGATTGCATTGAATATGTATATTGCTTTTGGCAAGATGGTCATTTTTTACTATATTAATCCTGCCAATCCATGAGCATGGAAGATTTTTCCATCTTCTGAAGTCTTCTTCAATTTCCTGGAGGATCCTGCTATACCACTCCTGGGCATATACCCAGAGGCTTCCCCTGCATGCAATAAGGACACATGCTCCACTATGTTCATAGCAGTCTTATTTATAATAGCCAGAAGCAGGAAAGAACCCAGATGTCCCTCAACCGGAATGGATTCAGAAGATGTGGTATATTTACACAATGGAATACTACTCTGCAATTAAAAACAATGAATTCACGAAATTCCTAGGCAAATGGTCAGAACTTTAAAATATCATCCTTAGTGAGGTAACCCAATCACAAAAGAACACACATAATATGCAGTCACTGATAAGGGGATATTAACCCAGAATCTCAGAATACCCTAGACACAATACGCATATCAATAGATTTCCAAGAAGATGGAAGGAGAGACCCCTGGTCCTGGAAAGACTGGATGTAGGGGAATGCCAGGACAGAGAAGCGAGAGGGGGTTGAATGGGGAAAAGAGGGAGGGAAGGGGGTTTATGGGACTTTTGGGGAGGGAGGAAACGGGAAAGGGGAAATCATTTGGAATGTAAATAAAAAAACTTAGAAAATAAAAAAAAAAATCTGAGCATCTGGACAGCCTGTGGGGACCAAGCAAACCAGTCAGCAAAGATGGAAACAAATAGCCCAGCAGTCAGCATGTGAGAGTGGCTGGTATCATTCAACAGCCAATACCATCTGAAACTGTAAGCAATCTCTGGAAGGAAATCAATTTAGAAGCTAATGGTCCAATTTGGAGCTCTCAAGCCATAAATTTCTAGATGCTCTAATCACAGGCTTCAGTTCTCAATCAAAGACATGCTTATATAAGTTTACAGACATGCTAGGAGAACTAACAATAACAATCTATGGGAAATTACATCATAACATTGTGGGTAACAATAGAAAGCAACAAAGAAGAAATATGGGGAAAGGAAGTGAAAATAAAGCATGAAGGACAGGAGGGAGAAAGGGAAAGGAGGAAGAACGCATGGAAGAAATGAGGAAAAGAAAAATGAGAGTGAAGGAAAAGAAAGGAAGGAAATATAGTGATAGGAAAGGGGGAAAGAGAAAAGAAAGGAAGAAAAGGGAGAGGCAAGAAATGAAAATCAAAATGAAAAATTGACAAATTTTGGACCAGTTTTATGTAACACTGGCCCAAAATTGCAAAGCTCCAAAGCCATTCATATCCTGATGTCAAAGGAAAATACTACAAACTCTTGAACTATAGTTTCCAAGCTGAGCATCATCCAGAGAGCAAAGGCAGTCCAGGAGTTCATTCCATGGATTTATGTGGCATTCACATTTAACTATAGGGTTATAAGGGTTTTAATGTCATTGTAAATGTAAACCAAATAGAAACTTGACACTAACATTCCAAATGCTAGAGTCTGAAATGGTGTTAACAAAAGTAGAAAATGGAGAGGAGAGTAAAAATGCAAGAATTCCTCTGGAACTCATGCTGCAATCTAATGCTGAAGCTCAACACTGACCAAGTTTGCCTTCTTAGAGAAATATATGTCCAAGGGATCAGGTACTAAATCTGTGGGTCATGTAACAGAATCTATAGGCCATTAAAAATTCTCCAGTCTGTTTGGAGTTCTGTAGGCTTCTTGTATGTACATGGACATCTCTTTCTTTAGGTTAGGGAAGTTTTCTTCTATAATTTTGTTGAAGATATTTACTGGCCCTTTAAGTTGGAAGTTTTCACTCTCTCCTATACCTATAATCCTTAGGTTTGGTCTTCTCATTGTGTCCTGGATTTTCTGGATGTTTTGGTTCAGGAGCTTTTTGCATTTTGCATTTTCTTTAACTATTGAGTCAATGTTTTCTACGGTATCTTCAGCCCCTGATATTCTTTCTTCTATCTCTTGTATTCTGTTGTTGATGCTTGCACCTATGACTCCTGAATCCTTTCCAAGATTTTCTATCTCCAGAGATGTCTCACTTTGTGATTTCTTTATTGCTTCTACTTCCATTTTTAGATCCTGGATGGTTTTGTTCAGTTCCTTCACTTGTTTGTTTGTGTTCTCCTGTAATTTATATATTGTTTTCCTGAGGTTTTAGTAAATATTTCACAGGTGATAATGTACTTCAAACACATGAGACAGAAGACCCTGAGCTCAAACTGACCTGAGTGACTCCTCGCCAAGAACTAGCTTTCATGATACCAGAAGGTACCATGCAAGCTTCCAAAGTAATCTGTAGTTCTACCAAACTATTGCACTTTTGAACCACTAATATCAGTATTGCACTATATAATTAAGTGGAACGTGGTGGCATGTGTACCTTGATGGTAACCAACAGCTTTAAAATTGGACTTAAGACTTACTCAGCAAGAGGAAAATCATGCCTGGTACTGCAAACATAGCCAACTGCCCAGGGCTATTGACATCATGGATCTTGAAGGAGACTCTAACCCTTTTCTTTACTAAGCCAGAATACTCCCTAACTACCTGCTAAACAATTTGTCCTTTATACCACAGATAACCCCTCATCTATACCCCTCATCAAGAAAACCACAGATGCAAACCATTATAGAAAGCCACAATCAATTTAAATGCAGTGGTACAGCCCAGTCCCACTAGATACATCTACAAGGCATTCCCACATCTAAGACTCAGGGAACATTAAAGAAGAGGAAGAAGAAGAAAGGGTTGTAAAAGCCAGAGGGGCATGGAATTTCCTGTTAGATTGTCTCCTAACATGTCAAACACTACACACGTGAAATCTCGTATGTTTTAAAAAATGCTATTCAGTATATTTGGAAAAGGACTACCTCTAACACATATTTCTATTAATCTTTTATTTTGCCTGGTAGCAGGAGATCTAAAAGAATTTGCAATCTGTGACATAAATGACAGAAATTCTAAAGTTTTTTAAATGCCAGATTTTCCTTTTCTGTGATAACTAGAAAGGAATAATTAGGATGTCTTTTGCCCTTTCAGATACAGACCAGAATACATATTTCCATGCCCCATGTCTATAATACTGTGTTAGCACTGAGAGTAGTGTGCATCATGTCTTGAAATAGATCCAAAATTTCAAAGTTAATTTCTGCCCACTGCTCTGGGAGGATGAACGTTTTTTTGGTTTCTCCAAAATACAGAAAGCAATTTATACCAATGCCTCATGTAATAGACTACCTACTCTCTTACTTCGTTCCACATCATTTTATTAGCAAATTTGCATATGGCTCCCCAAAGTGGTCCTTCTCTTCAAGGATTAAAGGAAAACTCAATTCTCTTGGCTCCACTGTTTGCTTTCCCAGAATGAGGTTCCCTCTGCATAGCTTGCAGTACTAGGTAATTCTCTGGATTCCAGGTAAGATCAGAGATAAAGAAGGAAAACAGGTACTGTATAACCCCTAGGGTCATGCTGCTTTTCATGTGTCTTCTGTTCACATGTGGATTTACCTGCAAAATGGGAAAGGGATAGGTCATGAACTTATTTTTGGTTTTCTTCCAAAGATGGAAAGAAATTTATTCCAGTGACTCACCTAATAGACTATATACCCTCCACTTAGCTCTACTCATATCACCTTGCCCACTAGAAAATTTGCATATAAATAACCAGGGAGACCCTTCTCTTCAAGAATTAGAAGAAATCTAGTCAGTTCTGCTCTTGTCAACACTATTTCAGAATGAGGTCCATTTGCATAGTTTGGGTGCTAATGCTCTAGATCCAAGGTGAGGTCAGAGATGGGGAAGAAAAGCACGTGATGAGCTGCACAGCCATGCTGCTTCCTGTGTGTCTTCTGTTCACATGCGAGATGAGATGAGCAGGACTCATCCTACAGGGTGGGACAGGAAATTGCATTTGTGAGAGGGGTCCACAAGGAGTGAGGACCTGAGCTTTAGTGATGATTGTCATGTATGAAGAGTGAAATGTCATGAGGAAATCCTAGGGAGGATCTTCTATTGCATGAAAATGTATTATATTTCTAAATTGGATATTGCAGGTGTGCAAAACAAACACCAATAGTTCGCATGAAATGCCAGAAGATAAAAAAGTGGTTAAATGGATAAAAATTTCACATGAGAACACATTTGTCTCTCATACTTTCAAGATTCTCTGAAGATATAGGGATGACTCAGACTCTTATTTCTGTCTATCATTAGTAGGGACCTGACTAAAATCCCTTGCAGGTCAAATCAGAACCTTCTAAGTTACTTGAAATGGGTTGTACACAGTCAGGACAGTAGCCACAGCTGCTTGCTGATTTATAAAGTTTTGAAGATGTACTACTCTGGGATTCTTGAAAAGGTCAGTGGCAGTAGGTCAAGGAATACACACACACACACACATACACACACACAAAGGATGTGGTCATTTATTATGGTATAAAAGGCATACAGTCTCTTCATACACTGCTATAGCCTAAAATTAAAACCACGATATTTGGATGGACCAACTTCCATCACATGTTACTTGTCTTTGAAATATCATAGAAAATTGTCTGAAATTGTAAGAGAGGAAGAATCATAAACAAGTTACAGCTGAGCTCTGTGCTCCATGGGAATCACAGCTTCACCCAGGCAAAGCCTTAATAGTACTTTCAGTTACACCATCCTCAGCATGGAAACTTGGAGCAGAAGAATAAACATTATCCAAATTCTTCTAAATAAATAGATATTAAAAGTAAAGAAAGTTCCAGAATATCAAAAACCAATGTTCTTTTGAAGACTAGTTAGTGAGTTTTAGATAATATTTTGTGACTGGCAGATTCTTCTATTTTTTGACAGTGATATAGAAACCAAAGCAAAACCATAAAAATCATTTCCCCTAACAATTAATAAATAAGAAATCATGAAAATTAACACAGAAGAGTTAACATTATATACTACTGAAGAAACAAAGAACTACAGTATGGACAGTCCTCACAAAACATGGAAATGCCATATAATTCAGTTAGGCCTGCACTAGGTATATTCAATTTGCTTCCTTATGTATAAAGCATATGTAGTGGGACAAACATATCAGTTTAAGAAATCTCTGTTTCACAGCTTCACTCTTAAAAACCAGATTTCTAAAATCACAGAGTTGAGATGAGTGGGGGAAGACTCAGCTCAGAGACTGAATCTCGGTGAACAACCACCATAAGAGGTTTTCGTTTTGCTCTAGAGCACTATGGGAGGAAAATCCCAACTCTGATACAGTAATATGTTGCACCATCTTCAGCCTCCACAGGATTGATAGTGAGTGTAAACGCTGTCACAGACCCACTGCCACTGTACCATGTAGGGACTCCAGATGCAAAATAGATGAGGAGTTTGGGTGGCTGTCCTGGTTTCTGTTGATACCAATACACATAACTATAACTAGTTGAACTGACACTTGCACTGGCCCTGCAGGAGATGGTGTTCTTCTGCCCTAGTGACACAGTCAAAGAAGCTGGGTCAGCGCAATGTCACTAGTGGATCCTGTAATGATAATCACACATTGCTGTCACAGATCTACCAAAAGCATTCTAGTGTAGAACTATTTTATGTGCTGTCTGAAACAGAAGTCAAGCTACATTCTGAGAAGCTGTAAAATAAATAAGAAACTTAATACCAATTGAATGCCATAATTTCAATGACCAGGACACTGAGGCATGGAAAAGAACAAGGAACACAGTGGATGCTCACAACACTACACACTCTCACCTAGAACCCAGACCAGCAGCAGAGCAGAGACCATTTCTAAGAGCTGTACTAGAGGCTGCCTCTTGGGTACTGGCAAGCTGTCTTTAAAGATGGGTTGAGAAACCTGAAATGTAGTTAACGTCTTAATATGCAAATAAATTCAGAGAAGCTTGACTTGGTGCTCAAAGAACACCTCCACTTGAGTCACCCTGTGGCAGTTAGGATTAGCAAAGAATCCCCTAGAGGGTTTTAAGTGTATGCCAGGTAATGTGGTAGCTGGCCTTGTGGAATCATCATGTTCCCTTATTCTGAGCTCCTGTGAGGGAAGTGAACTCTCATTACTGTACTGTAAAGGATGGGAGTTCCAGGAGCACTCTTATACCCTCAGAATTAAGCTTTTAAAAAAATGTCTTTATTTTTGCTTTATGTATATGTGTATTTGATTTATATGTATATCAGTGCACCACATTTGTAACTGTTGCCACTGGATTTGAGAAAGGGGAATTTGGTTCCTTAGAAGCAGAGTTACATATGGTTATGAGCTGACATCAATACTGGGAACTGGGTCCATAACCTCTGCAAGAACAGTAAGGGCTCCTAAACACTGAGCCATTTCTCTAACACCAAACTTTTTTTAAAATCTCAAAATAACATATTTGGCATTGTGCTATTTCTCACCAAGAGAAAACAAACTTGTTTATTGGCATAGAGTAAAAAAGAATGCATCATGATTACATCAAAGAGGGAAGTTGGTTCGAATAAGAGGCTTTAATATACGTTTAATAAGGAGCAGAAGTTGACTTTGTCTTTCTTGGTGTCAAAGATAGAAGCCAAGTATTTTGTCATCTTTTAACAGAAGCTACAGGGAGGGATGTCGGTCCCCCATCTATACCCTATATTCTTTGTCATATTTAGGGAAGATCCTACTACTACATGGTCACTTCAGGGATTATATCATGAGCTTGCATGGATTTTTTGCACTGATAGAGACCATGATAGCATTGCTAATTCTTAAGTACTTCTTGCTGAATTGAAGTTAGTGGTTTTGGTTTTGAGCCAACCTTTCAACCCTGAAACACAACAAATTTAGCTATATTGTACACTCCACTTAATGTGTTCCTAGATTTCCTGTGCAAAAATTGAAGGTGTCCTTATGTCAACCAAAGGAACTGCTCTCTCTCTCTCTCTCTCTCTCTCTCTCTCTCTCTCTCTCTCTCTCTCTCTCTCTCTCTCTCTCTCTCCCTCCGTGTCTCCCTTTTCCACTTTCTATCTTTATTTTGTCATATGGATAATACTGGCAAGCACAATGAGTCCAGTGGTATTCCTTCCTTTTATGTGACATTGAAGAGTTCCAGGAGCATTAGTGTCACTCTTTATTAAAGATCTGGCAGAATCCCACAGAACATCTATAGGTAATGAGTTTCACACTTTTGAGAGACATTTTTATTACCACTTCAATAATATTGCTTGCTTTGGTTTTGTTGAAGTTTATTAATATCTTTTTTGTTTGATGCTGTTATGTCATATATGTCTAGACACATATACATTTCTTCTAGATTTTTCCATTTAGGGGGAGTATAAGATTTCAAAGCACTATTAAATGAATTCCTGGATTTCATTTGGATCTGTTACAAATCCCTCTCTTCTGTCTAGGAGTTCACTAATGTAAGTTGTTTTTCCTTGCTGCTGTCCATTTATTAATTCAAAGAACAAAAACATTGAATAATTTTATTTACTACTATTTTAATACTTATATCATTAATTTCTGCTCAGATATTTACCATCTCTTCCCATTAACTGCTTTGGTTGGCTTAATCTTTTCCTTAGACAGTGAGGTTCATCATTAGGTACTTACTTGAGAACTCTCTGAATTTGGTCATTTGCTGGATGTCATTCTTGTTTTTAATGTAAGCATTCAAAGCTATATAATTTAGTCTCAGCATCATATAACTGCATCTGAAAGTTGCTGGAATGCTACGGTGTCATTTTCTTTTGATTCTGGGAATTGTTTGTTTTTCTCAATGACTTCAATAAATCAAAGGTAGTTCAAGACGTTGCTATGCAGTCACAAATTATTTAGTTCCTGTAATGTGTGCTGGATTCTAGTTTCATTTAAATTTTTTTATTCTTGTTAAAAGTTACATTGTGACATAAAATGAAGCGTATCTTTAGAATTTTCATGGGCTGTAATGAAGGATGCACAGTACACATACATACATGAGATATATTATAGAACTTTTTTTTGTCCATTCATTGCTTGTGCAGTTTAATGAAGTCTCCTTTGTGTTTTCAATTTGAATCTAAAGATGAGGGTGCAGACATTTCTCTTTGCTATTGTGCCAGGACATATCTGACTTTCTATGTCCATTGCATCCAAACTTGTTTTATCGAATTGGAAGTGCAATGACTGATTTGTATATATTTGGTATTGTTTTGTACTTTTTGGTGATTTCATTTCACTTATTGCTTTCTTTATATGCTTTCATCAGCATTGGTTTGGATTCTACTGTGGCAGATATGAGAAGATCTATGCCTGCTTGATTTGCAACCCATTCTCTTGATAGATTTATTTCCATCCATACACAGCATGCGTATATCATTACCAGATAGGCATGTTTCTTGGGGAAAACATCAAGTTAGATATACTTTTTAAACCCAGTTCAATAACATGTGTATCATTATTGCTTAATTGTGGTGACATAAGGTTATTAAGAAATGTTAATTAATTTCTATACCTTTGCTAGGTTTCTTGATGGACTGGATTGTTTATTTGCTTGCTTGCTTGTATGATTGCTTGCTTGCTTGCTTACTTATTTTTCAGCTATATTAGAGTTTTGTGGCTTACAGTGTTAAACATACAGGACTCCTTTCATGATATCCATTTTTTTCTACCCTTCTCTTGACATTATATTTGTTTGTACAGTCATGATTAGGACACTTTTTTTTCCTGTGTGCATAGTATTTTTATAATGTCTTCTGCAGTACTGCTGTCACGGTCATGAAATGCCTCGGTTTATGATTATCTTGTATTTGTCAGATACAAGAATACTGGAAGATACTGGAAGAACCTTTCAGGAGACAGCTATATAAGGCTTCGGTCAGTAATCTCTTGTTAGCATTCACAATAGAGTCTCAGTGTGGTAACTGTACGTGGGATGGATTCCCCAGGTGGGGCAGTCTCAGCAAGGTCCATTCTTCAGTATCTGTTACATAGTTTCTCTGTATCTCTTCCCATGAGTATTTTGTTCCCCCTTCTAAGAAGGACCAACATATCCATACTTTGCTCTTCCTTCTTCTTGAGCTTCCTTTGGTCAATGTTTTCTATGATATCTTCAGCACCTGAGATTCTTCTATCCCTTGTATTCTGTTGTTGATGCTTGCATCTATGACTCCTGATTTCTTTCCTAGGTTTCTATCTCCAACGTTGTCTCCCTGTATGATTTCTTTATTGTTTCTTCTTCCATTTTTAGATCCTGGATTTTTTTTCAATTCCTTCACTTATTTGTTTGTATTTTCCTGTAATTTTTAGGGGATTTTTGTGTTTTCCTTTTCAAGGGTTTCTAACTGTTTACCTGTGTTTTTCTGTATTTCTTTAAGGTATTTATTTATGTTCTTCTTGAAGTCCTCTATCATCATCATGAGACGTGGTTTTAAATCCAAATCTTGCTTTTCTGGTGTGTTGGAATATCCAGGATTTGCTGTTGTGAGAGAACTGGGTTCGGATGATGCTGTGATGCCTTGTCTTCTGTGGGCAATTTTCTAAAGTTTGCCTTTAGCCATCTCGTTAACTCTGTGTTAACTGGTTTTGCTGTCTCTGACTGTGTCATTTCCATCCTGTAAGCCCGTATATCAGTACTCATGGGAGATCAGTTCTCTCTAGGAGGAATTTGGGTATGGAGAGCTGTGGTACAGGGTCAGCTCACAGGTGCGAACAGATATCAGAAGGATCCTGTACCCAGTTGATCCTTGGTTCCTGTGTCCTGTTGGCTCTGAGCAGGTCCCTTTTGGACCAGAAATTTGAAGAGAGGTGTTCTTACCTGTGACCAGCTCTCTCATGGAGGTATTTGTGTATCTAGCTTTGGTGGCCGAGGATCAGCTCTGGGTAGACAGAAGTCAGAAGACTCCTGTCCCAGGCTGCCCCTGAGTTCTGTGTCCTCACAGTTTCCATCAGGTTCCTCTGAGCAGCAGAGGTGGTTCTACCTGCACTTCCAGGCATGCCCACCCTCATGAGACGTTATATATCTCCCTGTACCACCTGGGTATGGAGCTCTGTAGCAGAGGATAGTCTCCAGCAGCACACATAAATCAGAAGGCTCCCTTATGAGGGTTCCAGGTGGGTTCCTCTGTCCTGAGAGTTCAGGACGGTTACCTTGGAGCAGCAAAGGTGGTCCTACCTGTACTCCCAGGCATGTCCACACTTCTGGGTGGCTAGCTATCTCCCTGAGTCACCTCAGTATTGAGCCCCGCGGCAGAGGATGGTCTCCAGCTGCAGACGGAAACCAGAAGGCTCCCACTTGAGAGTTCCGGGCCAATTTTCTGCATTTTCATATAAAGGTTTTTCATAGCAAAAGACAAAAAAAAAGATTTTGAATCCTTTATTTATTACTGGGATTTGCAAATTTTGTCATGAATGTTTCGGGCACACTGGCTCTCAGAAAAAGGAAGTATGCATCCCCAGAGCTATGTGTGGCTCAGGCAGATGGTGAGAGTCTCAAGAAGGTTTGTGTAGGAGGCTGAAGCACTGTGGGAGGAGTATCATAACACTGCTGACAGTAATAAACTGCCAGGTCTTCAGCCTGCAGACTGCTGATGGTGAGAGTGAAATCTGTCCCAGATCCACTGCCTATGAAGCGATCAGGGACCCCAGATTCCCTAGTGGATGCATAGTATATCAGCAGTTTAGGAGATTGCCCTGGTTTCTGCTGGTACCAGGCCAAGTAGTTCTTTTGGTTTCCACTGTATAAAAGACTCTGGCTGGACTTGCAGTTCATAGTGACCTTCTCTCCTGCTGACACAGCCAGGGAGGATGGAGACTGAGTCATCACAATGTCCCCACAGGTACCTGAAATAATGAATATACAGTGAAAATACATAGATGCACACACACAGATTATAATTACAGTTGAAATTTGTCAAAGATTTTTATAATGTCATTATGTCAGTTTATTATTATGCTAGAAATATTACATGCTTGCACACATTGGAAATTTCTTTTATAAAGTATATGAACCTGAAATGATAATAATACTTTTAAATTTCTCACCAGACACCCATAGCAGAAGAGACAAGAGGACCTGGGCTTGAGACTCCATCTTGCTCCCCCTGCCTGTCTGATGCTGCTCAGTTCACACTGGTTTATAAATTCTGAGTAGCTAGGCTAGGCTGGAGGGTCCATGCAAAGCAGCCAGCAAATGCAAAAGCAAATGCCTGGGCAGTATATGTGAGAGTGGTTGGTATCAACAACCAAAAATACCATCACAGAGTATATGCGAGATCATTGAAAGATAATAGCTAACAGATCAACAGAAGAATACTGGGTGCTCTAATAGCAACATTGGGTTAAAATCCAAGAAATACTTTTAAATCAGTTGACTTTCTCAAAAACTTTAGGAGAGCTATTGCAGACTGACAGTCCCAGGGAAATAATAAGATATGCTCAGAAATCACAACAACAACAAAGGAAACATAGAGTAAAGTAAGAGTGGAGGGTGGAGACACAGACCTACCTGCAAAACCACTTAGGTCAATGAACAGAGTCTCGGCTTCTGTTTCCAGAGTAAACATGGGACAGAAACCACATGAAGATCAAGAAGAAGGAAGACTAATGTGTGGATGCTTTGGTCCTTCTTAGAGGGGGAGAAAAATACTTATAGGAGGAAATATGAAGAAAAAATGTGGAGCAGAGATTAAAGAAAAGGCCATCCAAAGACTGCCCCACCTGGAGATCTATTCCATACATACTCACCAAACCCAGACACTATTGTGGATGCAAAGAGGTGAATGTTGACATGAACCTAATATAGCTGTCTTCTGAGAGGCTCTGCCAGAGCCTGACAAATATAAAGATGGATGCTCAAAGCCAACAATTGGACTGAGAACAGGGTCTACAATGGAGGTGTTAGAGAAAAGACTGAAAGAGCTGAAGGTGTTTTCAACCCTATAGGAAGAACAACAATATCAACCAACCAGAACTCTAAGAGTTCCCAGGGACTGAACCACCAACCAAAGAATACACATGGAGAGACTCATGGCTCCAGCAACATATGTAGCAGAGAATGACATAGTAGGACCTCAATGGGAGAAGAGGTCCTTAGTCCTGTGAAGGCTGGATGTCCCAGTGTTGGGGAATGCCAAGGCAGGGAGGCACGAGTAGGTGGGTGAGTATGGGATCACCCCCATAAAATCAGGGGGAGGAGATAGGGTGATTCCAGCGGAGGGGGGGACCCAGAAAGGGGATAAAATTTGAAATGGAAATAGAGAAAATATCTAATAAAAAACAAAGAAAAAAGAAAAGAGAAGTTTAGAATTCATTCTGTAGGAATCCTGGGAAAAATTAATTTAGTTCTGGGACCTGAGAAGTTTAATTTCAAAGAAAAGGCAAACCCAGAAGAAAATAATATGCCTTTTTTCCACAACTTTGTGAAACTGAAAAAGGGCTCTAAATTGGGGAATGGAAAGGGAATGAAACATCTAGATTTCTCTATAAAATTGTGGCAGTCGACCAACACTGTCAAGAGTGTTTATTTCAGAAATGCATATTCTCGGGTAATTATGAAATTGGCAGTATTGAAACTGGGTGTGTATAGATATACACACAAACACACTTTTATATATATATATTACATATTTAATATATATTGAATATATAACATATATTATTATATATAATATATATTTTATATATTTATATTAAATATATGTATTATATATAATATATATAAATATAGATAATACATATATATACACACACACTTTATATATATATATATATATATATATATATATATATATATATAGAGAGAGAGAGAGAGAGAGAGAGAGAGAGAGACAGAGACAGAGAAACAGAGACAGAGAGAGACAGAGACTTGGTATAATATATAAAGTACAAGAAAGAAAAAATAATTTTTAGAGTATTGGTGTCAGGTCTTCTTTGAAGGTCAGATAGAATTCTGCACTAAAACCATCTGGACCTGTGCTTTTTTTGGTTGGAAGACTTCCAATGACCACTTCTATTTCTTCAGGGGTTATAGGGCTGTTTAGATGGTCTATTTGATCCTAATTTTGGTATTTGGTATCTGTATAGGATATTGTCCATTTCCTCCAGATTTTCTAGTTGTGTTGAATAGAGGCTTTTGTAGTAGGATCTGATGATTTTTTGAATATCCTCAGTTTCTGTTATTATTTCTCCCTTTTCGTTTCTGATTTTGTTAATTTGGATACTGCCTCTGTGCCTTCTGGCTAGTCTGGCTAAGGGCTTATCTATCTTGTTGATTTTCTCAAAGAACCAACTCTTAGTTTTGTTGATTCTTCGTATGGTTTTATTTGTTTCTACTTGATTGATTTCAGCCCTGAGTTTGATGATTTCCTGCCTTCTACTCCTCTTGGGTGTATTTGCTTCTTTCTGTTCCAGGGCTTTCAGGTGTGCCATTAAGCTGCTAGTGTATGCTGTCTCCCATTTCTTTTGGGAGTCACTCAGGGCTATGAATTTTCCTCTTAGCACCACTTTCATTGTATCCCCATAAATTAGGGTATGTTGTGCCTTCATTTTCATTAAATTTGAAAAAGTCTTTGATTTCTTTATTTCCTCCTTGACCAAGTTATCATTGAGTAGAGCATTATTCAGCCTCCATGTGTATGTGGGCTTTCTGTTGTTTCTGTTGCCATTGAAGACCACCCTTATTCCATAGTGATCTGATAGGAGGCATGGGATTAATTCTATCTTCTTATATCTTTTGAGGTCTGATTTGTGACTAATTACATGGTCAGTTTTGGAGAATGTACCATGAGGTGCTGAGAAGAAGGTGTATTCTTTTGCTTTAGGATGAAATGTTCTATATATATCTGTTAGTTCCATTTGGTCTAAGGCTTCAATTAGATTCACTGTGTCCCTGTTTAGTTTCTGCTTTCCTCAACGATCCATTTCAGAGAGTGGGGTGTTGAAGTCACCCATTATTATTTTGTGAGGTGTGATGTGTGCTTTGAGCCTTAGTAAAGCTTTTTTTACGAATGAGGGTGCCCTTGCATTTGGAGTATAGATTTTCAAAATTGAGAGTTCTTCTTGGTGGATTTTTCCTTTGATCAGTATGTAGTGTCCTTCTGTGTCTTTTTTGATGACTTTAGGTTGAAAGTCAATTTTATCTGGTATTAGGATGGCTACTCCGGCTCGTTTCCTGGGACCATTTGTTTGTAAAATTGTTTTCCAGCCTTTTACTCTGAGGTAGTGTTTGTCTCTGACACTGAGGTGTGTTTCCTGCATGCAGCAAAATGCTGGGTCCTGTTTACGTATCCAGCTTGTTAGTCTATGTCTTTTTATTGGGGAATTGAGACCATTGATATTGAGAGATTAAGGAATAATGATTATTGCCACCTGCTATTCTTGACGCTATCTTTATGTTTGAGTGGTTATCTACTTTTGGGTTTGATGCAAGAAGGTTACTATCTCGTTTTTTCCAGGGTGTTGTTTCTCTCCTTGTATTGGCGGTTTCTACCTATTATCCTTTTCAGGGCTGGTTTTGTGGAAAGATATTGTGAAAATTTGGTTTTATCATGGAATATCTTGGTCTCTCCATCTGTGGTGATTGAGAGTTTTGCTGGGTATAGTAGTCTAGGCTGGCGTTTGTGTTCTCTTAGTGTCTGCATTAGATCTGCCCAGGATCTTCTGAATTTCATAGTCTCTGGTGAGAAATCGGTTGTGATTCGGTTGGGTCTTCCTTTATATGTTACTTGGCCTTTTTCTCTTACTGCTTTTAATATTCTTTCTTTGTTTAGTACATTTGGTGTTTTGATTATTATGTGACGGGAGGTATTTCTGTTTCTGTCCAGTCTGTTTGGAGTTCTGTAGGCTTCTTGTACATTCATCGCCATCTATCTCTTTAGGTCAGGGAAGTTTTTCTCCATAATTTTGTTGAAGATATTTACTGGCCCTTTAAGTTGCAAATCTTCACTCTCAT
This sequence comes from Tokudaia muenninki, assembly GCA_036184385.1. Lineage (NCBI taxonomy): Eukaryota > Metazoa > Chordata > Mammalia > Rodentia > Muridae > Tokudaia > Tokudaia muenninki. The sequence goes on from BTHS01000004.1 coordinate 89,699,690, forward strand.
CTATACCTATAATCCTTAGGTTTGGTCTTCTCATTGTGTCCCGGATTTCCTGTATGTTTTGGGTTACACGTTTTTTGTATTTTGCATTTTGCATTTTCTTTGACTGTTGAATCAATGCTTTCTATGGTATCTTCAGCCCCTGAGATTCTTTCTTCCATCTCTTTTATTCTATTGTTGATGTTTGCATCTATGACTCCTGATTTCTTCCCAAGGTTTTCTATCTCCAAAGTTGTCTCCCTTTGTGATTTCTTAGTTGTTTATACTTCCTTTTTTAGATCCTGGATGGATTTGCTGAGATACTTCACTTGTTTGTTTGTATTTTCCTATATTTCTTTAAGATATTTTTGCATTTCCTCTTTCAGGATTTCTGCCTGTTGACCCAAGTTCTCCTGTATTTCTTTAAGCGATTTTTGTGTTTCTTCCTCATGGGCTTCCATCTGTTGATCCATAGTCTCCTGCATTTCTTTAAGCAATTCTCGTGTTTCTACAGTTTTAATGTTATTTTATATTTTTATACAATTTTATTAGATATATTTCCCATGTAAATCTTCAGTTCTATCATAAAATGTTTCTACTTCCTTTTTAAATAAATTTACCAATGTTTTATATGTCTACCATTTTACTCCTAAATTTTCAATGAAAATTGTCAATCTTTATGTGTTTTTCTATATGCTTCTTCAATTTTGTCAGAAATATTTTCATGTAAATCTGTAATTTTATCATAAAAGGTTTTTACTTCCTTTTTCATTAAAATTAAAAAAAGTGTTTATCCATGAAATCTATAAGATAGCATGTGAGGTTATAAAACCCATTAGCACCTACTGGTAAGTTCATGAAAATGTGAGGGGTACCTTAAATTCTTAGTATATGTACAGGGAGCAAGGATCACGAGTACCATAATAATGGGCTAATAAAACAAGTCTTAGGACATTATCCTGAGATTGATCATTTTTGATGACATCGGAAGTCTAGTCTCTGCATGAACACTAGAGGATTCTCTTTCTTATGTATCATTTTTCCTGATCACCCCCTTCCCACATCTCCAAAGCCAGTCAATAACTCTATTGTAGACTCCAATTTCATTTTTCTTAAGAACTATTTACTTTTTGGAACACCTACGAGGATATTTGTTGAACTATATGTATCCGAACTGAGGTTGTCACTAAGATGCCTCAGGAAGAAAGAACCTTATAGTTCATGAAGCTTAAAGACTCAGTAATGTCTGTGTTGCTGAGTAATTAAAAGGAACAAACAAACAAAACACAAATAAGCAACCCAAGTAACAAAAACAAAACACCAAAACTATTGTGGTATAGAGCAGACTCCTAGGCTCCTATAGGCAATACCTTCCAGTGTCCTTCAGTGCCTGTCTTCATCCGAGATATCTGTCTGCAGTTTAAAGAACCAGGAAAAGAAACTCTGCAATCCTAGCTCCACATTTCTGCAACATTGTGCAATGTGTCTGTATGCCTGTCTGTATGCCTGCCTGTCTTGTCTGTCCATCCATCTATCTAACCATTTGTTTATTTGTTTGTTTGTTTGTTTCATCCCCAAACTGCCCTCTCTTCAGGTTCACCTCTCACAGAATCCGTTACCCATCATCTGCTTCTCCTCTGAGAGTGTGGACCCTCCTTGGGTATCACCTGACTTTGTTGCAACCAGTCTCTGCAGAATTAGGCATGTCCTCTTCCACTAGATCCTGACAAGTCAGCCTTGTTGGGGAATAAACACCAGAGTCAGGCTATAGCTTTAGGGGAGAGTCTTCATTCCAGGTATTGGGAAACTTACATGGAGATTAAGCTGCTTATCTGTGTAGCTTATATTATGACTTGAATCCCCAGGTTGCTAGTAGTGAGAATGACATATGATAGATCCACTGCCTCTGAAAGAGAACAGAAAAATACATACAAAAGCTTCACCAAAAGAATACAAGAGATTGAAGAGAGACTCCTAGAGGTAGAAGATGCAATATAACAAATTGATACATCTATCAAAGGAAATGCCAAACTGAAAACATTTCCAACACAAAAATCCAGTAAATTTGGGACATTATGAAAAGACAAAACCTAAGAATAATATGAAGAGGGGAAAAAAAGATTTCCAGTTCAAAGGCCCACAAAATGTCTTCAACAAAATCATAAAAGAATATTTCCCTAATTTAAGAAAGAGATGGCTATAAACATAAAATAAGCTTACAGAATACCCTTTACAATAATCACAGATAATAAAAGTTCTTTGGTGTAACTCTAACAAAGAAAGGGAAAGACCTATATGACAAAGACTTCAGGTATCTGCAAAAAGAAATTAAAAAGCCATCCAAAATTAGAAATATATCCCATGCTCAGAGTTCAGTAGGATTAACAAAGTAAAAATGGTCATCTCACCAAAAGTAAACTACAGACTCAATGAAATCACCATTCAAATTCCAACATAATTTTTTACAGATCCTGAAAGAGCGATTCTCAACTTCATACAAGAAAAACAAGCAAACAAAAAACAGGATAGCTAAAATAATCCTAAACTATAAGAGAACTTTTGGAAGTGTCACAATCTCTGACCTCAAGTTGTACTACACTGAAACAGTAATAAAAGCCGCATCATTTTGGAATAGAAACAGACAGGTTGATCAGGAGAATCTAATTGAAGATGCTGAAATAAATGTTAAAGTCTTTAGTCACCAGGTAAGTGTAAATCAAAACAACCCTGAAATTCTATCTAATATACATCAGAATAGCTAATATCAAAAATTCAAGCAGCAGCTCATACTGGCGATGATTTGGAGCAACGGGAACACTCCTCCATTGCTGGTTGAGGAGAATACTTGTACAACCACACTGGAAATCAATCTGGCAGTTTCTCAAGAAATTAGAAATAGTTATTCCTCAAGAATAATCTATAATACTTCTAGGCATATACAGAAAATATGCTACACAATGCTCATAGCACCTTTATATGTAATAATCAGAAACTGAAAACAACCCCTCATTTGAGACACCTCTTAATGGAAGAATGGATACAGATAAAGTGTTCCTTTAAACAATGGAACACTAATCAGCTATTAAAAAACAAGGAAATCGTGAATTTTGCAGGCAAATGGATGGAACTAGGAAGTATCTTCCGAGTGAGATAACCCAGACCCAAAAGGAAATACATGGTATGTTCTCATTTATAAATGGATTGTAGCCACAAAGTAGAGGATAACCCATGATACACTCCACAGTCCAAAAGAAGTTAAACAGTAAGGGAGAATTAAGAAAGGATTGTTAAATGTTCCTTAGAAGGGGAAATAAAATAGTCATAGGAGTCAGACAGAAAAAGGGAACTGCCTGGGACTCCAGGTGTGTTCAGAGACATTTCTGCAGTAGTCAAACACTGAGGAAAATAAGGTTGGAAAATTCCCATTGAAATGGATGTAAACACAGGTACTGGTTTTATAGCAACTATCATTTGTCCAGGACTCTGTACCATGATTGAATTTTAGAGATTCCTGAACTGGAGGTTCATGAAGATGCAGTCTGCCATCTGAATAACCATCATTCTCCATATGCATCATACTTTTATTTTTTAGTTCATGTCATATTATTAATTGGTAATATCTGAGCACATTTTCAAATAAATTATGCTTTAATTATTAAATAGCAACAGTTCCTGAGTCTGAAAATTCATGTATAAGTTTGATCAAATTTTTACTTTGCTTTAATGAATACTGTAATTATGCTCCTACTAATTTCAAAGTTAAACAAACACCAAGTGGGAAATTGTGTTGTCTCTAGCCCTTCCACAAGAACAACACCCTCATTCTCACCTTCATTAAAGCTGTCTCCAATTATGTATTCAAGATTACAAAAAATAATGAAGAGAGGTTGTAAAAAGATGCACACATTGAGAAACAATAACTTTAGAGTTGTTGACCTCAAATGAATTGTAATTATGCTTTTCTGAGCACTTATTTCTAAATGCCTACATTCACTTTAAGATAATATAGGGTCTCATCTTTTATTGTTTGTGCAAGTCTTCTTCTTCCTTCAGAAAGAAAGATCTTCTATTTTTCTTACAAAGAGAGTTTTTATATTTCAATAGTAAGGGCACTGTAGTGGCTATTCCTGGTTGTCAACTTGACTAAATCTGGAATGAACTAAACAAGAATTGGAAGGCTCACCTATAATCCTAATCTGGAGGCTCAGAGATACAAGTTTCTGACCTGGAGATCTTGATGCATAGTGACTATGAGTTCCAGAAGATTAAAATTAGGGGGGATCTCTGAGTTCAAGATCATCTGGGATTAAAGGAGTGGTGGCACACGCCTTTAATCTGGGCTACACCCTCTGCGGGTGACCTATATAAGGACATTGGAAGAAGGAAGATTCCACTCTGGCTTTTCCTGGCCTGCCTCTTGGGACGGAGCAACTGCTAGTTCCTGCAGTATTTGAGCACCTTGCAAAAGCAAAATGATACATGGCTGAAACACTGTATATAGTAACAAAGTAAGGTGAGGACCACAAAATCCCACAGATGACATCAAGACACAGGCTGTTATGGCATAAATGTTGATGACATTTACTAAAAAATGACATTTTAATTGTAATAGGTTATATCACAACTTCATTATAAAATATTCAAGGATGGATGAATGGATGAGTAGTCTCTCTAAAGATATATGGCCCTATAAATTACCTGATTAAATCAGATGAGATTCTGGCTTTTATTAGCTTAGAAATGGCATTACATACATTACTTCATGAAATGAAGGAGGATGTTTAATATCCCTCACTAATTAGGTTTATTGAAGCACTTAGTTTTTAATATATCTATGTATATACAATATTATTGGAAGAACTTGTGCAAAATATTAACCCTAGAATCTACACACTTAATACCCAAAGGCATGGTCAAGTTGCATAGACATTTCCATGCAAGCGTTCGTTGATTATCTGGTGCTTCCCTGGAAGTAAAGTTTTACCTGAAACTTATAATGTAGGCTATCTAACCCATTTCTCCCACATTTCAACAGAAGATCAAGGTGGGATTTTGATGCACTTAGGTGCATACAGTATCTTTGTGGGTGCTTTTCTAGTATTTTTCCCCGTCTCTCTATTTCTACAGGTTTCAATGGGCATTGAATCATCCATTTCTGATTTCATATCTCATAGAAATGTTGATCAATTTGCATGTCTATAGAAAATCATAGAAAGGATAAAAGATCCTGACAAAGGAGCTTCTAGAAGCCATGATACAGAGTGAGGAACTTGAGAACTGACTTGCTGTTTCACTGTTGCCTCACAAATCAAAATTCGCAAGTTTCAACTCTAGATCTGTAGGTTTCTTGATTGAATTATATTGTTGTGGAGAAATACCATAACCACAAAAGCTCTTACAAAGGAAAGCATTTTTTTGGGACTCACTTAGAGTTTAGAGCATTATCCTAAAGTTGGGAAGCATGGCTGCACAAAGGCAGACATGGGAGATGAGAGTTTGACATCTGGATCAGCATGAGGATGGAAAATAAAAATATTGGGCCTGGATTAGGCTTTTAAAACGTCAAAGCCCAACCCCAGTGGCACACTTCCTCCCACAAGGCCATACCTCCAGATCCTATCAAATAGGGACACTTCCTAAGCATTTAAATAAATGAGCCTATGGAGGCCATTCTTATTCCAACAACAACAGGTACAGCACTAACCAGAAATAAGTAACAAGCACTAAATTTCATGTAGTGTTTAACAACACATAAATGAAAAAGTGTTTCCTTTTTGGTTTAGATGTGTACAGATCAGTGTTCTGCTGTGTAGTCAGGGGTGCTCTTAAGCCCATGATCCTCTTTATACAGTCTTTTCTTTGGTAGCAATAAAGGTCAAACCACTGATTCTGAAATTATGTACTAATATATGTTATTACATAGATTATATATAAATATAATATATATTAATATAAATTATATATTAATAATGTGCTAAATATCCATTAATATGTTGACATCCTGTGATGGTTACACTTTCTCCTATAGATGCAGACAGGGAGGCAGGTAACTGTGTAATCTGGATTTCATCCCAAGCACCTTAAATTGGAAAATTGCAAATAAACTGTTGCATAATTATTCCTGTTAATATTAAATGCAATTTAAATTTTATTAAAATGTAATTTAAATTTAAATGTAATTGTACATTTAAATATCTTAAATAATTTCTGTTTCTCTGTTTAGAAAGATAAAATTTCCTTATGAATTTCATTATTCACAGTAAGGTACACACACAGACACAAACAGATTCATAGATAGATGTAAAAAAATTTCTGTGGCTTTATTGGTTTCTTAATTAGTGCAGTGTTTCGATTACTTGTCGTGAGAATAGAAAGAAAGTATACATGACTGCCAATAGTGCTTTATTTTTGGAGAAAAAAATCACTTCAAGCACATATTAACAGGACGATTTAGTGGAAAGAAAAGTCTGCTAATAAAAATCAGAAGACAAATTAGGATGGATACTACTTTTTGTAGGACAACAAAGGCAGTTTATTGTGAGTAAATTATTATCCTGAAGAAAAACCACCTACCAAGAAGATCCTAAAATCTATGAAAGTAGCAGAAACTAGATGTGTAGGTTCATGGGGATCATTAGTAAAATAACTGAGGAGAAGTGGCTGCCACACTTGCCTTCAACAAACAGAACAAAAATTGAGAATAATTAAATGCAGGCAAAGTAGATTATCTGAGAACAGCACTGGAGTACAGTGGAATATTATCGAGACAGTTAACCAAAGATGCAAATGACATTGTAAAGCAGAATACCCTTTGTGCCCTACAGCAATCAAACCCCTGGCCACACTTTATCTCTAGAAGGAAGTAGCTGGGCCCTGAGGAATTAGAGGGTTTTTGTTCAAGTCTGTATCACTATGTGGGATATTCCACTGCTGGCACTAATAAATGGCAGCATCTTCAGCCTCCATGGTGCTGATTGTGAGAGAGTAAGAGGTCCCAGACCCACTGCCACTGAAGCGAGCTGGGACTCCAGAAGCCAGCTTGGATGTATCATAAATCCAGAGTTTGGGGGAGGCGCCTGACTTCTGCTGGTACCAGTGCATGTAACTCACACTTGAGCTGGAACTGCAGGTGATGGTGACCTTCTCCCCCAGAGATGCAGCCATAATTGCTGGAGACTGGGTGAGCACTATTTCTCCACTGGACACTATGACCAGAAAAAAAGCGACATAGACAGAGAGGGATTAGTAGAAATAGAGATATAAAAATAATTTTATACCACCCAACATTCAGAAGAAAGAAAAAGAGAAAAGTATATTTTAGACTCAAATTTCCCAGGGAAAAGAATATTGATTGGATTATGATGTCAAACTCCCTGCCCTCTGTTATCTGTGACACTGATTAGCAGGAAGCTGAAAATCTGCACCCAAAAATCCATTTTGTATCTGAATTTTGGTCTCTGGCTAATTATTGTTATACTCATACGTACATGGCTTTAAAACAACTGGGAGGTGTTTGTGGTTTCTGAAGATGAAGTATGCAAATACCAAGATATAGTCAAGGTAGTTCTTGGCCGATAAACACATGGTTGGTTAACTAAGGCAATTCAGGTTAATCCAGGATAATATCTACTTACTTGTAGTCACTACACTGATAAAGAAGGAAATTACCGTTTTCTCTTTTCTCCTTTTTATGAGGAAAAGCCTTGTCCTATAGTATTACCTATATATTTCCCTAAAGACAAGATTTATTAGATCCACTTGACAAGAGATGTTCAATAGAGTAGTTTAAGGTATATTTCTCCCATAATAACGTAATATCAAGAATGATGGTTTATGATCACAGAAAACATTATTTGTCCTTATTTTACAGAAAACTGCTCATTAGAAACTTAATTTATTCATTCCAATCTGTTCAGTTGATCATTCCCACAAAGCTAATGGAAAAATAGCATCCAAATGTGATCTGGAGTCCAAGAGTGCTAAAAGACATTTCTGCCACTGTCAAGCACCAATACCTTCCCTAGACGGATAGTGAAAATAACTCTCCCAATGAAATCAATCGAAACAATGGTCTGAAGGATTTAAGAGATTATGGACTGGAGATTCATAAAGATGCAATCACCTTTTTATTGCTAATGTTCACTATCTGTTCCTAAAACAAAGAATTGTCTTTTGGGATAGAGTTCTTCAAATGAACAATATGCATTCACTACGTTGTACATACTGTATTCCCTAAATCTCTCTACTCTACAAGTTTCCAAACAGTTCTAACAGATATTGATTATAAATGTATGTCATTAGAATTTATGTCTTGAACAGGTTAACAGAGAAGAAAGGGACAAGAAATGGGTGCTTTTCTTCAGGATACATAGCAAGCATGGAATGTAGGTATTTCCTCACATAGAAATATAAGTACATATTAGGTCTTTTGATTAAGAAGGATGGACAGAAAAGATTATTGACTGAGTAAAGGATCACCTAATCATTAGTCATGATCAGGGAGTGTAAAGAGGATAGCTATAAAAGAAGAGAAATATGTTGGTGGAATATTTGATGACATGTCTATGGTTCTATTTATAGTTGAATATGTTTGCAAGTGATATGTATGAGATAGTGACAACTAGATATTAGTTTTCATGAAAATATTGATAAAGTTGAGGAATAAAAATAAGAATGAGTCTCATTGTTAGAAAAGGGAGATATTTATCTGAAAGGAGTGTTAAATAAACAATGTGTCTTAGGAATGAAATTGAAGATATAACATTAAACTCATGCCCTTTTTGGTAGAAATATGAATATGTGTTTATCTGTGTGAATAGAGATATAAGCTGATAACTTCTCGGGATACAAAAGAATTCTTCAGACATCAACAGGACCCATAATGTATAAATGAAACATTGTTGAAAAGAACAATTGGTTTACTTATTTTTAATTTTAGCATTAAGAATATACAGCATATGCCTAAACTTGCCTTTAAAAATGAGCTTAAATGTTATCGTTAATTGCAAACCAAACAAACCCACGGCAATTCTCCTTCTATTCTGCTTATATTCACTAGGCAAGGACTCTCAGATTCTTGGTGATTGCTGCATTCACCGGCCTTAGTAAAGTGGCTCTTTAAAAATAGTAACTGCACAATAAATAATTTTTTCATTATTAGTGAATAGTTTTCCAGCTAGATTCATTGAGTAACTTGATATGCTTTGCCATGTTTTCATCTGAAATAGTAGTCTGACATCACTAGAGACTAAAATCAATACTAATAAAACAGAGCTTACTCCTTCATGTAAAAAGACAAATGGAGTGCATTAGTGGTATTGTAATGATGCCTAAACCTCCATACTCCATGCATTATACATGATGTACTGGAAATAAGGAGTTATAGAAACTTTGTTTAATAATATAATCCTGTGTTATCTAGTATACAAGGAGAATATATAATTTCCATCCTGATCAATTTTCTAATAATTTGGATTACAACTGCTGTGGAATAGTTATTCCACCTCTGTTGGAAATTATTGAATGAATTTCCTTCGTGCATCATTACAAACATTTCTTCCAAATCGGAAGAAATGAGACAAATAACTCAAGAATGAAAACGACAAGCTGACAAGCTTATACTTTTAAGGTTGTCTTTGTATTTACTTATGTGTATGTGCATATTACATATGTATTAAATTGAGATTAAAAGAAACAGGTATGAAATGTTAGAACTGATGCTATTACACGTGGTTTTAGCCACCAAATGTGGGTGCAGGGGACCAAACACAGGTCCTCTGAATGGATATCTACTCTCTTAACTATTGAATCTTCTATCTATTCAGTTCCAATAAATACATCTGGATGAGTAAATGTGTTTATTCTGGTTACTTACATAGCAGTTGAACTGCTATATTCCTAAAATTTGCATCAATGCCTCCCATTCCTCCTACCAAGTTTCAATTCCATATAATTGTCAGTCCACCACAGAGTCATGCAAACATTGGCATAGACTGCCATCTAGTTATGAAACAGGAGAAGCAGCAAAAGGCTCAGACAACCCAAGCCACAGAACAAACCAGACACATGGGAAGTTAAATATTTGTGTTGTCCTAATCTTTTCTATTTTCAGGGATTTTAATTTTTATAACACGCTTACCACACCATGTGAAAGATGGCTTTGTTTTTCTGTACTCTGCCATGTACATTAGATAAATGATGCCTTGCTATGAGGTAAGGTCTCTCTGACTAGGTATTGGGAGATGAATGTCATATAAGACAACTGAAACCAGGAGAGAGATATTACAAACCAGAATTTAATAGAAAATTGTAGTTCATGTCATTTAGGAAGGATACCTGTAATTGAAATGGGATTGAATTATCAGATGACAGTTTTTCAGTGCCCAAAATAGACAGCCAAGTAACTGGAAACTAGATTATAGTCTTATAAATTTTCACACCTGCAACATCATAATTGTACCATTTAACATATAAGAATATACAATATTATATTTGTGTATATGTTATACATGTGTGTGCAAACACACACACACATAAATGTATGTCTCTGTGTGTATGTTTATGTGTTATCGCAGAATAAAAGAGTCTGTCAGCACTTTGGTAGTAGGATCAAATTCTTTGGTATATTTAAAGATATCCTCTATGACAGGGAGCATCTAGAAGACCTTTTTCCTATTTATCATTCTTATGCAATGTGAAGAGGAACAAACATCACAGAACTGAGATGAAGAAGTTCAGCTGCTCAGAAAATTCTACATTACACCAAGAAATCTGTCTGCCCTGTAGGGAGCTAACAATAGTAGCTATTATTAGTGTGGAAACCCTAGCGGAAACTATGCAAAGCAGATTCAGTTAGAGGTGGAAGTATAGTGATCATTCAGAAGACACATTCTGGTCTATTCTTTTTATTTTTAGCAGTTACCCTGTAACGTGGTGAAATGAATATTTTCTAAAAAATATGGCAACACAGTTCACAATGGGCCATGAACTACAACAGAAAGTCTGGTAAGATGACTGAACACTAGCCCACCATAGCTAGTAAGAATTGAGTGGGTTAATGAAAGCCTAGATTATCTTCATGTCAATATCTTATAGAGTCATGAGAACAAAATAACAAGCAGCATGCTACAGAAGGTCTGAGTAATAGAGACACCAACAGAAACCCACAGACTTTATCCTTCTCTTGAATAAACTAGTCAGAAAACAAGGTGTGTTATTTATTTTCAGTCTCATTTAAGCACAAATGCAGCCACTCACTGAGTTCTTTGATTTGCATAATATGACCATGGGACAAGTCCCATATAATATAAAGCTCAGAAAGCTTTCTGTAGAAAATGCTGTTGTCCCAGCCAGAAGTTTTACCTGTTTTGCAAATTACTCTGAAGCCATAAGCTGCAGGCCTCTGGGAAATTAATACCTGCTGCTTAACAGAGGGATGATGGGGGTTTTATGGAGGGTAAACTGGAAAGGGGGATATCATTTGAAATGTAAATGAATAAAATGGTTAATAAGAAGATCAAAACAATCAAACAATCAAACAAAAAATCCAGACGAGTGATTAGGTAATATAGACATATTTGTTTTTGTGTGTTTATTTAGTTGCTTTGTTGGTTTTTCGAGACAGGGTTTCTCTGTGTAACCCTGGCTGTCCTGGAACTCACTTTGTAGACCAGGCTGGTCTCGAACTCAGAAATCCTCCTGCCTCTGCCTTCCAAGTGCTGGAATTAAAGGTGTGTGCCACCACCGCCCAGTTTAATGAAAGATGTCTTCTACCCTAGTCTTTTTTTTTTTTTTGAGACATGGTTGACATATTTGAAAAGGAATTTTTATTTTTAAGAGAAAGCAAAAGGGTGAAAAATCCTATCAGACAAATCAGACAATGCGCTCCCTTGATTTCTAAGTTGCTCTCTGTCTTTTAATTTCTAAATTACTCTCCTACTCTTCTCATTGTTCTCAGTTCTTTATACATTTTCTCCAAATACATGATCACATGGTATCTATCTCAAAAGTTCACCCCAAGTTTAACTATATATTCAAATCATAAAATGAATAAGAAATTTACAGCAGAGATGTTTACGTAGGTTCTTATGAGGAGTATTTATCTAACTAGACGTTGATTTTCTGTCACTAGCACCACAGGTTCATTGAAAGTTAACAACTCTAATTCTCAAGTCTAAGTTAACAATAAAGTTTTGCACAAATAAACTCAGTCAATATTTTATATTTTGTCTTTTCACCTGCAATAAATCATTTGTTCCCTTTTATGAGCTTTGTTTAATTGTTTTACAGCCCCAAGGAAAGTTTTCCTTAATTGTGAATCTGTCTGTTTTCTATCTTAGTGCAAATGACCCATGACACATGAAAACTAGCAGTTCTCATTGCAGTATTCATGTTGCAGAGGGCCTTAATTGCATTCCTTTAATAAAGGGCTCAATAATTCCTAGCATAATTTTAGAAATTCTTATAGAATTATCAGGAGAAATTAAGAGATCATCTTTCTGTATAGCAGTATAGCATCACTACAAGACAGCACATCTTCTCCGAATGAAGAAAACTGCCCCATAATTTGGACCTGTGCTAAAGGATTATTATTTAATCTAATAATGACAGGAAAGGCTTATCAATAGCACCAATTAAATCCTGAAAATGTCAATTCTTGGACCTTGCATTTTAAGACTTATTTATTGCAATATACAGTTCATGGTGAAACCATCTCAGGAAAACCACCTGCTAGCCTGTAGCACTTAAAAAGGTGCAAGTTGGAAAACTCACAACGTGCATAAAGAAATAAAGGGACACTATTTCTAAGGTGTGATGGTGATTATCTCATTGATAAGTATCTTAGTTAGGGTTTCTATTCCTGCACAAACATCATGACCAAGAAGCAAGTTGGGGAGGAAAGAGTTTATTCAGATTACACTTCCACATTGCTGTTGATCACCAAAGGAAGTCAGGAGTGGGATTCAAGCACGTCAGGAAGCAGGACCTGATTCAGAGACCATGGAGGAATGTTTCTTACTGGCTTGCTCATCCTGCACTCTTACAGAATCCAAGACTACCAGCCCAGGGATGGCACCACCCACAATGGGCCCTCCGCACTTGATCAGTAATTGGGAAAATGCCTTATAGTTGTAGGTGCTTTTGTAGACATGAAGACTTATTCTAGAAAAAACTGGAATCTCTGATGCTACTCTAGAATACAGAACATTCTCCCTCAAAGGTCTAGTCTTCCTGAGTCATATTGAGAGATGTCAGGACAGGGACTCCCTCACAACAAAGGAAGCACAGAAAAAACTGTAGAGAATGCTGCCTGCTGGCTTGCTCAAAGATCCAAGTTCAATTTCCTTTCTTATATAGTACAGGACTACCTGTCTCAGGATTTCACTTCACAGTAGTGGGGCCACTCACATCAACAGCATTCCAAAATCCCCTCATACTAATATATACAGATCAACATAATTTAAGCTATTCATGAACTGAGACTCCTACATATGACTGGGTCAAAATACACTTGCATGCAAATGATTTCAAATAACAACTACTCATAATTTTGCAATAATAAATATAAAACAAAGAGGAGATTTTTTTTGAATAAGGAATATCAAGAGGAAAATATCCAAACACAAGAACATTCATGAATAAGCCAAGTTGAAAGGCATCCAGAATAATAATGCTGATGACTTGAATCTGTGCAGATCACCAATCGTCACAACAGACACCTGATATTCAAACTGCACAGTCTGTGGTGCTTTGCAGTCCTTTGTGGAGATTTTCCCTGGGAAAATGCACACACATGACTGTTAATAGCAAATAGCACACTGATGCAATCAAGAAAGGATTTCATCCAAATTTAGGTTAGTGAATCTGTTGGTCTATTAATTTGCTGTACTGTGGGCTATTGCCGGGATCTGGATAACTAATATGTCCCATTTCAGCTTGGATAATGAGTTCCAGAAACTGCTTCATTGGAGTGCCCATCCCAGTCAGTCTTCATCTCACATTTATTCCAGTAACCAGGTAGAGTTGGGGCAGGATTATTCACAGATATTTGGGTTAGGATTTAGAGAAAGGCTGTAATCTCAGTGAAATTTGATGACCACTGTTTTAAGTCTCTAAGTCTCTCTCTATGTCTTTCTCTCTATGTCTTTCTGTGTCTGACTCTGTGTCTGTCTGACTGTCTGCCTCCTTGCCTGGGTTTTCTGTGTTTAGACAGATGAGGGAATATAGGTTTGTCACGGCACAAGTGTGTAGTTTGGAAGATAACCATGATTGTCAGACCTGTTTTTCTACCTTGAGGTATGATATCTTGCTACTTGCCACTCTTGCCAGAATGGTTTGCTGGCAAGTTTTCTGGAATTTCCAGTCTTTGCCTCTCATCTTATCATGGGACTGAGTAGGAATTACATATGCATTCTACTGTCCCTAGTTTTATATCAGTTTTAGGAATCTGAATTCGGTCACACTTAACTTGCAAGAACTTTATCTACTGAACCATCATTCCAGTCTCATGCTCCCCTCTACTAAGGAACATTAACAGGAACTGTCTTATGAAAGAACCATGTAGGTAATCAAAGCTGCTATGATTCCTATTGTCAACAGTCATACCATGTTGACAAAGTTCTGCAATATAGTCCTATAGAGAAACACAGTATCTGTGGTGCATTTGCACGTAAACTAGTCTGAATCATGAGAATAGAAACAAATCCAACATAAGACATAAAATTTCATACATGAAGATATCTTTAACATGTTGAAATGATACACACATATATTCGTGGTTTATTCTGTTTTGGTTTCAATTTCCATTTCAGCAATCCATCATACACTGTTTGTATCTTCTACAATACCACAAGAAAAAAACTGAACACACTGTTAATTTGCAGAATACAATAGTATTTAAACAAAAAATATTTAAGTGGACCCCCGCGCTGGGCGGGAGCCTACCAGCGTCCCCTCCGCGACTTCTGTTCCCGTACTGCACTGAAGAGACAGTTACCCAGGTTTGCCCCAATATAACATTGCTCGGGACACTACCTGTTGGGGCTTCCATCTGGTCCCAAGAACGGAACAGCACTGCGGTCCTCTGCAGGGTGGCCAGCACCACCGAGAATGTACAGGGTGCACTCCGCCATCTTTGCTCCAGTGTCCAGGTGGTTGGGACAGCCAGGCTCGGAGACAGACGGGCAGAATCTCGCTTGGGTCTCGGGAGGCTTGTGTGTACGCTGCTCGCAGGAGCTGGGAAGATCTGCAGTAAGCAGCACGGGGACTTCTGCCTTGCAGAGGGACGTCCCCTTCCCCCAACTCTGGGAGAGATCACACACCCCTGCACAGGGCAGGAGCCTACCAGCCTCCCTTTGGCGACTTCTGCTCCAGGAATCCATTACACTGAGCCTTTGGTTGTGCAGGGACTCCCCATTATAACATCACTTGGGGCAAGGCACATCAGGGCTCCAAAGTCACTCAGGAGCAGAGCAGGCCCCAGAAATCGGTGCCAGGGGAATCCTGGTAAGCCAGGGAGGCGAGAAGTAGCTTTGCAGGCTCACAGGATGTCCAACCAACAGCCAGTGTCAGCAGGACCAACTATCATCAGAGGTAACCAGATGGCAAAAGGGAAACGTAGGAACATTACAAACAGAAAACAAAGTAATATGGCACCATGCGAACCCAACTCTCCAACAGCAGCAAGTCCTGGATACCCCACCACACCCGAAAGACAAGATCTGGATTTAAAATCACTTCTCATGATGCTATTAGAGGATCACAAGAAGGACACAAATAAATCAAATAAAGAATTACAGGAGACCATGAAGCAACGGTTAGAAGCCCTTACAAAGGAAACCCAAAAATTGCTTAGAGAAATGCAGGAGAACATGGATCAAAAGATGGAGGCCCACAAGGAGACAACACAAAAATTGCTTAAAGAAATGAATCAACGGGTAGATGCACTTTAAAAGGAATCACAAAAACTGCATAAAGAAATGCAGAAGAATATGGGTCAACAGACGGAGGCCCATAGGGAGGCAAAACAAAAAGTGCTTAAAGAAATGAATCAACGGATAGATGCCCTTACAAATGAAACACGAGATCTGCTTAAAGAAATGCAGGAGATGATGGATCAACAGATGGAATCCCATGAGAAGGAAACACAAAATTCGCTCAGAGAAATGCAGGAGAACTTGGGTCAACAGGCAGAAATCCTGAAAGAGGTAACGCAAAAATACCTTAAAGAAATACAGGAAAATACAAACAAACAAGTGAAGGACCTCAGCATATCCATCCAAGATCTAAAAAAGGAAGTAGAAACAACTAAGAAATCACAAAGGGAGACAACTTTGGAGATAGAAAACCTTGGGAAGAAATCAGGAGTCATAGATGCAAACATCAACAATAGAATACAAGAGATGGAAGAAAGAATCTCAGGTGCTGAAGATACCATAGAAAGCATCGACTCAACAGTCAAAGAAAAGGCAAAATGCAAAAAACATGTAACCGAAAACATCCAGTAAATCCAGGACACAATGAGAAGACCAAACGTAAGGATTATAGGTATAGATGAGAGTGAAGATTTGCAACTTAAAGGGCCAGTAAACATCTTCAACAAAATAATGGAGGAAAACTTCCCTAACCTAAAGAGAGAGATGCCGATGAACATACAAGAAGCCTACAGAACTCCAAACAGACTGGACCAGAACAGAAATACCTTCTGTCACATAATAATCAAAACACCAGATGTACTAAACAAAGAAAGAATATTAAAAGCAGTAAGAGAAAATGGACAAGTAACATACAAAGGAAGACCTAACCGAATCACTTCAGACTTCTCACCAGAGACTATGAAAGCCAGAAGATCCTGGGCAGATCTCATGCAGACACTAAGAGAGCACAAATGCCAGCCTAGACTACTATACCCAGCAAAACTCTCAATCACCATAGATGGAGAGACCAAGATATTCCATGATAAAACCAAATTTTCACAATATCTTT
Source organism: Tokudaia muenninki (assembly GCA_036184385.1). Taxonomy (NCBI): domain Eukaryota; kingdom Metazoa; phylum Chordata; class Mammalia; order Rodentia; family Muridae; genus Tokudaia; species Tokudaia muenninki. The sequence goes on from BTHS01000004.1 coordinate 89,716,649, forward strand.
CCACAAATCCAGCCTTGCAAAGGATAAAAGGCAGAAACCGCCAATACAGGGAGAGAAACAACACCCTGGAAAAAATGAGATAGTAACCTTCTTGCTTCAAACCCAAAAGTAGATAACCACTCAAACATAAAGATAGCATCAAGAATGGCAGGTGGCGATAATCACTATGCCGTAATCTCTCTTAATATCAATGGTCTCAATTCCCCAATAAAAAGACATAAACTAGCAGACTGGATACGTAAACAGGACCCTGCATTTTGCTGCATGCAGGAAATGCACCTCAGTGTCAAAGACAAACACTACCTCAGAGTAAAAGGCTGGAAAACAATTTTACAAGCAAATGGCCCGAAGAAACGAGCCGGAGTTGCCATCCTAATATCAGATAAAATTGATTTTCAACCTAAAGTCATCAAAAAAGACACAGAAGGTCACTACATACTGATTAAAGGAAAAATCCACCAAGAAGAACTCTCAATTCTGAATATCTATGCTCCAAATGCAAGGGCACCCTCATTCAAAAAAGAAACTTTACTAAAGCTCAAAACACACATCGAACCTCACACAATAATAGTGGGTGACTTCAATACCCTGCTCTCTGAAATGGATCGTTCAGGAAAGCAGAAACTAAACAGGGACACAGTGAATCTAATTGAAGCCTTGGACCAAATGGAACTAACAGATATATATAGAACATTTCATCCTAGAGCTAAAGAATACACCTTCTACTTAGCACATCATGGCACCTTCTCCAAAATCGACCATATAATTGGTCACAAATCAGACCTCAACAGATATAAGAAGATAGAACTAATCCCATGCCTCCTATCAGATCACTATGGAATAAGGGTGGTCTTCAATGGCAACAAAAACAAAAGAAAACCCACATACACATGGAGGCTGAACAATGCTCTACTCAATGATAACTTGGTCAAGGTGGAAAAAAAGAAAGAAATCAAAGACTTTTTGAAATTTAATGAAAATGAAGGCACAACATACCCCAATTTATGGGACACAATGAAAGCAGTGCTAAGAGGAAAATTCATAGCCCTGAATGCCGCCAAAAAGAAACGGGAGAGAGCATACACTAACAGCTTAATGGCACACCTGAAAGCCCTGGAACAAAAAGAATCAAATACACCAAAGAGGAGTAGAAGGAAGGAAATCATCAAACTCAGGGCTGAAATCAATCAAGTAGAAACAAATAAAACCATACAAAGAATCAACAAAATGAGGAGTTGGTTCTTTGAGAAAATCAACAAGATAGATAAGCCCTTAGCCAGACTAAGCAGAGGGCACAGAGACAGTATCCAAATTAATAAAATCAGAAACAAAAAGGGAGCGATAACAACAGAAACTGAGGAAATTCAAAAAATCATCAGATCCTACTACAAAAACTAGAAAATCTCAACCCAACTAGAAAAATCTCGAGGAAATGGACAATTTCCTTGACAGATATCAAATACCAAAATTAAATCAGGATCAAATAGACCATCTAAACCGCCCTATAACCCCTGAAGAAATAGAAGTCATCATTGGAAGTCTTCCAACCAAAAAAAGCACAGGTCCAGATGGTTTTAGTGCAGAATTCTATCAGACCTTCAAAGAAGACCTAACACCAATACTCTTCAATCTGTTCCACAAAATAGAAACAGAAGGAACACTACCCAACTCGTTCTATGAAGCCACAATTACACTAATACCAAAAGCACACAAAGATCCGACAAAGAAAGATAATCTCAGGCCAATCTCTCTTATGAATATCGATGCAAAAATACTCAATAAAATTCTTGCCAACCGAATCCAAGAACACATCAAAACGATCATTCACTACGATCAAGTAGGATTCATCCCAGGGATGCAGGGATGGTTCAATATAAGGAAATCCATCAATGTAATCCACTATATAAACAATCTCAAAGAAAAAAACCACATGGTCATCTCATTAGATGCTGAGAAAGCATTTGACAAAATTCAGCATCCTTTCATGCTAAAGGTCTTGGAAAGATCAGGAATTCGAGGCCCATATCTAAACATACTGAAAGCAATTTACAGCAAACCGGTAGCCAGCATCAATCTAAATGGAGAGAAACTTGAAGCAATCCCACTAAAATCAGGGACTAGACAAGGCTGCCCTCTCTCTCCATATCTTTTCAATACAGTACTTGAAGTTCGAGCTAGAAGAATTAGACAACAAAAAGAGGTCAAAAGGATACAAATTGGAAAGGAAGAAGTCAAACTATCACTATTCGCAGACGATATGATAGTATACTTAAGCGACCCAAAGAACTCCACCAGAGAACTCCTACAGTTGATAAACGACTTCAGCAAAGTGGCCGGATATAAAATCAACTCAAGCAAGTCAGTAGCCTTCCTATACTCAAAGGACAAGCAGGCTGAGAAAGAAGTAAGAGAAATGATACCCTTCACGATAGCCACAAACCATATCAAGTATCTTGGCGTGACTCTAACCAAACAAGTGAAAGATCTGTATGACAAGAACTTCAAATCTCTGAAAAAAGAAATTGAAGAAGACCTCAGAAGAAGGAAAAATCTGCCATGCTCATGGATTGGCAGAATTAATATAGTAAAAATGACCGTCTTGCTAAAAGTAATACACAGATTCAATGCAATCCCCATGAAAATCCCAACTCAATTCTTCATAGAGTTAGAAAGACCAATTCAAAAATTCATCTGGAATAACAGAAAACCCAGAATAGCTAAAACTATTCTCAAGAGTAAAAGAACCTCTGGGGGAATCAGTATCCCGGACCTCAAGCTGTACTACAGAGCAATAGTCTTAAAAACTGCATGGTATTGGTACAATGACAGGAATGTAGATCAATAAAACAGAATTGAAGACCCAGAAATGAATCCACACTCCTATGGTCACTTGATCTTTGACAAAGGAGCTAAAACCACCCAGTGGAAAAAAGATAGCCTTTTCAACAAATGGTGCTGGCTCAACTGGAGGTCAACATGCAGAAGAATGCAAATTGACCCATTCTTATCTCCTTGCACTAAGCTCACTTCCAAGTGGATCAAGGACCTCCACATAAAACCAGACACACTGAAACTAATAGAAAGGAAACTAGGGAAGAACCTTGAACATATGGGCACAGGGGAGAATTTCCTGAACAGAACTCCAATAACTTATGCTCTAAGATCAAGAATAGACAAATGGGACGTCATTAAATTACAAAGTTTTTGCAAGGCAAAAGAAACTGTCAAAAAGACAAAGCGGCAACCAACTAACTGGGAAATGATCTTTACCAAACCTACATCCGACAGAGGGCTAATATCCAATATATACAAAGAACTCAAGAAGGTAAACTCCAGAGAGTCAAGTAACCCTATTAAAAAATGGGGTACAGAGCTAAACAAAGAGTTCTCACCTGAAGAATATCTAATGGCCGAGAAGCACCTAAAGAGATGTTCATTATCCTTAGTCATTAGGGAAATGCAAATCAAAACAACCCTGAGATTCCATCTCACACCAGTCAGAATGGCTAAGATCAAAACCCAGGAGACAGCAGTTGTTGGCGAGGATGTGGAGAAAGAGGAACACTCCTCCACTGCTGTTAGGATTGCAAGCTGGTAAAACCACTCTGGAAAGCAGTCTGGTGGTTCCTCAGAAAACTGGGCATGACACTCCCGGAAGACCGGGCTATACCACTCCTGGGCATATACCCAGAGGCTTTACCTGCATGCAATAAGGACACATGCTCCACTATGTTCATAGCAGCCTTATTTATAATAGCCAGAAGCTGGAAAGAACCCAGATGTTCCTCAACGGAGGAGTGGATTCAGAAGATGTGGTATATTTACACAATGGAATACTACTCTGCAATTAAAAACAATCAATTCACGAAATTCCTAGGCAAATGGTCAGAACTTGAAAATATCATCCTTAGTGAGGTAACCCAATCACAAAAGAACACACTAGGTATGCAGTCACTGATAAGGGGGTATTAGCCCAGAATCTCGGAATACCCTAGACACAATTCGCATATCAATAGATTTCTAAGAAGGTGGAAGAGAGACCCCTGGTCCTGGAAAGACTGGATGTAGGGGAACGCCAGGACAGAGAAGCAAGAGGGGGGTGAATGGGGAAAAGAGGGAGGGAAGGGATCTTATGGAACTTTCGGGGAGGGAGGAAACGGGAAAGGGGAAATGATTTTGAATGTATATAAAAAAAACTTAGAAAATAAAATTAAAAAAAAATGTTTAAGTAAAAATGGAATTTTTCTCTGTGATTGTGTCATAGTATATTGTAAAACTCTGGAAATGGGCCACACAAAACAACACAGTTCTTAGGAGATTCTTGGTAGTCTGCACAAGAACTCTAGAATTTGTTACTCAGATTTCATCAAATGTTTAACATAGGAACCTGGCCACATGCAACCTGAAAATTCAGCTATATTTTTTATTTTAGTTTTTTTTAATTATACAAAAAAATAAGATTTCTATTTTATTTTTTCTTTTTTGTTTTTATTTATTTTCTAAGTTTTTTTATTTACATTCCAAATCATTTCCCCTTTCCTGTTTCCTCCAGAGGGCTAATATCCAATATATACAAAGAACTCAAGAAGTTAGACTCCAGAGAGCCAAATAACCCTATTAAAAAATGGGGTACAGAGCTAAACATAGAGTTCTCACCTGAAGAATATCTAATGGCCGAGAAGCACCTAAAGAGATGTTCATCATCCTTAGTCATTAGGGAAATGCAAATCAAAACAACCCTGAGATTCCATCTCACACCAGTCAGAATGGCTAAGATCAAAAACACAGGAGACAATAGTTGTTGATGAGGATGTGGAGAAAGAGGAACACTCCTCCACTGCTGGTGAGATTGAAAACTGATACAACCACTCTGGAAAGCAGTCTGGCGGTTCCTCAGAAAACTTGGTATGACACTCCCAGAGGATCCTGCTATACCACTCCTGGGCATATACCCAGAGGCTTCTCCTGCATGCAATAAGGACACATGCTCCACTATGTTCATAGCAGCCTTATTTATAATTGCGAGAATCTGTAAAGAACCCAGATGTCCCTCAACGGAGGAATGGATTCAGAAGATGCGGTATATCTATTTTAGTTTTCTAACTTGTCCAAATCAGAGCCCTCCACATGTACAGGACATTTCTAAAGAAACATAAATTTAATATTGATTGCATTACCTATATAAATTGCATAGAGTGGTAGGTGTTGGAATACAATCAAAAGAATGATGCAGGTTTAACTATGCTTTGAAGAACCATGAGAGAGGCTCCAGCAAGAAAGGCAAGCGCCTTTAATACCAGTTGCATTTTGTTATCTGGATTGTTTTGGAAAAGGGCTGCTGTACTTATATTTCCTTTGTGCTTACTGGTGTTCATTTACATGTTTTCTTAACAATGATTTTGAACTAAAACAATATTCCTTGGATCAATTATGTTGTGTTTGTCATAATTATTAACATTGAAGTACAAATGTATACTGAAAGTGAAATAAGGTTGTCTACAGCATTACACTGCAGTCTATTCCATTTCTTTTATTTTGCATTTTTTTATTATTTTCTAAGTTTTTTTTGACATTCCAAATCATTTCCCCTTTCCCGTTTCCTCCCTCCCCAAAAGTCCCATAAGCCCCCTTCCCTCCCTCTTTTCCCCATTCAACCCCCTCTTGCTTCTCTGTCTTGGCATTCCCTTACATCCAGTCTTTCCAAGACCAGGGGTCTCTCCTTCCAGCTTTTTGGAAATCTATTGATATGCGAATTGTGTCTATGGTATTCCGAGATTCTGGATTAATATCCCTTTATCAGTGACTGCATACCATGTGTGTTCTTTTGTGAATTGGATTACCTCACTAAGGATGATATTTTCCAGTTCTGACCATTTGTCTAAGAATTTCGTGAATTCATTGTTTTTAATTGCAGAGTAGTATTGCATTGTGTAAATATACCACATCTTCTGAATCCATTCCTCCATTGAGGGACATCTGGGTTCTTTCAGGCTTCTGGCTATTATGAATAAGGCTGCTATGGTCCACATGCAGAAGAATTCAAATTGATCCATTCTTATCTCCTTGCACTAAGCTCAATTCCAAGTGGATCAAGGAACTCCACATAAAACCAGACACACTGAAACTAATAGAAAGGAAACTAGGGAAGAACCTTGAACATATGGGCACAGGGGAGAATTTCCTGAACAGAACTCCAATAGCTTATGCTCTAAGATCAAGGATTGACAAATGGGACCTCTTAAAATTACAAAGATTCTGTAAGGCAAAGGACACTGTCAAAAGGACAAAGCAGCAACCAACAAACCTGGAAAAGATCTTTACCAACCCTACATCTGACAGAGGTCTAATATCCAATATATAAAAGAACTCACGAAGTTAGACTCCAGAGAGCCAAATAACCCTATTAAAAAATGGGGTACAGAACTAAACAAAGAGTTCTCACCTGAAGAATATCTAATGGCTGAGAAGCACCTAAAGAAATGTTCATCATCCTTAGTCATTAGGGAAATGCAAATCAAAACAACCCTGAGATTCCATCTCCCACCAGTCAGAATGGCTAAGATCAAAACCCAGGAGACAGCAGTTGTTGGCCAGGATGTGGAGAAAGAGGAACACTCCTCCACTGCTGGTGGGATTGCAAGCTGGTAAAACCACTCTGGAAAGCAGTCTGGTGGTTCCTCAGAAAACTGGGCATGACACTCCCGGAGGATCCTGCTATACCACTCCTGGGCATATACCCAGAGGTTTCCCCTGCATGCAAGAAGGACACATGCTCTACTATGTTCATAACAGCCTTATTTATAATAGCCAGAAGCTGGAAAGAGCCCAGATATCCCTCAACGGAGGAATGGATTCAGAAGATGTGGTATATTTACACAATGGAATACTACTCTGCAATTAAAAACAATGAATTCACGAAATTCCTAGGCAAATGGTAAGAACTTGAAATATTATCCTTAGTGAGGTAACCCAATCACAAAAGAACACACATGGTATGCAGTCACTGATAAGGGGATATTAACCCAGAATCTCAGAATATCCTAGACGCAATTCACATATCAATAGATTTCCAAGAAGATGGAAGGAGAGATCCCTGGTCCTTAAAAGACTGGATGTAGGGGAATACCAGGACAGAGAAGCGAGAGAGAGTTGAATGGGGAACAGAGGGATGGAAAGGGGCTTATGGGACTTTCGGGGAGGGAGGAAACGGGAAAGCGGAAATCATTTGGAATGTAAATAAAAAAAATAGAAAATAATAAAAAAAAAAAACCAGACACGCTGAAACTAATCGAAAAAAAAAGGGGTTAAGAGCCTTGAGCACTTGGGCACAGGGGACAATATCCTGAACAGAACACTAATAACTTATACTCTAAGATCAAGAATTGACAAATGGGACCTCATAAAATTACAAATTTTCTGTTATGCAAAGGACACTGTCAATAGGACAAAATGGTAACCAACAAGTTGGGAAAAGGTCTTTACCAACCCTACATCTGACAGAGGGCTAATATCCAATATATAAAAGAACTCAAGAAGTTAGACTCCACAGAGCCTAATAACCCTATTTAAAATGGCGTACAGAGCTAAACAAAGAATTTTCAACTGAGGAATATCTAATGGCTGAGAAGCCATTACATTTTTTCTGAGATGAATGCTTTTCAAAATCATCACAGCCAATGAACCAGAATCTTACCCTCACCTAATGTCTATGCCACCCTCCAAGTATAACCATTGTTCATTGAAAGAGTTGATGAATGACTTCATGGATAGACCATCTTAATATACACACCATTTCTTAAATGAATGTATCCTGTTCCCTGTGGGCTAAGAATGATGACAGTCACTCAAGTCAGGCAGCCTTGACCATAGCAAGAAATCTGTATCCAAATAATTGTGCCTACAATTCATTCCTTGAAGCAGCAGAACTATCAACTCTTAGCTTAGCTACTATAGAGGTAAAATCCTTTGGTGATATGAGGAACAATGAAGTATAGCCTTATTACAATGAACTGCAATGTCCAAAAATTGTTCTTATTTTGGATTTGTACCACAGTAAGAGCCAAGATCTGAAGCTCTACCAGAAACAAAACAGACAAACAAACATAAAGACTATCTATTTAAGTTCATTTAATAACATGTCCATCATTTTCATATATATATATATATATATATATATATATACATATATATAGTGTTGAATACAATAAAAATTTTTTAGCAAATTTACCATGCCTGTAGGTAACTATAATAATTTTAGTATTTCCATGGAAGTCTATTATCCAGAAATAAAATGATTTATTACTCATGAGCTATTAGCAATTTTTTTTGTTATAAAAGTAATGTGACTATTATATGTGTACACCTATTGTGTACTTGATATATTTATAACATATGTGAGGTCAAGCGAAGATATAATTTTAGTAAATATGTTAGTTATAAGATTGAACATCAACCTAAAAAAAGAGAAAAATAAACTGTAAAATAAAGATTTATGGAAGGGAGAATGGGAAGGGGGATAACATTTGAAATGTAAACAAATAAAATGATTAATAAAAAAATTCTTAAACTCTATCTGATTCTATTTCCAAAGCATTTTATATGCAGTAGATTTACGGGACAACTGTAGGCATACATTTTTTTCCAAATTACTTTAATAAGTGTTCAGCCTCCCCTCTAGCCCACCATCCACCAGAGGTAATAGAAAAGAAAAGTTATTAGGATACAGGGGAAGTAGACCTATTTACAAATAATTCTTTGGGGGTAAGTCCAATCTTCATTCAGCAGTTCAGACCAGTAGCAAACATCGAATATGAATCAGCAGCTATAGTCTAGTCCTCTCAGAAGTCACCACACATGAATCAACAGCTGCAATACAGTCCACTAAGCAGTCACCACACAAGAACCAGCAAGGGCAGTTCCATTCAGAAGAAACCACAAGGCTTGCCAACCAGTCCAACGTTATGGAAATGTTAAGAATCCAAAGGAACCTCAGGAGAAATTCTTTGGCAAGTTTCTCACTATGGTGTCACCACTAGCAGAGCTCAGCAACAGTGTAAGGTGAACCAATACATGCATATTGTTAGAGAATAATAATGAGGAAGAGCAAAGCAAAAAAAAAACTCCAGCTCCCACTGTCTGCATGGTCGTATTTATATTTCTTTTAAATATCATTTTGCCTTTCAAGTGTCTGCTATAGCAAAATATCCTTTCACCTGAGTCTGCATCATCAAAACATTCCTCCACGTGTCATCCCTTCACCTGTGTCTGCTTCAGAAAAGCATTCTTTTACGTTTCTACTTCAGCAAAATATCTTTCACCTATGTGTCCCAGCAAAATATCATTTGCTTCCTCCAGGAAACCAGAAGTTTCTACTTCAAGCAAAATATTTAAACATACATAAAACCATTTCTAAATCTTTCAAATTAATAAGAGTTTTGAAGATTGAAGGCTGTCTCCTAACATTTCGGCCTAATTATGTTGTCACTTCTATTTGGAATTACAAAAATCCTTCTTCGGTTGATCACAAATGTGAAACTGCTGCAGCTTATGTTTTTCTGCTTAGATTCTGATCTGCATCCCAATATGTATCACAAACACAAATTCACAGTCTTGGATTTACCAGCCATTCTTTCTGCTGGGGGCCTGCTACAGATGGGGAAAGAGCTGAGGTGGAACACAGAGGTGGACAAAGGCCAAGGACTGAATATCTATGGCCTTGTAACTCTCTCTTACTGTTTTAGGGGCCAGCAGCTGATAGCCTCTGGAAACTTAGCCCTTTCTTACTGCTCTGTGCTTTAATAAGCATTGTTTTCTTAAATCAGGCCTACCCAGGTTAATCTCACTTTGAATGAAATCACAGTACTTGGAATTTTTACATTTATTACATGCACAAAATCTCATTTCCTCATCTGTATGTTAGGCAGGAGAGGGTTTTTCTCAGATCTTCTCACAGACCTGACACAGTTGTCCAGAGGCAGTATCCATGAACTCTACATATAAGGAGTCACTTAGAGCAGAGAAAAATGAGCTGGGCTGGGCTTGTCTAGAACATCACAAAAATACAACGGGAAACATGTGGATCCTTCACTCAAAAATATATATGTCACTGCACAAAAATAATCTATTTTTGGTGTGTCCTTAGCAATGAGAAAGACCAGTAAATGCACAGAGAGCTGAGTGGTACCCAGCCTTCTATAACAGCCCCATGAGTCCTCACATCCCTATTCTCACTTATGTGTGCTTGTCACATCTTCTCTGCTATAGTCCATTCTGTTTTCTGTACCTGGATATCACAAACTGAGGTTTTTAACATGTTTAAATACTTATTCTTTGTTGGTAGAAGTGTTTGAGAAGGATTAGGAGCTGTGGCCTTGTTGGAGGAGGTATGTCACTGGCTGGCACCATTCCCAGTGTCCTCTCTCTGACTCTTGCTTTTAGATCAAGATAGGAACTTTCATTTCCTAGTGCCAGGCCTTTTCTCTGTTACCATAGACTCCAATACTCTAACTGTAGGCCAAATTAAACACTTTAATTGTTGACTTGTTCATGAGGAAAGGTGGTGGGTAGAAATGGGGGGACAAAAAGGGAAGGAAACGGTTTTTGTCTCCAGCTGGGGACAATCATCTGCCACAAAGTGCCATATCCAGGTGGTGCAGGGAGGTAGCTAACCACCCAGGAGGGCAGAGAGGCCTGAGAGCACAGAAAGGAGCGCCCCTGCTGCTCAGGGGAACATATCTGGAACCCTAAGGGCGGAGGTTTCAGAGCTCAGGGGGGAGCTTTCCAGTTTCTGTCTCCAGCTGGGGATCATCCTCTGCCACAGAGGAGTGTTTGGAGCAACCTCTGAGTCCAACATGAGTTTCCATACCTCTGGACTCTTGATTAATGCATTTGTAATTGGTTTAAAGTTTCCTGATTCTCCTTGATTTCCTAGTTTCTCATAGTGATGTGCACACTTTTCTTAAATTTTTGAGATGAAAATATCCTCTGCTGGGAGGGTGTGTGTGTGTGTGTGTGTGTGTGTGTGTGTGTGTGTGTGTGTATGTGTGTGTGTGTGTATAGTTTGTGTGTTTATCATTCCAGGCTCCAGTGGTGACATTGTACTGACCCAATCTCCAGCTTCTTTGGCTGTGTCCCTAGGGCAGAGGGCTACCATTTCCTTCTAGGCCAGCCAGAGTGTCGATAATTATGGCTTAAGTTTTATGCACTGGAACCAACAGAAACCAGGACAGCCACCCAATCTCCTCATCTATGATGCATCAGCCTTGCATCTGGGGTCCCTGCCAGGTTCAGTGGCAGTGGGTCTGGGACAGACTTCACCCTCACCATCAATCCTTTGGAAGCTGAAAATACTGCAACCTAGTTCTGTCTGCAAGATATGGAGCTTCCTTCCATAGTGCTCCAGGGCTGAACAAAAACCTCCTGGGATTGCAGCTCACTGATGCTCAGTCTCTCAGTTCTTACTCTCTAACATCTCAACACAGAGCTCTAGGCTTGTTTGGAAAAAGATCTCAAATATTGAAACAAGTTTTATAAGGAGATATGCTTTGTACTTTAATTATTTCCCAAAGAAATATATGATTGTTATAATTATCATTTATCATTTAAATGATAATTTAATGAGTATTCATCTTTGGATAATTTTCCCTTGTCCCCTCACACCCTGACCACATCTCTGTCTATTCACTCTACCCTCCATATCCTTCTTTGACTTTCCAGTCACTAAGTATTTACTGATTCTTATTTATAATTGTGAAAATGGGAAAAGATAATAAATACAAATTATGTCACTAGAAAATGTTAAGCAAAGACATTTACTGTAGTGTGTTTGTGTCTGTGTGTCAGAGTATGTGTATGTGTCAGTGTGTGTGTGTGTGTGTGTGTGTGTGTGTGTGTGTGTGTGTGTGTGTGAAAGGAAAACCTGCAGGAGTTAGTTCTTTCTTTCCACCAGGTTCAGTCTTGGAATCAAACTTAGGTCATCAGTCTTCTGTGAGCATGCTTCCTGGTACAGGGTGAGCAACCATGCCAGTCTAGGGTATTACTTCTATCCCTTTAATCATTTATTTTAATTTTAATTCTGGGTGGGAAGGGTGAAAGTGTGAGTGCTAATAGCAGTCAGAAGAGGGCATCAGATCCCAGGGAGCTGATACATGAAGTTTTGAGATAGTTGATGTGGGTGATGGAAACCAAACTGGGATCCTCTGCAAGAGCAAGAAGTGCTCTGAACTGCTAATCCGTTTATTCACCTCTGATCTACCATTTATTAAGGTATTCCTTTATATTTAGTAATCCCCTTTTCGTTGCTTGCCCTTACAAATAGCCTACCATAGTTATATAGAAACATAGGCTATGCAACATTTGTTTTTTTTGTTGTTGTTTTTTTGTTCGTTTTTTTTTTTTTTCCTGCTTTGAGTTCAATGCCTCTATCTCAGTGACCATCCCCAAATTAAGTTTTCATATCAGATTTATTGATTTTCCTTTTGTCTTAATCTAATATTCTTCATTTAAACAGATTGTATATTTATGTTCAATGTCTTCTTGCCCTTTTCTTTCCTTTCTTCCCTTCCTTCCTTCTTTCTTTCTTTCTTTCTTTCTTTCTTTCTTTCTTTCTTTCTTTCTTCATCTTTTATGTATGGTGTATAAAACATGTGAGTGAATATAACATGTAGTGCACATGGAGGACAAAGGACAACACTAGGAGTTGCTCCTCAAAATTCACCTTGTTTGAAACAGGATGTCATCAGGGAACATTCCAACATGGGATTCTATATCCCTAAGGGAGAAGTGCTTTTTTTCCTATACTATGGCTTGCTGTACCCATAAATTAGAAAACAGAGAAAATGGACTCCTAGGAGAAATACTAACTATGATATTACCATCCAACTAGAACTATCCAGGCATGAGGCTAAAAAATGATCTGAGATCCCCTATATGTAAATATGTTTTACTTTCTTGGGAGAGTAAAATCTCTGTAGAAAGACATTGTTTCATGGAATCTACCCTTCTAGCTTCCTCCAGTACTGCATCTGTGGTGATCAATGCCTCTCTGAGAGAAGAATAAATGGGATCCTCTGTTTACTCTCTCCAAGTCATCCTGTCCACTATCTCCAGGTTCACACTAAGGGTCACCGCCTCTAATCAACCACTGCTAAGTGGTCCCCAACTCCTTTACTTTTGTCTTAAGGGGAATGTCAAGTGCACATTTGCTCTCCAAAATGCAAATCCCCTAAGCTTCTAAAACTTAAATCAAATAAAATCTGACCTTAGAGATTTTCAGTTGAACCTGACCAATATACTGAAACTTTCCAAAATCTCACCCTGGTAATGGATATAAGCTACAAAACCATAATGTTAGTCTTACATCAGACAAATATAAGTACAGAAAAACAAGTAATTTCCTGACTGATAAATCTTATGCTGATGACTTTCTTGTACCCGATAGTCCACTTAACTAGTTCTTTTCTCAAGTGGAAAGAGACCCCAAAGTCAAGGAAGTTATTTCCAAAGAAAACCTTTAATGGGCCCATGATGGTCCATTCCTAAAACAGCAAGATAAATATTATCAAACTTATATCCTAAAGGGATTAAGAAGAGCCAGAATCAAATGTTAATCTACTCCAAACTGTCTACTACAGGTCAAGTCCTTGTAAGAAAACCCTGAGCCGTGCTAATAACCAATGTAAGAACTCAAGAAGTCAGACCCCAGAGAGTCAAATAACCCTATGAAAAAAATGGGGAACAGAGCTAAACAGGGAATTCTCAATTGAGGAAACTCAAATGGCTCGGAAGCACCTAAAGAAATGTTCAGCATCCTTATTTATCACGGATATGCAAATCAAAACAACCCTGAGATTCCACCTCACACCAGTCAGAATGGCTAAGATGAAAAATTCAGGAGACAGCAGAAGCTGGAGAGGATGTGGGGAAAGAGGAACATTTCTCCATTGTTGATTGGATTGCAAACTGGTAAAAACAACTCTGGAAATCAGTTTGGTGGTTTCTCAGAGAACTGGACATAGTACTACCTGAGGACCCACCTATACCACTCCTCAGCATATACCCAGAAGATGCTCGGACACGAAATAAGATCACACGCTCCACTATGTTCACAGCAGCCTTATTTATAATACCCAGAAGCTGGAAAGAACCTAGATGTCCTTCAACAGAGAAATGGATACAGAAATTGTGGTATATATACACAATGGAGTACTTTTTTTGTGATTTTTATATACTTATTTTTTATTTTATATACATTTCTTATTGAATATAATCTTCATTTACATTTCAAGTGATAAAACCTTTCCCAGTTTCCCCCCTCCCCAAAACCCCCCAACCCTTCCTCCCACTCCCTGCCTCTAAATATATGACCCTCTATCGGACCCACCCCCACCTCCCCCTCCCCCTCCCCTCAATTTCCCCTTGTAGGGGCATCTATTTAGCCTTCAGCTGACCAAGGACCACTCCTCTCACTGATGCCTGACAAGGCGTTCCTCTGCCACATTTTTTTTTTCTTGTGGTAGTTTTTTTTTTTTAATTTTATTTTCTAAGTTTTTATTATATACATTCAAAATCATTTCCCCTTTCCCTTTTCCTACCTCCCCGAAAGTCCCATAAGCCCCCTTCCCTCCCTCTTTTCCCCATTCACCCCCCTCTCGCTTCTCTGTCCTGGCGTTCCCCTACATCCAGTCTTTCCAGGACCAGGGGTCTCTCCTTCCATCTTCTTAGAAATCTATTGATATGCGAATTGTGTCTAGGGTATTCCGAGATTCTGGGTTAATACCCCCTTATCAGTGACTGCATACCTAGTGTGTTCTTTTGTGATTGGGTTACCTCACTAAGGATGATATTTTCAAGTTCTGACCATTTGCCTAGGAATTTCGTGAATTGATTGTTTTTAATTGCAGAGTAGTATTCCATTGTGTAAATATACCACATCTTCTGAATCCATTCCTCCGTTGAGGGACATCTGGGTTCTTTCCAGCTTCTGGCTATTATAAATAAGGCTGCTATGAACATAGTGGAGCATGTGTCCTTATTGCATGCAGGTAAAGCCTCTGGGTATATGCCCAGGAGTGGTATAGCCGGGTCCTCCGGGAGTGTCATGCCCAGTTTTCTGAGGAACCCGCCAGACTGCTTTCCTGAGTGGTTTTACCAGCTTGCAATCCCACCAGCAGTGGAGGAGTGTTCCTCTTTCTCCACATCCTCGCCAACAACTGCTGTCTCCTGTGTTTTTGATCTTAGCCATTCTGACTGGTGGGAGATGGAATCTCAGGGTTGTTTTGATTTGCATTTCCCTAATGACTAAGGATGATGAACATCTCTTTAGGTGCTTCTCTGCCATTAGATATTCTTCAGGTAAGAACTCTTTGTTTAGCTCTGTACCCCATTTTTTAATAGGGTTACTTGCCTCTCTGGAGTTTACCTTCTTGAGTTCTTTGTATATATTGGATATTAGCCCTCTGTCGGATGTAGGGTTGGTAAAGATCATTTCCCAGTTAGTTGGTTGCCGCTTTGTCTTTTTGACAGTGTCTTTTGCCTTGCAAAAAGTTTGTAATTTAATGAGGTCCCATTTGTCTATTCTTGATCTTAGAGCATAAGCTATTGGAGTTCTGTTCAGGAAATTCTCCCCTGTGCCCATATGTTCAAGGTTCTCCCCTAGTTTCCTTTCTATTAGTTTCAGTGTGTCTGGTTTTATGTGGAGGTCCTTGATCCACTTGGAATTGAGCTTAGTGCAAGGAGATAAGAATGGGTCAATTTGCATTCTTCTGCATGTTGACCTCCAGTTGAGCCAGCACCATTTGTTGAAAAGGCTATCTTTTTTCCACTGGGTGGTTTTAGCTCCTTTGTCAAAGATCAAGTGACCATAGGAGTGTGGATTCATTTCTGGGTCTTCAATTCTGTTCCATTGATCTACATGCCTGTCACTGTACCAATACCATGCAGTTTTTAACACTATTGCTCTGTAGTACAGCTGGAGGTCCGGGATACTGATTCCCCCAGAGGTTCTTTTACTCTTGAGAATAGTTTTAGCTATTCTGGGTTTTCTGTTATTCCAGATGAATTTTTGAATTGCTCTTTCTAACTCTATGAAGAATTGAGTTGGGATTTTGATGGGGATTGCATTGAATCTGTATATTACTTTTGGCAAGATGGTCATTTTTACTATATTAATTCTGGCAATCCATGAGCATCCTCTGCCACATTTTTGACTGCAACCATGTGTACCCATTGGTTGCTGGTTTAGTCCCTGGGAGTCCTGGGGCGTCTAGGTTGTCAACATCATTGTTCTTTTGTGGGGCTGTAAACCCATAAAGCTCCTCTGGACCACCCTAAAGTTCCTCCATTGGGGAGCCCACTCCCAGACCAATGGTTGGCTACTAGCATCTGTCTCTTTATGTATAAGGCTCTGGTAGGGCACCTCCGAAAACAACCATGGCATAATCCTTTTGATATGTGCTTCTTGTTGTCCATAGAAGTGTTGGGCTTTAGTGACTGTTTATAGGGTGAATCCCCAGGTAGAGCACTATCTGCGTGGCCTTTACTTCAGTCCCTGCACCAAAATTTGCCTCCATTATTGCTCCTGTAAGTGTATTGTTCCCTTTCTCAGATGAACCCAAGCACCCCCACTTTAGTCCTCCTCCTTCTTAAGCTTTCTGTGGTCTGTGAATTGTAACTTGTTTATTTTGAGTTTTTGGGCTAACTTCCACTTATCAGTGAGTGCAAACCATGTGCATTCTTTTGTGATTGGGTCACCTCACTCAGGATGACACTTTCTAGCTCCATCCATTTGCCTAAGAATTTCATGAATTCATTGTTTTTAATAGCTGAATAGTACTCCATCGTGTGTGTGTGTGTGTGTGTGTGTGTGTGTGTGTGTGTGTGTGTGTGTGTATCACAGTTTCTGAATCCATTCCTCAGTTGAAGTATATTTGGGTTCTTTCCAGCTTCTGGCTATTATGAATAAGGCAGCTATGAACATAGTGGAGCAGGTGATCTTATTACATATAGGAGCATTTTCTGGGTATATACCCAGGAGTGGTATAGCTGGGTCCTCAGGTAGTACTGTCTAGTTTCTGAGGAATCACCAAACTGATTTCCAGAGTGGTTTACCAGCTGGCAATCCCACCAACAATGGAGAAGTGTTCCTCTTTCTCCACATCCTCTCCAGCATCTGCTGTCCCCTAAGTTTTTCATCTTAGTCATTCTGACCGGTATGAGGTGGAATCTCATGGTTGTTTTGATTTGCATTTCCCTGATAACTAAGGATGCTGAACATTTCTTTAGGTGCTTTAGAGCCATTCGAGTTTCCTCACTTGAGAATTCCCTGTTTAGCTCTGTACCCCATTTTTAATAGGGTTATTTGACTCTCTTGAGCCTAACTTCTTGAGGTCTTTGTATACCTTGGATATTAGCCCTCTATCAGATGTAGGATTGGTAAACATCTTTTCCCAATTTGTTGGTTGCCATTTTGTCCTACTGACCATGTCCTTTGCCTTACATAAGCTTTGCAGCTTCATGAGGTCCCATTTGTCGATTCTTGTTAGGGCATAAGCCATTGGTTTACTGTTCAGGAACTTTTCGCCTATGCCCATGTGTTCAAGATTCTTCCCCACTCTCTCCTCTATAAGCTTCAGTGTGTCTGGTTTTATGTGGAGGTCCTTGATCCACTTGGACTTGAGCTTTGTACAAGGAGATAAGAATGGGTCGATTTGCATTTTTCTGCATGCTGACCACCACTTGGTCCAGCACTATTTGTTAAAAATGCTGTCTTTTTTTTCCACTGGATGTTTTTAGCTCCTTTGTCAAATATCAAGTGACCATTTGTGTGTGGGTTCATATCTGGGTCTTCAATTCTATTACATTGATCTTCCTGCCTGTCACCATACCAATACCAAACAGTTTTTATCACTATTGCTCTGTAGTAGAGCTTGAGGTCAAGGATGGTGATTCCCCCAGGAGATCTTTTGGTGTGGAGAATAGTTTTTGCTATCCTGAGTTTCTTGTTATTCTAGATGAATTTGTGAATAGCTCTTTCTAGCTCTATGAAGAATTGAATGGGATTTTGATGGAAATTGCATTGAATCTGTATATTGCTTTCGGCAAGATTTTTACTATATTGATCCTGCCAATCCATGAACATGGGATATCTTTCCATCTTCTGAGATTTTCTTTGAATTCTTTCTTCAGAGGCTTGAAATTTTTATCATAGAGATCTTTCACTTGCTTTGTTAGGGTCATACCAAGGTATGAAATATTATTTGGGACTATTATGAAGGGTGTCATTTCCCTAATTTCTTTCTCAGCTTGTTTATTCTTCGAGTAAAGGAAGACTACTGATTTGCTTGAGTTAATTTTATATCCAGCCACTTTGCTGAAGTTGTTTATCAGCTTTAGTAGTTCTCTGGTGGAAGTTTTGGGGACACATGAGAATATGATCATATCATCTGCAAACAGTGATACTTTGACTTCTTCTTTCCTATTTGTATACCTTTGACCTTTTTTTGTTGTCTGATTGCTCTGGCTAGAACTTCAAGTACTATATTGAATAGATAGGTAGAGAGTGGCCAGCCTTGCTGGACCCCGATTTTAGCAGGATTGCTTCAAGTTTCCATCCATTTAGTTTGATGTTAGCTACTGGTTTGCAGTATATTGCTTTTACTATGTTTAGTAATGGGCCTAGGATTCCCGCTCTCTCCAAGACTTTTATCATAAATGGATGCTGGATTTCGTCAAAAGCTTTTTCCACATCTAATGAAATTACCAGGTGTTTTTTTTTTCCTTGAGTTTGTTTATGTAGTGGATTATGTTGATGGATTTCCATATATTGAACCATCCCTGCATCCCTGGGATGAAGCCTACCTGATTGCGGTGAATTATATATTTGATGCATTCTTGAATTCAGTTGGCCAGAATTTTGTCGAGTATTTTTGCATCCATGTTCATGAGGGAGATAGGTCTGAAGTTCTCCTTCCTTGTTTGGTCTTTGTTTGGTTCAGGTATAAGCGTTATTGTGGCTTCATAGAATGAGCTTGGTAGTGTTCCTTGATTTTCTATTTCTTGGAATAGTTTGAAGAGTATAGGTATTAGCTCTTCTTTGAAGATCTGATAGAATTTCCTGCTAAACCCATCGGGTCCTGGGCTCTTTTTTGATTGGAAACTATTAATGACTGCTTTTATTTCTTCAGGACTTATGGGACTATTTAGACGGTTTATCTGATCCTGTTTTAACTTTGACACCTGTTATAAATCAAGAAAGTTGTTCATTTCATCCTGATTTTCAAACTTTATTGAGTATAAGTTCTTATAGCAGGATCTGATTCTGAATTTCCACAGTTTCTGTTGTTATGTCTCCTTTTTCATTAATGATTTTATTAATTTGGATGTTGCTTCTTTGCCCTCTGGTTAGTCTGGCTAAGTGTTTATTTATCTTGTTGATTTTCTCAAAGAATCATCTCCTGGTTTTGTTGATTCTTTGTATAGTTCTTTTTGTTTCTGTTTGGTTGATTTCAGCTCTGAGTTTAATTATTTCCTGCCGCCTACTCCTCTTAGATGTAATTGCTTCTTTTTGTTCTAGAGCTTTCAAGTACTCTGTCAAGTTGTTAGTGTAGGTTCTCTCCATTTTCTTTTTGGAGGCACTCAGAGCCATGAGTTTTCCTCTTAGCACTGCTTTCATTGTTTCCCACAAGTTTTGGTATGATATGTCTTCATTTTCATTGAATTCTAAAAAGTCTTTAATTTCTTTCTTTATTTCTTCTTTGACCAAGCTATCGTTGAGAAGAGCATTGTTCAAAGTTCATTTGTATGTGTGTTTTCCGTTGTTTTTGTTTGTATTTAAGACTACTTTAGTCCATGGTGATCTGATAAGGTGCATGGAATAATTTCAATATTTCTGTATCTGTTAAGGCCTGTTTGTGACCAATTATATGGTCAATTTTGGAGAAGGTGCCATGAGGTGCCAAGAAGAATGTATATTCATTTGCTTTAGGGTGGAATGTTCTATAAATATCTGTCAGATCCATTTGGTCCATAACTTCAGTTAGTTTCACTGTGTCTCTGTTTAGTTTCTATTTCCATTATTTGTCCATTGTTGAGAGTGCGGTGTTGAAGTTTCCCACTATTATTGTGTGGGGTGCAATGTGCTTTGAGCTTTAGTAAAGTTTCTTTTATGAATGTAGGTGCCTTTGCGTTTGGAGCATAGCTGTTCAGAATTGAGAGCTCATCTTTGTAGACTTTTCCTTTGACCAGAATGAATTGACCCTCCTTATCTTTTTTGACAACTTTTGGATGAAAGTCAATTTTATCCAATATAAGAATGGCTACTCCAGCTTGTTTCTTGGGCCCGTTTGCTTGCAAAATTGTTTTCCAACCTTTGACTCTGAAGTAGTGACTGCCTTCGTTACTTAGGTGGGTTTCTTATATGCAACAAAATGTTGGGTCCTGCTTACATATCCAGTCTATTAGTCTATGTCTTTTTGTGTGGGTCTATGTCTTTTTATTGGGGAATTGAGACCATTGATGTTAAGAGATATTAAGGAAAAGTGATTGTTGCTTACTGTTATCTTCTTTGTTAAAGGTGAAATTCTGTTTGTATAGTTATCTTCTATTGGGTTTGTTGAAAGATTACTTTATTGCTTTTTCTATGGTGTGGTTTCCCACCTTGTGTTGGTATTTTCCACCCATTATCCTTTGTAGAGCTGGATTTGAGGAAAAATATTGTGTAAATTTGTTTTTGTCATAGAATGTCTTGTTTTCTCCATCTATGGTAACTGAAAGTTTTGCTGGGTATAGCATTCTGAGCTGACATTTATGTTCTCTTAGGGTCTGTATGACATCTTCCCAGGATCTTATAGCTTTCATAGTTTCTGGTGAGAAGTATGGTGTAATTCTGATAGGTCTGCATTTATATGTTACTTGACCTTTTTCCCTTACTGCTTTTAAGATTCTTTCTTTGTTTAGTACATTTGGTGTTTTGATTATTATGTGATGGGAGGAATTTCTGATCTGGTCCAGTCTGTTTGGAGTTCTGTAGGCTTCTTGTACATTCATGGGCATCTCTCTCTTTAGGTTAGGGAAGTTTTCCTCCATAATTTTTTTGAAGATATTTACTGGCCTTTTAAGATGTAAATCCTTGTTCTCCTCTATAACTATAATCCTAAGGTTGGGTCTTCTCATTGTGTCCTGGATTTCCTGGATGTTTTGGATTACCAGCTTTTTGCATTTTGAATTTTGTTTGACTGTTGCATCAATATTTTCTATGTAATCTTTAGCATCCGAGATTCTTTCTTCTATCTCTTGTATTCTATTGTTGATGCTTATATCTATGACTCCTGAATTCTTTCCAAGGTTTTCTATCTCTAGAGACATCTCACCTTGTGGTTTCTTTATAGTTTCTACTTCTATTTTTAGATCTTGGATAGTTTTGTTCAGTTCCTTCACTTGTTTGTTTGTGTTTTCCTGAAATTCTTTAAGGGATTTTTGTCTTTCCCCTTTAAGGGCTTCTACCTGTTGACCCATGTTCTCCTGTGTTTCTTTTAGATATTTTTGTGATTCCTCTTTAAGGGCTTTTGCATGTTGACCCATGTTCTCCCACAGTTCCCTATGGGATTTTTTTGTTGCCTCTTTAAGGGTTTCTACCTGTTGACTCATGTTTTCCCATATTTCTTTAAGGGATTTTTGTGATTCTTCTTTAAGGGCTTCTACCCTTTGACCCGTGTTCTCATTTATTTCTTTAAGGGAGCTATTTATGTCCTTCTTGAATTTCTCTAACAGCATCATGAGATGTAATTTTAAATGCAGCTCTTGCTTTTCTGATGTGATAGAGTATCCTGGATTTGCTATTGTGGGAGAACTTGGTTCTGATGCTACCATGTTGCCTTGGTTTCTGTTGGTAATGATCTTGTATTTGCCTTTGGCCATCTAATTATCTCCAGCATTAGCTGGTGTTGCTGTCTTCAACTGTGACTTTTCTGTCCTTCAGGCCTATGTATCTGTACCCCTGGGATTCCCTTTCTCTCAAATGTTCTGCATAGGGCTGGTTTTCTGGGAAGTATCAGGAAATGGGGTCTTCCCTGTGGCAGACTTGGCAAGGGTTGAATGTCCTGCAAACTGTTGATTCTCAAATGCCCTGCTGCTGCTGGATCTCAGGAAATGCATCCCCCATGGAGACCTGGCATAGGCCAAATGTTCAGCGACTGCTGGATCTTGAATTCCCGCTACTGTTGGATCTAAAATATCCTGCTGATGCTGGATCTCGAATGCCCTGCTACTGCTGGATCTCTAGAAAGCACCAGGAAATGGGGTCTTCCCCCGTGGCAGACCTAGCACAGGTCTACCACTTCGGAACAAACAGATGGGCAGCAAAGGAGGGAAGGGTAGAGGAGACAGAAGTAGCATGCTGATCCAGAGGGAAGGTGGGTTTTGATGGTTGCTGCGTAGTGGGTCCCCGCCTGCAGCTCTGGGCTTCCAGAGGTGGGGCTGTTTCTTACTGAGTGCCCCGCTGCTGCTGGATCTCTAGAAAGCACCAGATGATGGGGTCTTCCCCCATGGCAGACCTAGCACAGGTCTACCATGTTGGAAGGAACAGGACGAGCAGCAAAAGCCTATTCAGCTATTAAAAACAGTGAATTCATGAAATTCTCAGGCAAACAGATGGAACTAGAAAGAGTAATCCTGAATAACCCTGGCTCTTGCTTTTAGATCAAGATGTGAACTTTCAATTCCAGATGCCAGACCTTTTCTCAGCTACCATAGACGTGAATCCTCTGTAACTGTAAGCCAAATTAAACACTTTATTTGCTGGCTTGATCATGAGGAAAGGTGGTGGGTGGAAACTGGGGGACAGGAAGGGAGGGAAAACTGTGGTCAGGATGTAATAGATGAGAGAAGAAAAATGATGGTGTTTATTTAGTTCACAGTTCTAGAGATTCAAGTACACAAAACTGACTTCTGGTGAAGGTCTAACAGTGAGCAACATCAAAAAGATTGGGAACCAGTACTTTGTAAAGAACACATTAGACCTTTGAGAGGCTGTCAGACCTCCAGATGGAAATGACTCATCATCTAGGAAAGCATCTAGGTGCAAATTTAGGATACAGGATGAAATCACCAAACAAGGAACATAAATAGATGAAGACAGACTGAGTCTCGCAGTATATCCCAGTGCAGAGAAGTTAATACAGGAGGAGGAGCTACCATGGAGAAAGGCACACTGCCAGGGGAATAAGACTACTGTCCAAGATTGTCTTCTGTTTCAATGTAAATTAAAATGTTAGTAAAGAAAAAAAGGTAAGACTTGTTGTTTCTAAATGGTCAGATATCAAATGTTCTAGCACATTTTATTAAGGAAACACAAGTCTCCCTGGGCAAGTAGAAGATTCGGAATTCCATTAAAATAATAATTAAAATAATAATAATAATAATAATAATAATAATAATAATAATAATAATAGTTGTCCTCCTTCTGCTGCTCCTCTGCTTCATACAAATTTCCAAGGATGGTAGCTCATCATTCTTCAAAACGTCTTGAAATCCTTTGCCTTTCATGCAGTGGTCCAGTTCCAGCACTGCAGAATCATTCTCAGTATTTCAGAATATTAAAGCTTCACAGTCAGACTGATCTCATCTACTGCATTATTTTCATTCTACACATAACAAACAAGCTCACACAGCAAGGGACAAATGGAAGGTCATTTGCTTAGGTCATCAAGCTTGAGTCATAGAGCTCTCCCCATTGTTTGACTCTGCTACTGCCATCCTTGCTCAGCCCTATCTGCAGTCCACCAGCTGACACAAGTCACTCTGCATGTTACAGCCTGGTGGTCATGGACTTTTTATTATTTCTGATGCCTCTCTCAGCCTATATAGTAACTACACCAAGTGGCAGGAACATGACATGAACATACAGAGAATTGGCCTAAACTTTTTTTCCTTTTCTTTTTTTTTTAAGTGTGGTATAATTTCATTATTATTGCTACGTGATTATTCAGACAAGAGAAAACACAATGGCTAGGTTCACGGATCATGAACAAAAGAGAGCTCCCCACTGGACATTTATAATGCAATTCTTCAGAGCAGGACAGGGACCTGTCTATCTCCTAGAAATTTTTATATGTAGGTGCCCAACAGAGCTTGGGATCCCTGATGAATAGCGTCCTACAGTGAGATGGCCTACAAGTTGAGCATGGTGGCATTTGTCAGTGACTTCAGCAATCATGGAGAGCAAAAAAGTGGATGAGTTCAAGTCCAAGATGGGCTATATGACACCATTAAGAAGATGGGAGAATATCTTTTAGAGAGAACAAAATGTTCCCATCTTGTCCTGGACAGATCTACATTTTGAAATGCACAACTGTATGATTCCATTAGTCATTTCTCCTCACATTTCCACTCTATAGATGTTACAGTCAGCCCCTTTGTTTCCAACACATTGAGCAATGTCAGAAGAAATGTGCTTAGGAGACCCTTGATCACAGACTTGTCCCTAGACTTTCATTTCTCAGTAACCAAAAGCAACCTTCTTCTATTTACTGCCAACAATGGCAAAGTCTGGTCTCCAGGTCATAGATACAGCACTGTAAACATTGAAGGCATAACTGAGAGGCAAAGGAGACAGACTGGGGCTGCCTTACAGTGCAAAGTGTATCCACGAGCTCAGAGGAATGCTGGACGAATGTCTCTGCTCTGACAACAAAACCAGTTTCATAGCACTCCAAAGGGGCAGGGTAAGACTCAATGATAAGCTGTCTTTTGTTGGCTGTGTGATGCAGAAGTTTCTTTAGGACAGCCATGGAGATGTCATTGTCATAGAGGTTAACCTCAATGAGCTAAGAGCACTGACTCAGGGCAGGAAAAAGAGCACTGAGCTGAGAGTCTGTCATCCTACAATGTTCTAATTCCAGTGTCTTCAGAGTGTCTGCAACATTTTCTAGGAAAAAAATTCCGAGAGGCAAAAGACTCAGATCACACAAATGATACCTGTCAAATGCAGATGTTTGAGATGTTGGAGGCTCTGACACTGGGCAAAGGACTCCAAGTCTGACTGTGAGTACTTGCAGAGGGTGATGGACAGGAAATCAAAGGGGGTCTTCAGACACTGGAGCAATTAATTCAAGTAGACACCAACCATGTCGAGATGCTGGAGAGAGTTGAGTCTGGAGAACAGAGAAATTAACTTGGTGAGTCTCTTGTCCTATGTGTCTGTTGGCATACACAGAAGCTTGAAGAAGAGTGTCACATTGACTTCTCTTAGAAGGAGTTTACGAAGATTTTTCATCCAAACAAGGCAAGGTGCTAAGCTTAACAGCATGGTCAAAATACCCACTTTATTTATATTGACTTCCAACTCTTCAATGCAATATGGCTAGATAATATTCAAGACCTTTCTGATAGTGTCCATATACAATTCCCTAATTCGCATCTTCACAAAGCACAGGTGCAGGGAACCTCTTCTCTCCCATGCCCATTGCAAGAAATAAGATTGATGTCCCTCTAGATCAAAGTCAAGGTGAAGGTCAATGACCACCTTCAAACTTTGCCTCAGTGCATATCTATGATGGTGTGTTGGTATTTGCTTTTTCCACACAGTCTCTGCTGAGTTAGCTCCATCCTCTGGTCCAGACGAAATATCCCAGAATTCATGGTGCACATTCCTCAGCTCCAGCACTTGAAGCTTCCCCCTTGGGTGAAAATTTTCTGTCAGCTGCATGTCTACACCATCCATCACAGCTTGTAATGTTGTCATGTCAGAGACTTTCATCAGTGCCACAACAGGGAGCCAGGGAAAGGGCCAGGCTCCCACCATTTCCTTTAGTATCTTTGTGTGTCTGTCAGTGAATGCTGCCTTGAAGAGTGGTGGGAACAACACCCTGGGCAAAGCAGAGATGGCCAAGGTTTCATTCTTCAACAGGCTCTGTACTGCCAAGCTCAGCGGTGTGGGTGGGGCCCGCAGGTTCATCCTGATGAATCATCAGTCACAATAGACTTGCTGAAGCACCTGATCTGGATATTGGTGTCAGAGCTCCTGTTCTCAGCAGGCCCAGGCAGAGACTGTGGACTGGCCTAACCTTTTAAATACTATATTGCACATCACAAAATTCCTTACCAACATTTCCTTATTCCTTATTCACAAAGCAAAACGCTATTGCTTGCTATTGATCATTTAATGTTATGTTAAATGTAATTCATCTGAATTATGAATTTGGAGGTATACCTTTAAGCTTTGCAACCAAGGTAAACTCCTTGGCAGGAAATTAAGGCTTCAGGAAGTTAAGGAGTTGGCCTTGGAGCTCAATCTTAATGTGTTTTTCTATATATTTCTTCAATTTTATCAGAGATATTTTCCATGTAAATCTTCAATTTTATCAGAAAATGCTTATAATTCCACTTTCAATCAACTTAGAAATATTTTATGCCTACCTTTTTATCTGTATAATTTTCCATGATAATCTTCAATTTTATTGTTTTTCTATATATTTTTTCAATTTTAGCAGAAATATTTTCCATGTAAATCTTCAATTTTATCAGAATATGTTTATAATTCTACTTTAAATCAACTTAGGAATATTTTTATTCCTACCATTTTATCTGTATAATTTTCCATGAAATAGTCAATTTTAACGTGTTTATATATTTCTTGAATTTTATCAGAAATAGTTTCCTTATAAATCTTCAATTTTATCAGAAAATGTTTATAATTCCACTTTCAATCAACTTAGAAATATTTTTATGCCTACCATTTTATCCATAATTTTCCATGATAATCTTCAATTTTAATGTTGTTTTATAATTTTCTACAATTTTATTAGAAATATTTCCGATGTAAATCTGCAATTCTATCATAAAATGTTTCTAATTCCTTTGTCAATTAATTTAGCAATGTTTTCATGTCTACCATTTTACTCTTTAATTTTCCATGAAAATTGTCAGTCTTAATGTGTTTTTCTACATGCTTCTTCAATTTTGTCAGAAACATTTTCCATGTAAATCTTTAATTCTATCATAAAATGTTTTTACGAGCTTTTTCAATAAAAAAAAATTTAACAAATAAAAGAGGATTTGACCTAATGTCACATACAATAAAAAATACACACAATCAAGATTCTATTCCAGTGCCTGAATTATGGACCTTCCTATAAACGATGAGCTGTGGTTCCTTCATGGAAAGGAGTTAGTAAACAGTCTGCCTTCACCATTCATGTGAATGAAGCAGAAGAGACTCAAAAGAGGCCAGCTGAGCCTAAAGAAACAGAGTGTGAAGATGCCCTGGCTTTTAATGCAGCTGTCTCTTTACCAGGAGTAAGAAAACTACTGACACATCTTGATTATCCAATGGATGGCAGTTTTGAACCACCACAGGTTATGGATATGCCTATTGTCTTAGAAGACGAAAAGCAGACAGAGCAGTGAGGGTCTCCAGGTGCAGAGATAACTGAGCATAACATCACTTGGGGCACAGCCAGCTAGGGTGCTGCCTGTGCCCAGGAGCTGGGCAGCTCTGTGGTCATCTGCGTGCCAGTTCTGCTGTAGGACATCTGCCCTGAAGAGTAACCCGTGCCTGGAGGAAGTGCAGTAGCCTCTCCTCCACCACCTTTGCTCTGGTGATAGACTACACTGAGACTCCAGATACACAGAGATTTCCCAAGTATAACATCGCTTGAGACACAGCCTGCTAGGGTTCCATCTGCACTCAAGAGCAGGGCAGCTCTGTGGTCATTTGGGTGCCAGCTCTACTGTGGGATATCTGCCCTGCAAAGTGACCTGTGCCTAAAGGGAGCGCAGTAAACTCCGCCATCTTTGCTCTGGTGAAAGACTACACACAGTCTCCAGATACAGGAATTTCCCAAGTATAACATCACTTGGGACACAGTCAGCTAGGGTGCCACCTGCGCCCAAGAGCTGGGCAGCTCTGTGGTCATGTGAGCACCAACTCTGCTGTGGGACATCTGCTCTTTAGAGTGATGACCCCCTGGAAGGAGCACAGCTGCCTCCGCCACCTTTGCTCAGGTGATGGACCAGACAGAGACTCCAGATAAACAGAGATATCCCAAGTATAACATCACTAGGGGCAAGGCACACCAGGGCTCCAAAGACACTCAGGAGCAGGGAGGCCCCTCAGCAATCGGTGCCAGGGGAAAACCATTTATCCAGGGGTATGGAAATAGCCTTGCAGGCTCACAGGAGGTTCAAGCAACAGCCAGTGACAGCAGGACCAACTAACACCAGAGATAAGCAGATGTTAAAAGGCAAACGTAAGAACGTTACTAACAGAAATCAAGGCAATATGGCACCATCTGAACCAAACTCTCCAACAGCAGCAAGTCCTGGATACCCCATCATGCCTGAAAGGCAAGATCTGGATAATCACTTCTCATTATGCTATTAGAGGATTTCAAGAAGGACATAAATAAATCTCTTAAAGAAATACAGGAGAACATGAATTAATGGGTAGAAGTCCTTACAAAGAAAACACAAAAATTGCTTAAAGAAATGCAGGAGAATATGGGCCAACAGATGGAAACCCATAAATAAGAAACACAAAAATCACTTAAAGAAATACAGGAGAACTGGGGTCAACAGACAGAAGTCCTGAAAGAGGAAACACAAAAATATCTTAAGGAAATACAGGAAAACACAAACAAACAAATGAAGGAACTCAGAAAATCCATCCAAGATCTAAAAAAGGAAGTACAAACTTCCTTTAGAAACTAAGAAATCACAAAGGGAGACAATTTTGGAGATAGAAAACCTTGGGAAGAAATCAGGAGTCATAGATGCAAGCATCAACAATAGAATACAAGAGATGGAAGAAAGAATCTCAGGGGCTGAACATACCATAGAAAGCATCAACTCAACAGTCAAAGAAAATGCAAAATGCAAAAAATGTGTAACCCAAAACATCCAGGA
Source organism: Tokudaia muenninki (assembly GCA_036184385.1). NCBI lineage: Eukaryota > Metazoa > Chordata > Mammalia > Rodentia > Muridae > Tokudaia > Tokudaia muenninki. Next base: position 89,745,545 of record BTHS01000004.1, read on the forward strand.
AATCCAGGACACAATGAGAAGACCAAACCTAAGGATAATAGGTATAGATGAGAGTGAAGATTTGCAACTTAAAGGGCCAGTAAATATCTTCAACAAAATTATGGAAGAAAACTTCCCTAACCTAAAGAGAGAGATGCTGATGAATGTACAAGAAGTCTACAGAACTCCAAACAGACTGGACCAGATCAGAAAGTCCTCCCGTCACATAATAAAACAAAAATGTACTAAACAAAGAAAGAATATTAAAAGCAGTAAGAGAAAAAGGCCAAGTAATGTATAAAGGAAGACCTATCCGAATTACATCAGACATCTCAACAGAGACTATGAAAGCTAGAAGATCCTGGGAAAATCTCATACAGAAACTAGGAGAACAAAAATGCCAGCCCAGACTACTATAGCCAGCAAAACTCTCAATCACCATAGATGAAGAGACCAAGATATTCCATGATAAAACCAAATATACACAATATCTTTCCACAAACCTAGCCCTACAAAGGATAATAGAAGGAAACCACCAATACAAGGAGGGAAACTATACCATGGAAAAAAGATAGGAATCTTCTTTCATCAAACTCAAAAGTAGATAACCACTCAAACATAAAGAAAGTATCAAAAATAGCAGGAAGCAATAATCACTAATCCTTAATATCTCTTAACATCAATGGTCTCAATTCGCCAATAAAAAGACATAGACTAACAGACTGGATACATAAACAGGACCCAGCATTTTGCACCTCAGTGTCAAAGACAAACACTACCTTAGAGTAAAAGGCTGGAAAACAATCATACAAGCAAATGGTCCCAGGAAACGAGCCAGAGTAGCCATCCTAATATCAGATAAAATTGACTTTCATCCTAAATTCATCAAAAAAACACGGAAGGACACTACATAATGGTCAAAGGAAAAACCCACCAAGGAGAACTCTCAGTTCTGAACAACTATGCTCCAAATGCAAGGGCACCACCCTTCATTCAAAAAAGAAATTTTACTAAAACTCAAAGCACACATTGTACCTCACACGATAATTGTGAGTGACTTCCACACCCCACTCTCTGCAATGGAACAAACAGGAAAACAGAAACTAAACAGGTACACAGTAAAACTACTTGAAGCTTTGGACCAAATTGATCTAACAGATTTATACATATATACATATACATATATATATATAACATTTCATCCTAGAGAAAAAGAATATAACTTCTTCTCAGCACCTCATGGTATCTTCTCCACAGTCGACCATATAATTAGTAACAAAACAGTCCGAAGATTGAACTAATCCCATACCTCCTATCAGATCACTACGGAATAAGGGTGGTCTTCAATAACAACAAAAACAACAGAAAGCCCACATACATGTGGAAGCTGAACAATGCTCTACTCAATGATAACTTGATAAGGAGGAAATAAAGAAAGAAAGAAATCAAAGACTTTTAAAATTTAATGAAAATGAAGGCACAACATACCCTAATTTATGGGATACAATGAAAGTGGTGCTAAGAGGAAAATTCATAGCCCTGAGTGCCTCCAAAAAGAAACGGGAGACAGCATACACTAGCAGCTTAATGGCACACCTGAAAGCTCTGGAACAGAAAGAAGCAAATACACCCAAGAGGAGTAGAAGGCAGGAAATCATCAAACTCAGGGCTGAAAACAAGAAGAAACAAATAAAACCATACAAAGAATCAACAAAATGAGGAGGTGGTTCTTTGAGAAAATCAACAAGATAGATAAGCCCTAAGCCAGACTAGCCAGAGGGCACAGAGACAGTATCCAAATTAACAAAATCAGAAACGAAAAGGGAGATATAACAACAGAAACTGAAGAAATTCAAAAAATCATCAGATCCTACTACAACAGGCTGTATTCAACACAACTAGAAAATCAGCAGGAAAAGGACAATTTCCTAGACAGATACCAAATACCAAAATTAAAACAGGATCAAATAGACCATCTAAACTATCCTATAACCCCTGAAGAAATAGAAGTGGTCATTGGAAGTCTTCCAACCAAAAAAAGCACAGGTCCAGACGGTTTTATTGCAGAATTCTATCAGACTTTCAAAGAAGACCTAACACCAATACTCTTCAAACTGTTCCACAAAATAGAAACAGAAGGAACAATACCCAACTCGTTCTATGAAGCTACAATTGCGCTAATATCAAAAGCACACAAAGATCCAACTAAGAAAAAGAAACTCAGACCAATTTCTCTTATGAATATCGATGCAAAAATACTCAATAAAATTCTTGCCAACTGAATCCAAGAACACATCAAAATGTTCATTCACCACGATCAAGTAGGCTTCATCCCAGGGATGCAGGGATGGTTCAATATAAGGAAGTTGACTAATGTAATCCACTACATAAACAATCTCAAAGAAAAAAAAAACATGGTCATTTCATTAGATGCTGAGAAAGCACTTGACAAAATTCAGCATCCTTTCACATTAAAGGTCTTGGAAAGATCAGGAATTCGAGGCCCATATCTAAACATAGTAAAAGCAATTTACAGCAAACCGGTAGCCAACATCAATCTAAATGGAGAGAAACTTGAAGCAATCCCACTAAAATCAGGGACTAGACAAGGCTGACCACTCTATCCATATCTCTGCAATATAGTACTTGAAGTTCTAGCTAGAGCAATTAGACAACAAAAGGAGGTCAAAGGGATACAAATTGGAAAGGAAGAAGTCAAACTATCACTATTTGCAGTCGATATGATAGTATATTTAAGCGACCCAAAGAAATCCACCAGAGAACTCCTACAGCTGATAAACAACTTCAGCAAAGTGGCCGGATATAAAATCAACCCAAGCAAGTCAGTAGCCTTCCTATACTCAAAGGATAAGCAGGCTAATAAAGAAGTAAGAGAAATGATACCCTTCACGATAGCCACAAACCATATAAAGTATCTTGGTGTGACTCTAACCAATCAAGTGAAAGATCTGTATGACAAGAACTTCAAGTCTCTGAAGAAAGAAATTGAAGAAAACCTCAGAAGATGGAAAAATCTGCCATGCTCATGGATTGGCAGGATTAATATAGTGAAAATGACCATCTTGTCAAAAGCAATATACAGATTCAATGCAATCCCCATCAAAATCCCAACTCAATTCTTCATAGAGTTAAAAAGAGCAATTCAAAAATTCATCTGGTATAACAGAAAACCCAGGATAGCTAAAACTATTCTCAAGAGTAAAAGAACCTCTGGGGGAGTCAGTATCCTAGACCTCAAGCTGTACTAAAATGTAATAGTGTTAAAAACTGCATGGTATCAGTACAGTGACAGGAATGTACATCAATGGAACAGAATTGAAGACCCAGAAATGAATCCACACTCCTATGGTCACTTGATCTTTGACAAAGGAGCTAAAACCATCCAGTGGAAAAAAGATAGCCTTTTCAACAAATGGTGCTGGCTCAACTGGAGGTCAACATGTAGAAGAATGCAAATTGACCCATTCTTATCTCCTTGCACAAAGTTCAATTCCAAGTGGATCAAGGACCTCCACATAAAACCAGACACACTGAAACTAATAGAAAGGAAACTAGGGAAGAACCTTGAACATATGGATACAGGGGAGAATTTCATGAACAGAACTCCAATAGCTTATGCTCTAACATTAAGAACTGACAAATGGGACCTCATAAAATTACAAAGTTTCTGTAAGGCAAAGGACACTGTCAAAAGGACAAAGCGGCAGCCAACAAACTGGGAAAAAATCTTTACCAACCCTATATCTGACAGAGGGCTAAAATCCAATATATACAAAGAACTCAAGAAGTTAGACTCCAGAGAGCCAAATAACCCTATTAAAAAAATGGGGTACAGAGCTAAACAAAGAGGTCTCACCTGAAGAATATCTAGTGGCTGAGAAGCACCTAAAGAGATGTTCATCATCCTTACTCATTAGGGAAATGCAAATAAAAACAACCCTGAGATTCCATCTCACACCAGTCAGAATGGCTAAGATCAAAAACATAGGAGACAGCAGTTGTTGGCGAGGATGTGGAGAAAGAGGAACACTCCTCCATTGCTGGTGGAATTGCAAGCTGGTACAACCACTCTGGAAAGCAGTCTAGCGGTTCCTCAGAAAACTGGGCATGAGACTCCCGGAGGATCCGGCTATACCACTCCTGGGCATATACCCAGAGGCTTTACCTGCATGCAATAAGGATACATGCTCCACTATGTTCATAGCAGCCTTATTTATAATAGCCAGAAGCTGGAAAGTACCCAGATGTCCCTCAGCGGAGGAATGGATTCAGAAGATGTGGTATATTTACACAATGGAATACTACTCTGCAATTAAAAACAATCAATTCACGAAATTCCTAGGCAAATGGTCAGAACTTGAAAATATCATCTGAGGTTACTGAGGTAACCCAGTCGCAGAAGAACACACTTGGTATGCAGTCACTGATAAGGGGATATTAACCCAGAATCTTGGAATACCCTAGACACAATTCGCATCCGAGAAGATGGATGGAGAGACCCCTAGTCCTGGAAAGACTGGATATAGGGGAATGCCATGACAGAGAAGTGAGAGGGGGTTGAATGGGGGAAAGAGGGGGGGAAGGGGGCTTATGGGACTTTCAGGGAGGGAGGAAACGGGAAAGGGGAAATGATTTGTAATGTAAATAAAAAAACTTAGAAAATAAAAAAAAAGAAAAAATATATTTTGTGTGGGTATTCACATCTATAATCACAGAAATGGGGAGATAAACAAGCAGGATCATGGATTTAAGGCCTATCTGGGGTATCTAGAAAGTTCTAGTCCATTCTACTCTGTGTATGGAGACAATCTTTCAACATGTGTATCATTAATCAATGTAGTTACAAGGTAGGTTACGGCACTTTCTATCCAAAGCAAAGTATTCATCCAATGTTAATATTTTACCATTAGCCAAGTATATCATTGAAAATTAAATATATATCTAACCAATATGCATTTTGTTTTTATTTTGTATTAAATATATAATTTTACACATCATCTTTTCAGGTATAAATCATTAAATTATTTCTGACAAGCATATTCAGATATCTTCTGTAAACTGCTAACACATGATCATATGAGAGAGACAACAATACAGTGGTTACTTGATAGTTTCATGGCTAAAGATGAGAGCTTATGTACATTTCCCCATCTCACCACTGGGACCCCATCTAGCTTAGACATTTGCTGGACCTGTGTATACTGCAACAGTCTCTGTGAGTTCACATGTGCATCAGACCTGTTGTGTCTGGAAGATACTGTTTCCTTAATGTCATCCATTTCCCCTGGATCTCAAAATCACTCCGCCTCCTCTTCCACAGAATTCCCTGAGCCCTCTCAGAAGGAGTTTGATGAAGATAATGCATTTCACACTGAATTCCAAGGTCTCTTACTCTTTCCAGTTCGCCTACTTTAGTTTCCACTTAGCTAGAAGAAGCTTTCTGATCATGAGTGTTCAAAACACTGATCTATGGAGATGTTCTTATTTGTTACGGTATGAAAGGCACACAATTACTTTATGGAGGTTATAGCCTAAAACAAAAACTTCTCTACTTAGAGAGTCCAAATGTCATCATGTATTATATATCTTTGGAACACCATAGAAAACTGTCTGAATTTTATGAGAGAAAGAACAATAAATCAACAAGCTAGAGCTGAGTTCTGTCTAGAGAAAGCCTGAATAGGGATGTTAGCTAAACCATCCTTAACATGGCTATATAAAGCAAAAGAATAAACATCCTAAATCATATATATATATATATATATATATATATATATATATATATATATATATATGAAGTTCTAGGATAAAGGGAAAGAAATTTATTGCTGGAATATATCGATTTTTTGCTGATTTATATTTGTTCAGAAATATACCTAGTGCAGGAGTAGGTAAATCAGTTAGTGATTCCATATATTCCTTTTCCTTTATACTGGTGGTCACAATGACTATACCAATCTACAAGTCTCTCCAGCACAGTATATTGCTTGGTCTTTCTCTTTAGTTTTGCCATTATTTATAGTCACTTTATTATTTCCTTTTTATTAATTTTTCAAGTAAAGTGACTTTTATATTTTTGCTATAGTGTCTAACACTGTCAAAAATGAGAAGAATATGAAAACCACAAAGGATCATTTAAAAGTCACTAGCAATCTTCAGAAGAACACAGGATATCAAAAGCCAAGGTATTTTTGAGTTTCAAGGAAAGCTTAGTTATACCCTACTGCAAAATCAGAAAAGAAAAAAAGAAAGACAGAAGGAAGGAAAGAATAAAGATAGAAAGAAAAAAGAAAGAAAGAGAGAGAAAGAGAGAGAGAGAGAGAGAGAGAGAGAGAGAGAGAGAGAGAGAGAGAAAGAAAGAAAGAAAGAAAGAAAGAAAGAAAGAAAGAAAGAAAGAAAGAAAGAAAGAAAGAAAGGTAAGAGAAGAAAAGATAGGATAAGAAAAGAAAAAAAACGAAACAAAAACAAAAGAAAACAAATTTGCACAAACATCCTCCTCACTGTCCTCACAAGGAGATTTTCTTGACTACACAGATGAGAAGGAAACTTTGACATCACCTTGACTGTGGCCTCTAAGAGCCAGAGAAGAAGATCCCGACATACCCTGCCCATACTATATGTATTGTGCTCATAGGTCACTGAGTTTGTGTTAATTTATTGTGCAGAACAAAGAAAGTAATAGAATATGGTTTTACTATTGTGAGTTAGGGATGTAAACATGAAAAATTCATAGATTTTTCAATGAAAAAGGTTGATAGGGATCATTTTGTTGAGCTGTCTCACTCAGATGGGAAGGAATCAGTAGCCCAAAGGAAGGTCACGTATACAAGTGGAGTGTTTCCCACTGGTCTTTCCCCCTATCTATCCTCACATCAGATCTCTGTCCCATCCATTCCCCCTCCCTTCTCCTTCCCAGTTACTGTCTTTCCTCTGAATCCTATGACTATTTTATTCTCCCTTCTGAGTGAAATTCAAGCATATTTGCTTGGGCCTTCCTTCTTGCTTAACTTATTTGGGTCTGTGTACTATACTATGGTCATCCTGTACTTTATAGATAATATCGACTTATACATGAGTACATATCATACATGTACTTTTGGGTCTGGGTTACCTCACTCAAGAAGATATTTTCTAATTCTATCCATTTGCCTGCAAAATTCATGTTGTGCTTCTTTTTAATAACTGTATTGTATAAAAGTTACACAATTCCATTGTGCAAATGTGCCACATTTTCTGTATCCAGATGGCCATAAACATAAAAGAAGCCTGCAGAACACCAAAGAGATTGGAATAGAAAAGAAATTTCTCCTGTCACACAGCACTATGTCTTCAGAACAAAGAAAGAATATTAAAAGGAGTAAGGGAATATATCCAAGTAACATAAAAAGGCCAACCTATCAGAATCACACCAGAATTCTCAACAGAGACTCTAAAAGCCAGAATATCTTGGGCAGATGTAACACAGTCCATAATAAAACACAAATGCCAGCCCAGGATACTATACTCAGCAAAACTCTCAATCACTATAGATGGAGAAACCAAGATATTAAATGAAAAAAATTTAAACATCTTTCTACTAACCCAGCCCCATACAAGATAAGTAAGTGAAGGAAAACTCCAGCACAAGAAGGGAAACTATATCCCCTCCAAAAAAGCAAGAAAGTAATCATGTCACAACAAACTAAAAAAGAAGAGAATCATACAAACATATTACCACCTCTAACAACAAAAATAAGAGGAACCAATAATCAATGGACTCAATTCCCCAATAAGAAGTCATAGGTTAACAGACTGGATACTTAAACAAGACCCAGTATTTTAGTGAATACAGGAAACATACCTCAGTGACAAAAGCAGACTCTATCTCAGAGTAAAACAGTGGAAAATACTTTTCCAAGAAAATGGTCCCAAGAAACAATCTGGAGTAGGCATTCTAATATCCAGTACAATAGACTTTCAACCAAAAGTTATCAAAAAAGTTGGGGAAAGGACACTGCATACTCATCAAAGGAAAAATCCATGAAGATAAACTCTCAATTCTAAAAATCTATGCCCCAAAGGCAAAGGTACCTACATTTGTAAAAGAAACATTACCAAAGCTCAAAACATATATTGAAATTCACACAATAATAGTGGAAGAGTTAAGCATACCACTTTCACAAATGGACAGATCATGGAAACATAATCAAAACAATGAAACAGTAAAACTAACAGAAGTTATGAACCAAATGGATTTAACAGATAACTATGGAACATTTCACCCAGAAACAAAATATACTTTCTTCTCATCACCTCGTGTTAGCTCCTTCAAAATTGACTATATAATCAGACACAAAACAAACCTCAACTCATAAAAAGAAATTTGGATTAATCCCATGTAGTCTATTGAACCACCATGAAATAAGGCTTATCTTCAACAGCAACAAAAACAACAGAAATCCCACATACACATGAAAGCTGAACAACTCTCTATTCAATGGCAATTGGTCTGGGAAGAAATAAAGAAATTATAGACCGTCTAGATGTTAATGAAAATGATGGCATAGCATACCCGAATTTATGGGACAAATGAAAGCTGTGCTAAGAGGAAAATTCATAGCACTGAGTGCCTTCGTAGAGAAATAGGAGAGATCCTACATTAGTAACTTAACAGCTTATCTGAAAGCTCTAGAACAAAAAGAAGCAAACAAAATCAAGAGGAATAGTCGGCAGAAAATAATTAAAATCCAGGGCTGAAATCAACCAATTAGAAACAAAGAGAATTATACAAACCATCTACTAAACTAAGAGTAGGTTCTTTGTGAAAATCAACAAGATTGATAAACACATAGCTGAAATAACTAAAAGGCATAGAGACAGTATCCAAATTAACAAAATGAAAACGAAAATGGAGATATATCCAAAGAAAGTGAGGAAATTCAAAGGATGATTAGATCCAACTACAAAAGCCTCTACTCCAAAAAAAAAATTAGAAAAATCTACATTAAGTGGACAATTTTCTAGACTGATATCAGTTACCAAAGTTAAATCAGAATCAGACAACTTATCTAAACAGTCCCATAACCTTTAAGGAAATAGAAGCAATCATTAGAAGTCTTCCAATTTAAGACAAAGCCCAGGGCCAGTTGGTTTTAGTGCAGAATATCAGAATATCATCAGACATTCAAAGAAGACCTATACTTCTCAAACTATTCCACAAAATAGAAACAGAAGGAACACTACCTAATTCTTCTATGAAGCCACCATTATGCAGATATCTAAACCACACAAAGACGTAACAAAGAAGAACTTCAGACCACTTTCAGTTACAAAGGAGGCGACTGACAGGGAGGTCAGCACTTGGGATATCTATCAATCAATCAATTAATAAGAGGATCCTCTAGCTGCTTCTGCTACACTGCTATATTGATGGGAGCTTCTTCCTGTCAGAGAGCTACATCAGAATGACACATCCATTATTAATATTCATCTCCCCCTTCCCTCTTCCCCAAATCTCATCTCTCTCCTCACATTTCTACTTTTTACAAATGATTGTAAAATATCCACTGCCAACTGACTCCCCTGAATTCATTAACTTTCTAAAAGTCCTCAGATATCATTCACTATAAACTCTACACTTCACAACTAAAAAGACATAACTAAATCCAAGCCATCTCCTCTTTGGCATGTACACACCCATCCTTGTAGTAGGCTGGCCTAATGCTGCTTGTATGCTAGTACGAAGTGTTGGCCTCCAAGATTTGAAGTCAGCACATAGCCTTTGGAACCTGGCTGCCAAGTTAATTCTGATTGGTGATTAAAGATACCAGCAGCCAATAGTTGGGGAGAAGAGACATAGGCAAGGTTTAGGGTTCCCAGACTAGAGACCATGAGGAAGGAGAGAAGACAGAATGACCCTGGGATAAAGAAGCTAGAAGAGTCACATGGCCTCTAAGACAACAGAACATGCCACAGAGGATTACCTGGTTGGAGGTAAGAGAAGCCATGGTGAAACATATTAAGTAATAATGGGTTTAGGGATAGGAGGTAGATTCTAACAGCACAGTGGGTAGGCAGTTACCCAGTTATAATGATGCTTAAGGCATATTAAAAATATAAAGGCTGTTTGTGTTCTTTCATCTGGGAACAAAGATGGGAAGGTACTCCATGCTGGAAATTTTTAATTGTTCTTTACAACACATCCTCATGACCAAATCATCACTTAGGTCAATGTCATTCAACAAATTCTCTCCTCAACTTCACTGATGCCTCCTTAAATGCCCCCCCCCCACTTCTTTCTTGGCTCCTCTCTTCAAGGTCTCTGGTTAGTCACAGTACCTCTCTCTGCCAATACAATAGCTACCAATGCCCTACCTCCATTACTGATTGCTTATACCTTGATCATATAAGGCCCACTTTGGGAACGAATGCCAAGTTCTCTCCACCTTTCCACGTCAACTCTCAAAATCTGTTACAGGACATCCCTCTCACTGTTGATCAAGAACCTACCCATTCATTCATATTCCTAAAATATTTTAATTTCAATACCTGCCTATGGGGGAATGGATCTTGACATCCAACAGAAGAAATAGTAATGTTGTAAGAAGTTCAGAACCCTAATAAATCTCATAATTAAAATGGCAGGAGTTTGAACCAGCTCCCAACCAGGTTCCTGTCTTGGAGAACGTGCCCATGACAGGCCACAAGGAGGACCATGACAGTCATGTAAAGACAATTCTGACTTCCATTACCATGTAAATAGAGAGTATTCCTAACATCTCAAACTGAGCCAATGGAAAGATCTACCCCTAGATTCAACCTTACCACAAAGATGTTTATAAAGTCCCTGTCTACATGGAATAAAGTACACCAGTTATTTCACCAAAGATATTCTAAGGGTACCTGTTTTATTGAGCTGTAAGTTCCTGGAAGAGTTTAGTCTCCTGAAACCCTTGTATCTGGATCTTGGCTCCGCCCAACAAGTCAGGTGCTTGACTATAGCCAATCCCCACTCAGTGGCTCCAGTTCAGGCTCCTAGCTGCCTGATGATGCTTGCCACTAACCCCAGGACAGCAACAGCCATGGAAGAGGTTCAGCAGCCTGCCCTGCTCCCACCATGCTAGAGACTGGAGTCCATTTGTTCAGATTGCTGGGCTCAGGATTCTCCCACTGGCTTCACCTTGGTCCACAGACTGGCACCTATTTGAAACAACCACCCCATAAAAGACTATTCTGATGCAACAAAAGCCTCTCAGGTTATATTCTCCCCCAACACAACCAGATCCTGCTTTCAGAAAACAGTTTTTCCTGAATTAACTTTATAATGTCAATCTACTTTTTTCTGGCTTCTCTCAAGAGTTATTGACTCCAGAAAAGTACTCCTACCACCCAACAGTCTAAGATTTCCTGCCTGTTGCCTATTCCTACAGGTGATATCTCTTCCCATTTCACTGGTTATGAGGCTCTTCACCCAACCACCACAACCAAGAATCTAAAAGTCTCAAATAGACATGCAAGATAGAATGGGTTTTTCTAAACTGCTTAACATTGCTTCTCTTCCTAGTCTATCTGTTCAAATAAATTTCAGATAGACCAGACTACTCCAGCAATTCCTGTGCAGTCCCAGATGCTCCCCCAGAATCTATATCCTCATCCAGCCGGGAAGACTACAGTTCCCTAGCCTTAGATGGCCCCATAGAACCTGGGCATCTTCTGATAAAGCCTGCTATTCATGCACTTGACCAACAATCCAGCTTCACCAGGTCCCCCAACAATGATGCCCCAATATCAGCAGGGAGAAGACAGAACTTACGATGCGCACTTACCCAACACCCAGTGACCCAATAATAAAATGAAAAGATGGGAATGAAGGGACACTAGCTTATTAGAGCAGGTGGCTCTAACAGGTGTTGCTCTTCTGTCTTCATTATTCTTTCACCCCTTGCCACCTATGGCAGTTGGGAGGGACTGGCCCTAGGTTTGTGAGAGTAAGAAAGCTGTCCCTACTTCTCAATGCTGCATCACACTGGAAAGCTAGCCCTACACCTCACCTAAACAGCACAGTGGACCCTGCCCTGATGAAGGATGCAGATGAGCCAGCCCCGAAGGTGTGAGAGCAGGAGAGCTGGCCCAGCTCCTTGCCAGCTGTACTAGTCTGGAAAGTGGACCCTGTACCTCAAATGACATAGCAGTAGAGCTGAGTTTGGTGACATCCATACAGGTGAGGTTACCCTGAGGGCATGAAAGCAGGAGAGCTCATCCTGCTCCTTGTAGGTTGTAGCATTGAGTGAGCTGCAGCAAGACTGGAGAACTCACCCTGGTGGGCGTGGGTGCAGGAGAACTAGCAAACTGACAATCTCAGCCACCATGAAAGTCCAGATTCAGGGCTTTGAGTTGGCCCACTCCAACATCTACTTTATCTATGAACTGCTGGAGCTTGTGAAAGAGCTAGTCTTGTAGACCCAAAGCTACAGGAACTTCATGACACAGGGCAATTAGGATAACAGGGAGCCAGATGAGGATCCAATATTGATGCTATCACAGAAACCAAAGATCTTGAACCAGAAGAGTGAATCATTACAATGTAAAGATGCAAGTAAAGATTTGCAGACAAAAGGGGACACTGTGACAAACTACAGCTACCTAGATGAAAGTACTTTATGCATTGTTTTGTTTAAAGTTTGTTATGCATTGTTTGTTTACCTTGCTAGTATCTAGAATACAGAGGGACAGAAAGATGAGTGAGATTGGGGTTTGTGATGTAAAATTAGATAGGATCAATAAAAAAATTAAAAAGAAAAAAAGTCCGGCATAATTCTGCAGAGTATCCATTAATCAGGAACATCACTTTCATGAATATTTTTTATTATAAAATTGAAATGTTTTGCAAGAAAAATGAAAATAATAATGCTCCCCTCAGAAACAAATTATATTACAAAATGAGGTGTTATATTTCATAAACTTTGCTCATAAGTTCATTAGATTTGCTCACCGGTCCCTTATGAAACATTCTACTTTTAATGAGCACAGGGTCCCCAGTGGAGGAGCTAGAGAAAGGACCAAAGGAGCTAAAGAAGTTTGAGCCCCATAGGAAGAACAACAATATGAACCAACCAATAATCCCAGAGGTCCCAGGGACTAAACCACCAACAAAAGAGTACATATGGAGGGATCCATGGCTCCAGCTGCATTTGCAGCATCAGATGGTCTTGTCAAACATCAATGAGAGGAGAGACCCTTGGTCCTGTGAAAGTTCATTGCCCCAGTGTAGGGGAATGCCAGGAAAGGGAAGTGGGAGTTGGTAGGTTAGTGAGCAGGGGGAGGGGGCATGGAATAGGTGGTTTCCAGAGGGGAATCAAGGAAAGGGGATATTTGAAATGTAAATAAAGAAAATATCTAATTAAAAAAGAATGTTTTGTAGAAAGCTATTAAGTGTTCAATGAAATAAACAAGTTTGATAAAAAAAAAGAAAGCTCACACAGGAAGGGGTTGTGAGAGACTAGGAGAGACACATGAAAGAAAACTGGCCGCACCTATTATTTACCACTAGTTCACACTTTTAAAACAGGGATTGTAGAAATAAACTATTTTATGCAAATTTTTATTTTGTTTCTAATAAACATAAAATTCATTTTTTTCAAAGAAAAGGTGAAAAATTCTTATACTGTTTATAATGTTAGAGCTGCCAAAAATTAGGTGTGTCATTTAATAGACCTGGTTAAAATGACATATACATCCCACTGTGCCATTAAAAGTCACTTTATGTCAGGTTCAAAATGGCTAAGAGATTTTGTTGTTTCCATGTAAGGAAGTTACAACTATCTTCTAAATTACTGAAGCTGCTCTATAGCTCAGCTGACATTTAATGAGATTGTTCTCAGCATGAGGCTCACGTTCCTCTAGCAGTTTCATGAAAAAGAGCTGATTTTTTTAATTAATTACTTTATATATTTACATTCTAAAGGTTTCTCCTCCTGGTTTTCCCTCCCAATGTTCTTCTTCCCATATTGCCTCCCCTTTGACTCTGATAGGGTGCTCTCCTCTACTTCCCCAACTGGGCATTCCCTGTCTCTACAGGATTAGGCACATCCTCTTCTACTGAGGCCAGACAAGGCATTCCTCTGCTACATATGTGCATGGAGCAACAGACGAGCCCATGTAAAATGCCCTTAAAAAAGGGCATTTTGCACTTTTTGACTAATATCCACTTATCAGTGAGTACATACCATGCATGTCCTTTTGGGTCCTGGTTACCTGACAGAACATGATATTTTCTAGTTCAATCCATTTGCCTGAAAAATTCATGATGTTCTTGCTTTTTAATAGCTTAGTAGTATTGCATTGTGTGACTGAACCACATCTTCTACATCCATTCTTCAATTGAGAGACATGTAGGATGCTTCCCGGTTTTATTACAAATAAGGCTGCTAGGAACATGGTAGAACACATGTTCTTGTGCTATGGTGGAGAATCTACTGTGTATGTGACCAGAAGCAGTAATACTTTGGTCTTTAGGTAGAACTATTTCCAATTTTTTGAGAATGGCCAGATAGATTTCTACAGTGGTTGTACTAGTGTGCAATCCCACCAGCAATAGAGAAGTGTTTGTCTTTCACTACATCCTTGACAGTACTTGCTGTTACTTCAGTTTTTTATTTTAGCAATTCTGATTCATGTAAAGTCATTTTGCATTGTATTTCCTGGATGATTAAGGATGTTGAACATTTTTTTTACATATTTCTCAGCCACTTGAGATTACTCTGTTGATAATTCTCTGTTTAACTCTGTATTCAACATTTTCATTGTGTTATTTGGTTTTTTGGTGGGTAACTTATTGAGTTCTTTATATATTTTGGATATTAGCCCTCTAGCAGATGTAGGATTAGTAAAGATCTTTTTCTAAACTGTAGGCTGTTATTTTGTTCTATTAACAGTATCATTTACCTTAAAGAAGCTTTTCAGTGAAAGATACAAAGAATTAACAAAACCAATAACTAGTTCTTTGAGAAAATAAATCTAGTTATCATCTGGATTTCATTTCAGTCTTTGCGAGCCAGTCTCGTCAATCTCTCACCTTAATTTAGATATGTTTCTCTTTCTCTAGTTTGCATGCTATTATTCATCTACTTTTTCAATGAACTATTTGAATAATTTTATTTATTGTTATTTAAATCTACATTTTATTAGTTTCTTACCTAATATTAATTACATCTTCCCATTGGCTATCTTTGATCTTTTCCTTAGACTTTAGGGATCATCATTAGGCCCTTATTTCAGATTGCTCTGAACTTGATCATTTACTTTACTGTTTTTTAGTCTAGGCTTTCAAAGCCATATATATACATTGCACTTAGCATCACATAGCTGCATCTCAAAGACACAAGGATGATGTGTTGTCATTTTTATTTGATTCTAGAAATTTTGTTTTTCTTACTAACATTTCAATAAACCAAAGCAAACATGAGAGGCTACTGTGCAATCTCCAATTAAATATTTGCATTGTGAAATTTCTCTTTATACTGGTTTGTAGATTCATTTAGATTATGTTTTTCTTGTTAAGACGTATAGTATGTCTTAAAATTAAGTCTACTTTTTAGAAGGCTGATGAGATGCTAAGAATGCTGTATTGTAGACATGTATACATCAAAGGTGGGATACATTTTAGATGTGTGTTCTGTCTATTCACTTCTCATGCAGTTTAATTCCAGTTTGTCTGGTTTTCTGTTTGAATCTAAAGATGAGTAGTATATTGAAAGTGCTCACTTCTAGGGTACCAGAATATATCTGACTTTCTATGTTCATTCCATACATCTTTTTAAAAATAAAATTTGGACCTCAAAGTTTTGTGCCTATGCATTTAGAATTGTAATGTACTTTGGGTGATTGACTCCATATATACTCCTTTATCAGATTTACTCAGCATTTGTTTAGATTTACTGTGCTAGGTATAAATAGATCTCTGAGAGTTTGGTTTGAGCCCGTGAGCTCTTAGTAGATTTCCTTCCATCACTTGACTTGTGTATATCATTGTGTTTCTTGGAGTAAACAGACAGTTTAAGTATAGTCTTCTAAGCTAGTCCAACAATATGTGAATCTTTATTTTTGAATAAGGCTCACATAAGATTATTAAGAAATGTCTTAATTTTTGTAAATTTGGTGGTGGGTTGTTGGTGGATTAAGTTGTTGTTTCATTTATTTTTTCACTACTACTCAACTATAATGGAGTTTTGTAACTTACAGTGCTGAAAATCCTGACAAGTTTTTTCCTGGTAACCATTAATTTATCTACTCCTTTCATGATATCTACATTTGTCTGTGTTCTCACTAATCAAACATTCTTTCTCTTTTTCTTTTTTCCTATGTGCCTACTATTTTTATCATACCTTCGGTGGTGCTGTCCAAGGTCATGAACTGCCTTAATTTGTGATATTCTTTATCTTTTTTATTAGATATAGTCTTTATATATATTTCACATGATTTCCCATTTCCTGAATCCCCATTACCAAAAAGTACCTTAAGCCCTCTTCCCTCCACTGTTCCCCAATCAACCCATTCCCGGTTCCCTGTCTTGGTATTCCACTACACTGCTGCACTGAGTCTTTCCAGTATCAGGACCTCTCCTTCCTTCTTATTGGGCATCATTTGATATCTGAATTGTTTCTTCAGTATTATGAGCTTCTGGACTAATATCCACTTATCAGTGAGTGCATATCATGTATGTTCTTTTGTGCTTGGGTGACCTCACACAGGATGACATTCTCCAGTTCTACACACTTGCCTAAGAATTTCATGAATTCATTATTTTAAATAGCTGAGTAGTATACCATGGTGTAAATATACCACATTTTCTGTATTCATTCCTCAGTTGAGGGACATTTGGGCTCTTTCCAGCTTCTGGCTATTATAAATGGGGCTGCTATGAACATTGTGGAGAATGTATCCTTATTACATGCTGGAGAATCCTCTGGGTATATGCCCAGGCGTGGTATAGCAGGGTCCTCTGGTAGTATTAAGCTGAGTTTTCTGACTAACCAACAGAATGATTTCCAGAGTGGTTGTACCAGCTTTCAATCCCAACAGCAGTGAAGGAGTGTTCCTTTTTCTCCACATCGTGGCCAGCACCTGCTGTCTCCTGAGTTAGACATTCTGACTGGTGTGAGGTGAAATCTCAGGGTTGTTTTGATTTGCATTTCCCTGATGACTAAGGATGTTGAAAATTCCTTACGTGCTTCTCAGACATTCGATATTCCTCAGGTGAAAATTCTTTGTTTAGCTCTGTACCCCATTGTTAATAGGGTTTTAATAGGGTTATTTGGCTATCTGCAGTCTACCTTCTTGAGTTCTTTGTATATCTTGGATATTAGCCCTCTGTAAGATGTAGGGTTGGTAAAGATCTTTTCCCAATTTCTTGGTTGCCATTTTGTCCTTTTGAGTGTCCTTTGCCTTACAGAAACTTTGTAATTTTATGAGATTCCATTTGTCAGTTCTTGATCTTAGAACATAAGCTATTGGTGTTCTGTTCAGGAAATTTTCTCCTGTGCCCATGAGCTCAATGATCTTCCCCAGTTCTTTTCTATTAGTTTCAGTTTTTTCTAGTTTTATGGGGAGGTCCTTGATCCACTTGGAGTTGAGCTTAGTACAAGGAGATAAGAATGGATTAATTTGCATTCTTCTGCATGATGACCTCCAGTTGAACCAGCACACTTGTTCAAAATGCTATCTTTCCTCCGCTGGATGGATGTAGCTCCTTTGTCAAAAATCAAGTGACCTTAAGTGTGTCGGTTCATTTCTGGGTCTTCAATTCTATTCCATTGATCTACATACCTGTCACTGTACCAATACTACACAGTTCTTAACACTATTTTCTGTAGCACTGCATAAGGTCGGAAATACGGATTCCCCCAGAAGTTCTTTTACTGTTGGGAATAGTTTTAGCTATCCTGGGTTTTTTGTTATTCCAGATGAATTTGAGAATTGCTATTTCTAACTCTATGAAGAATTGAGTTGGGATTTTGATGGAGATTGCATTGAATCTATAGATTCCTTTTGGCAAGATGGCCATTTTCACTCAATAATAATCCTGCCAATCCATAAGCATGGAAGATGTTTCCATCATCTAAGGTCTTCTTTGATTCATTCTTCAGAGACTTGAAGTTCCTGTCATATAGATCTTTCACCTGTTTGTTTAGAGTCACACCAATGTACTTTATATTGTTTGTGGCTATTTTGAAGGGTATCATTTCCCTAATTTCTTTCTCAGCCTGTTTATCCTTTGAATATAGGAAGGCTACTGATTTGCTTGAGTTAATTTTATATCCAGCAACTTTGCTGAAGTTGTTTATCAGCCGTAGGATTTCTCTGGGGGAGTTTTTTGGGTCGCTTAAGTATACTATCATATCATCTTCTAAGAGTAATAATTTGACTTCTTCCTTTGCAATTTGAATCTCTTTGACCTCCTTTTTTTGTCTAATTGCTCTAGCTAGAACTTCAAGTATTATATTGAGTAAATATGGAGAGAGAGCACAGCCCTGTCTAGTCCCAGATTTCAGTGGAATTGCTTCAATTTTCTCTCCATTTAGTTTGATGTTGGCTACTGGTTTGCTGTATATTGCCTCTACTATGTTCAGGTATGGGCGTTGAATTCCTGTTACCTCCAAGACCTTTAACATGAAAGGGTGCTGAATTTTGTCAAATGCTTTTTCAGCATCTAATGAAATGATCATGTGTCTTTTTTTCTTTGAATTTGTTTATGTAGTGGATTACATTGATGGATTTCCATATATTGTACCATCCCCGCCTCCCTGGGATGAAGTCTACTTGACCATATTGAATGATCATTTTGATGTGTTCTTGAAGTCAGTTGGCAAGAAATTTATTAAGTATTTTTGCATCGATATTCATAAGAGAAATTTGTCTAAAATTCTCTTTCTTTTTCGATCTTTGTGTGGTTTTGATATCAGTGAAATTGTAGCTTCATAGAACGAGTTGGGTAGTATTCCTTCTGTTTCAAATTTGTGGAATAGTTTGAATAATATTGGTATTAGATCTTCTTTGAAGGTCTGATATAATTCTGCACTAAAGCCATCTGGTCCAGTGCATTTATTTTGGTTGGGAGACTGTCAATGATCACTTCTATTTATTTAGGAGTTATTGAACAGTTTAGATGGTCTATCTGATCCTGATTAAAATTTGGTAGTTTGTATCTGTCTCGGAAATTGTCCATTTCTTCCAGATTTTCCAGTTGTGTTGAGTATAGGCTTTTGTAGTAGGATCTGATGATTTTTTGAATTTCCTCAGTTTCTGTTGTTATTTCACCCTTTTCATTTCTGATTTTGTTAATTTGGATACTCACTCTATGCTCTCTGGTTAGTCTGGTGAAAGGTTTATCTATCTTGCTGATTTTCCCAAAGAACCAGCTCCTTGTTTTGTTGATTTTTTTGTATATTTCTTTTTGTTTCTACTTGGTTAATTTCAGCCCTGAGTTTAATGATTTCTTGCTTTCTACTCCTCTTGGGTGTATTATCTTCTTTCTGCTCTAAAGCTTTCATGTGTGCTGTTAAGCTGCTAGTATATGCTCTCTCCAGCTTCTTTTTGGAGGCTTTCAGGGCTATGAGTTTTCCTCTTAGCATTGCTGTCATTGTGTAAATTTGGATATGTTGTCCCTTCATTTTCATTAAATTCTTAAAAGGTTTTGATTTCTTTCCTTACTTCTGCCTTGTCCAAGGTATCATTGAGTAGAACATTGTTCAGCTTCCATGTGTATATATGATTTCTCTTGTTTTGTTGCTATTAAAGACCACCCTTACTCCATAGTGATCTGATAGGAAGCATGGGATTAGTTCGATCTTCTTATATCTGTTCATGTCTGTTTTGTGACCAATTATATGGTCAATTTTGGAGAAGGTACCATGAGGTACTGAGAAGAAGTTATATTCTTTTGATTTAGGATGAAATGTTCTATATATAGCTATCAAATCCATTTGTTCCAAAATTTCTGTTAGTTTCACTGTGTCTCTGTTTAGTTTGTGTTTCTCTGATCTGTCCATTGAGGAGAGTGGGATGTTGAAGTCACCCACAATTATTGTGTGGGATGCGATGTGTACTTTAAGCTTTAGTAAAGTTTCTTTTACTAGCTATTGTTAATAGAACAGCAGAATGCATGATTGTACATTTATGTCTGTTGTAGGCTATAGAGTTCCTTAGGTACTGCCACAGGAATGGCATAGTTGGGTAATATAGTCATCTTATTCGTAGCTTTTTAAAAAAAATTGCACAATGATTTTATAGTTATTACATTCACACCAGCGCTGAACTGAGGCCCTTCTTTACTCCTATCCTTATTGATCTAGAGACTTGATAGACTATGTTGCAGCTATTGAGGCTTTTCAAATCTTAGACACTGTTTTTATATCACAAACATGCTACTACTTGGTTATACAGCCCAAGTGACAGGAACAGTTGTTTCTTTAAATGGATCTGATGGAAATTTGTATCCTGATTTAGACTCTCTCAGAATTATGGTCTTTAAGTAGCATGAAAAATCATGTACTAGGGAAGGAATTTATTTGAGGTTCCTAGAAATATATCTGTGGCACCTTAAATCACTCTTGTTGGTAAGACATGCAAAATGTAATATTTGGCTTTTATCTGGAAAGTGCTAAAAAGATATTTAGATATTTCAGCACCTGAAATTCTTCTCTACTGTGGTTGATTGCAAACATTTATAGGGATTTTATTCTCTTCTCTGGAGACATATGTCTTCCTAGGACATTCAAAATTTCTTATTTCCTGTTCATGAAATCTCACTAGTATGACATCACTTTAGTGTTATATGTTTTGATACTTCATGGAATGTTTAGATAGTTAAAGATGCTTAAACCCATTTTATAAGAAACATCCAGGAAAACCACATAATCCATGAATAATACCATGGATTTGAGATGCTCTTCATTTGAAACACTGAATGTATTCCAGAGACTCCCTTAGCCTTTGCTAATTATATATCCCTGAATGCAGGAGCCAAGTCTCCTTTAAATCTCAAGATCTCATCATGTAATCAAAGGGGAGATATATACTTTAAGAAGGCAGTAGGAGCCTGCTCTTCTGACTAGGTCTTTATTACAACAATATGAAGTCAGTATGATTTGCATAAGTACTTCTTCCTTTTAGTGCTTCTGCCTTTTAGTGCTATAAGAAGGTCTTCTCAGGGCTGTGTTATGATCTACACAAACTCACTCAGGAAAATCTCAAAGATGGTGTTCATACCTCAGTTCCTTGGAGTTCTGCTTTTCTGGATTTCAGGTATGACTGTTTGGACATGGTAAAAATGTAGAGATGTTACTTAAATAAAAGTTTTTCTTGCTTAATTTTGAAGTCAGTGTCACAGGTATTTGACTTTATGTTTAAAGAAATTGATGCAATAAATATCTTTTATTTTTCTAAGTCATATAGAAGTGACTTTCATCTTCCATGTTGTGTTCTACTAATATATCTCCTATATTTCCAGCTTGCAGAGGAGAAATCATGCTGACTCAGTCTCCAGTCACCCTGTCTGTAACTCCAGGAGATAAAGTCACTCTTTCCTGCAAGGCCAACCATAGTATTGATACATACTTACACTGGTATCAGAAAAAAACAAATGAGTCTCCAAGGCTTCTCATCAAGTAAGTTTCGCAGTCCATCTCTGGGATCCACTCCAGGTTCAGTGGCAGTAGATCAGGGACAGATTTCACTCTCAGCATCAACAGTGTGGAAACAGAAGTCACAAGTTATTACTGTCAACAGAGTAACATCTGGCCTCCCACAGTGATGTTCAATTCCTTCACCTGTTTTTGTGTTTTCCCTTAGTTCTTCAAGGGCTTCACCCTGTTTATTTGTAGTCTCCTGTATATCCCTTAAAGGAAGTTATTTATGTACTTATTGAAGTCCTCCATCAGCATCATGAACTGTGATTTTAAATCCAAATCTTGCTTTTTCTGGTGTGTTGGGGTATCCAGGACTTGCTGTTGTGGGAGAATTGGGTTCGAATGGAGCCATATTGCCTTGATTTCTGTTAGCAATGCTCCTACGTTTGCCTTTTGCATCTGGTTATCTCTGGTGTTAGTTGGTTCTGCTGTCACTGGCTGGTGCTTGTCCCTCCTGTGTGCCTGAAGGCCTATCTTAGCACCCATAGGTGACCGGATTTCCCCTGGCACAGATTGCTGTGGGGCTACCCAGATACTGGGTGTAGGTCGGGCCCTGGCAGACCAAGTCTCAAGTGATCTTACACTCAGGTGATCTCTGCGTTCCTGGCTGCTGCAGCCTGCTCAGTGACAGAAGAGATGATGTTTGCCTCACCTCTGCTCGTGGGACTCAATGCAGAGCAGATATCCCCTAGCAAACTAGGTCACAGATGGTGGTGGTACTGCTGAGCTCCTGGGTGCAAGAGGAGCCCTGGCAGGGCACGTCCCATGTGATCCTCCACTCTGGTGACCCCTGTGCACCTGTCTGCACCCATCTACTCAGTCCCAGTGGCAAAGATGGTGGTGCTTCATCTCCAAATGTGGGACTTCTTCTAACCGCAGGACTCCCCGCAGGGCAGTTGTCCCCTAGCAGGGTAGGTGCACACATGATTGTGGTGCTGCCAAGCTCCTGGGTGCAGGTGGAGCCCTGGGGAAATGTCTCAAGTGATCTTTAACTTGGGTGATCCCTGCGTGCCTGTCTGCACCTGTCTACAGTCACAGGAGCAAAGATGGCAGCACCTCCTGTGATTTTCTTGTAATGTCTTTATTACACCCTTTATTTAAAACACATTTGATCTGGAAATAGCTAACTTATTTGGCAATTATCTACTATCAAGATCTGAAATATGTTGATACATGCTTTTCTTATATTTAAGGTTTTGAACGAGAGTTCAGATATCAGTCTGAAGTGTTTGCCTTTGGAGTTTAGTTGGCATTTACCCATTATATTTTTGGACATTGATTCTTTACTTTGCAATTTTTTTATTATAGACACAATCTATGACATAGACAAGTTCTTCTCTAATGATGTCTATTTATGCAACTATGTGCCATTTTGTGATACCCATGATACAAGTCACAGACCATATGAAAGTTAACAAAAAAATAAGGCTTAAGTGTGGATGCTTCAATCCCACTTTGAAGGAGACACAAAATAACCATGGTAGGAAGATGGAGAGAGGGACTTTGGTGGAAGAGTGGAGGGGAGAAAAAAAGAGGGAGAGGACCAGCTATGGGAATGGCAGAGAGATGCCTAGAGAACAAGGAGAATGAACAGAAATATGTAGCAGTGTGGAGTGGGGAACTGGAGTAACCACGAGAAAGTCCTAGACACCAGAGATGTGGGAGGCTCCCAGGACACAATAGTGAAGACCTTAGCCAAACAACAGCAGGGAGATAGAACCTGAGGAGGCTTCCTCTAGCAAATAGAAATGAACACCACTGGAGGGATACTTTGAAATTCTAACCCCCAACATTTAAATTGTTTTTTGCTTGCTCATATTTTTTTTGCCATGTAACTGATTATTCTATCAATCTTTATTATACTGACCTGTATATCATCACTAGATTCCATCCCTACAGCTTTGACTGAGTAAATTTTTATTTGTAACTATTGTGGTAATCTGTTATATTGGGGAGCATGTTTTTGAAATCTTCACCCAACATTTTACCAGTAACTGAGTTGAATCCTTGAGGAAATCATAATCCTTTGGAGGCATAATTTTTTACATGATTTTTCATGATCTTTTATTTCTCTGTTATGATTCATATCTGTTGGCTTAAGTACATTTATTGTTTACTTGAAGCTTTTCTAAATGCAGTGAACTACTCTCAAAGGTTCACTGCAAATAAATCCACTAGAAAACCATGCAGTTTTATCATGTAGTCTGTAACACACTTGTTTCCTGCCATACATCCAAATTAGGTGCTCAATAAAATTCTTGAGAATTTTAATCAGAATATGAACATGATGGATTAGCATACTATTTATACAGAAGGATACAATGTTCCCCTT
This sequence comes from Tokudaia muenninki, assembly GCA_036184385.1. Classification (NCBI taxonomy): domain Eukaryota; kingdom Metazoa; phylum Chordata; class Mammalia; order Rodentia; family Muridae; genus Tokudaia; species Tokudaia muenninki. The sequence goes on from BTHS01000004.1 coordinate 89,769,539, forward strand.
TAAAGCATCTAATTGACATTAGATCTAATCACTGGAAGGCTTTACCTTCTGACACAAAATTATATGCATCACTGGATTGAAGGGAGATTTTTCAGTCTGTATACTTGGAAATCAGGTATGAAGACTTTGGAGGAACATGTGGCTCCAGAAATAAAATTAACAAAATCATATATGTAAAGTTCGTGTTTGTGTTTCTGTATGAGTGCATACATAAGACATGAGACATTAAACACATTTTTACTGGACTCATCAGTTTTTCAGGCAAACTAGCTCTCAGGTAGAAAGGGGAAGTGGGCAAGACCAGGGCTGTGTGTGGTATAGGCTGCTGGTGAGACTCTCAAGGAGATTTGTGTAAGAGACTGAAGCACTGTGGGAGGAGAGCTATAATGCTGTGCACAGTAATAATCTGCCAGATCTTCAGACTGCAAACTGCTGATGGTGAGAGTGAAATGTGTCCCAGATCCACACCTGCGAAGCTATCAGGGACCCCAGTGTGCTGAGTGGATGCATAGTAGATCAGCAGTTTAGGAGATTGCCCTGGTTACTTCTGGTACCAAGCCAGGTAGTTTGCCTTGTATATGCTTAAATAAAGGCTCTCACTGGATGTGTAGTTGATGGTGACCTTCTCACTTGCTGACACAGCAAGGGAATTTGGAGAATGGGATATCACTATATCAGCATAGGCACCTACAATAAGAAATAGACAACATACATTCACACAAACATATAGAGATAGATAGATAGATAGATAGATAGATAGATAGATAGATAGATAGATAGATAGATAGATGATAGATAGATAGATAGATAGATAGATAGATAGATAGATAGATAGATAGATAGATGATAGATAGATGATAGATAGATAGATAGATGATAGATAGATAGATAGATAGATAGATAGATAGATAGATAGATAGATAGATAGATAGATGATAGATAGATAGATAGATAGATAGATAGATAGATAGATAGATAGATGATAGATATAGATAGATAGATAGATAGATAGATAGATAGATAGATAGATAGATGATAGATAGATAGATAGATATCCTTGCAATATCATGCAGTCAGAGTATAATTCTATAAGAAATATTATAGTTTTGACACATACTATAAATTTCTTGCATACAAAGATATGGCCCTGAAAATATTATACTGATTTTTAATTTCTTACCAGACACCCAGAGAAGCAGAGACATGAGTACCTGGGTTTTGGAACTCCATTTTGCTCCCCCTGCTGCTTGACACTGCTCAGTTTTCACTGCAAAGGCCTGGCATATACATTCTGAGAATAGAATGCAAAGCAGTCAGCAAATACAAAGCAAATGCCTGGGCAGTGTGTCCAAGAGTGGCCGGTGTCAATGAACAGCCAAAAATACCTTCACAGAGAGCATGAGCAATCTCTGAAAGATATCAGCAAAACATGTCTTCAACAGAAATGCACTATTGTACTCTAATAGCAACTTTTGTGTTAAAATACAAGACATATTTAAATCAATTGATTTCTGCAGAAACATTAGGAGACCTATCTGAGATAGACAGTCCTAGGGAAGTAATAGGATATGTTAAAAAATATCACAACAAAAAAAGAAACTGAGTAAAAAAAAAAAAAGGAAGGATGAAGGGAAAAAAGATAAAAGACAAATGAGATTCAATTTATTTAATATTACTAATTTCCAAAGCCACACTTATATTGAAGATAAGGATTAGTGCCTCAGAAATTTGGGCTCCAGTTCCTGGACTAACCACTGATAGAAATGCAAAGAGCATTCCAGAATTAGCTCTGTGGAAATTTTAGTGGACATAAGTTTAAGATTTATCAGATAAAGTTTATCTCAAACAAAAAGAAAATCAGTAGAAACTAGTAAGTACTATCTGAACAACTTAAGAAAACTAATAAAAAGAGGTCTAAATTTGGGGAAATGAAAGTGAGATACAAACAGATTTCTTCATAAAGTAATGGCTGTTGACCAACACTATCATGTGTTTTTATTTCAGTAATACAAATGCTAGTGTAATCTCGAAATTAGCAGCATTGAATCTGAATTCTTTAAGATGGTCTTTCTGACATCAAGGATAATTTAAAGGTCACTGCACAAGGAAGCACAGCCATACTAACCCAAGTAAAGATTTTACAGAGATCAATAGACTATTGCATTTGAGATTATTGCAAACCAAAACTCAGTTGAATATGAATGAAAATCAATAGCAGATGCATACATGCTGAACTTTCTAGGACTTTAGATTAGTGAACTCCAAAAGTATATATAAGAAGCAAATTATAAAATAAAGGTAAATAAATAAAATATCATGGCAAGGAGTGGGGATTCACATATATAAGCCCAGCACTGGGGAAATAAAAGCAGGAGAATTATGAAAGTATGGCCTGCCTCAGGTACATAAAATGTCTAGCCCAGGCTAATCTATACATAGGGAAAAATCTTTCAAAACTTTGTATTATTAATCAACTGGTTACAAGGCAACTATTGGCATTATCTATCCAAAGCAAGTTATTTATCTGATATTAACATTTTACCACAAAACCAAAAATATTATTGGAAATTAAATATGCATTTAAACAATATGCATTCCCTTTTATTTTACACATCTACTTTTCAGGTATAAGATGTTAAATAATTTCTGATAAAATTATTCTGATATCCTCTAGCACATCTCATATGAGAGAGTGTGGGACCTTAATGAGACTTGTGGCCATGCCCCAGATTCTAGCCTGATTCTGCCTAGGCAGTCACCTGCCTGCAGCCACACTCTCCCTGCTTCTCACCTCTCGGGTTACCTGACCACCCAACTCAACTCACTATAAATAGCACCCCTCAGCGTGTTCTCTCTCTCTCTCTCTCTCTCTCTCTCTCTCTCTCTCTCTCTCTCTCTCTCTCTCTCTCTCTCTCTCTCTCTCTCTCCCTCCCTCCCTCCCTCCCTCCCTCCCTCCCTCCCTCCCTCCCTCCCTCCCCCACCCCCGTTCTCCCCCTGACCCTCTTCTTTGTCTGTCTCTCCATTTTCTCCCCTTTCCACGTGGTCATGGCTTTTCTTATCTATTTTCTCCTCCTCCTTTGTCTTTTTATCTCTTTTCTCTTTCTATTTTCTTAATAATAAAACATCAAAACATCTTGCCTGCTTCCCCAAAAACCCCACGCGGGATCCGTGTCTGCCGTGTTCTCTGCATATGCACGCTACCTTGGCCCGAGAGCCACTACCTTGGCCCAAGAGCGAGGCCCACACACCGCCAGCCCAGTCTTGCATGTACCCCTTTCTCCCCCTCCCCCTGCGTCCATGCATGCCAGGCCTTGCGCTTCCCCCCCACACACACACACAGGAGAGTCATACAGTTTGTGGATTTACAAAGTTCTCAACATTAAGTTCTAGAGTATGACATATGGATAGCTATCCCCATCTGTGTCTAACAAGATGTCATGGGCTCTCAATCCTCATTAAACTCTGTACTTTGCTGTGCTTTCATATCATTTGCTAATGCTCATTCAGATTGGACACATGGAGATAGCAGCCTTACAAATCCAAACAGTTCCTGTTTCTCACTGAATAAAAAGAGAATATGGAAACTAAAATCATATAAATTCCAATATATTATACATAATATAAAGAGCTCTTCAGACCTTAGTTACTCATCAAGCTTCCAAAAAGATGTCCTGGAGTATTTATTTTTGTTATCTTTGAGTGGACTATAAACCTGATGATTGAAAACAATACTGATTTATTTGCCCTCAGCTCTGGAATCAGCAAGTTTACTGACCCGTCAGGAAGTCTTTATTGCTGGAACACAGAACTCTCTTCCATGGACACTACTGTGGTTGGAAGCCACAGTAAAATATATCTGAGATCCAAAGTATCCAAAGGCAGTACAAGGCTGAACTCAATTTTTCTGTTCCAGCACATAAAATCATTTTTTCTTTTGATGAGTGTGGCTACCCAATATCTGTGACAGGAAATAGTAGACATACAAAGATTTTTCTAACATGGACATATCATTCTTTGTGAAAATATCAAGGTACCTGAGAATATACAAGCTTACTACTGCATTCAAGGTACAAGAGGTGCATATAGAGAGTGGCAGCCATGACCAAAGCTTTACTCTTTATGGATCCTACAGCCCACATATAGTGCTTCTCTCAGGAGGGCCTGTGTATCTTATATTTTTTTTCAAATCTTACTTTTAATGGTGGTTCTTAAGTGCTTTAACTTCCCTTTAGCCCACTATACACCAGAGGTAGTTGAAAAGAAAGAATAGAGGAACTGGTAGAAGTGTACCTGTTTAGAAAGGTTTTGGGGGCAACAACCATCTGTATTGTCTGAAAACCAGAAGTTCAGTACATGGGTTAGCAGGCAGCAGTTGCTCAAAAGTCCAATTCTGTAGAGTCAGCTTAGCAACAATTGTGACAAGGCCTAACAGAGAAGCCAGGCCTCAGCCTTGGTTCAAGTCAGCAAGAGCGACTAACAGGAAGACCAGGAGAAGTTCTAGGCTGTGCCTCTCTTGAGGAACAAAGATCTGCAAAGAAGTGAGACCCACACGTGTCAAACAGCTAGCTTTACCAGCAAGCCAAGCTCTATCTCTGTCATTCTGTGGAGTCCTATGTATATCCTCCAAATACCATATGTCCTCCATGTGCCTTGCCTCTGCATGGGTCTTGCCTCAGCATGTGCATCCATTAGCCTGAGTCTACAGAGTCCTGACAAATACAGCTCAAGTACACAATATAAGGTGGCCAAATATACATATGAGTGTCTTTAGCCAGGAGCCTTTTATATGTCCTTTCATGTGCTTGCTTTGGCAGAATATCCTCTCTCCTGTGTCTACTTCAGTGAAACATTCCTTCACAAGCCTGCCTTAGATTTTCACAGCTATGTCCGCCTTAACAAAGCATTCCTTCACGTGTTTGCTCCACCAAAACACCATCCTACTGATTATCAAAGAACCCTTAAATTTCCATTTCAGGCCTGTACAGATTGTCGGAGTGTGCTTGTGAGGATGAGGACAGAGCATAAAGCAGCTGTCAAAAGCAGCTGTCATAGCTGAGGTATCTTTGACACCTGTTCCTGGATGTACTTAAGATGAAACCATTAGTGACCTATCAGCTTCAATGACTGTGCGTGGTGGCATAATGGCATGGCATACAAATAGAGATGCTGCAATTGTCTTTTTTTAATTATTTTTGTGTCCTACAACTGTTTTTGGCTTAATGCATGTCTACTTAATGTGCATTCCTGGTGCTTACAGAAGCCAGTTGAGGGAGTCAGATCACTTGGAACTGTAGTTAAAGATCATTGTGGGCCACCATATGTGTACTTAACTGAACCTAGATCCTCTGAAGTACAGTCAGGGCTCATAAACAATGAGACATATCTCAGGTACCACAAATGCCCTATGAGTAAAAAGAATGATAGGGAACAAGGAAGATTCATGAAAAAATAAAAACATGTTTCTACTAAAGGCTCTGACTCAGAAAGAGGATGGCACTGGAAAAAGGAGAATGTGTGGATACTTCTAAAGGTGTCTCATGCCTTGTAAAGACTGATCTTCCTTGAAAATGAGGGGGAAACAAAATTACTTACACATGAAAATGACATCACTTGGTAAAAGTTGTAAGAGAATATCATGGGAACAACTCAGTGTTTGTATTTAATCACATTCTTTTCTCTTGTTAGTTAAGGGTTCAATGGGATATCATGATGATGCAAAATTCAATATTCCTCTCCATCTTATCAGTAGAGCTGTACTCCATTTCCAAAAGAACTCTGTCAGTGAAGAAACCACTTCCAGGATTATAGGAATGTGCATTAATCTCTCTTTATTGCTGTGATAAAATTCACTAACAAAAGCAAGATAAGGGATCTTTGTTCCTTACTTAGGAAGATGGAATGTTTGGGAACAGAGTTCAGGCATTCAAATATTATAATGTGAAAGACAAATTAGTAGGAGCATTCTAAGATATTTGTAAGATAGATGAGGATAGGGAGGGGAAGAGGGGACCATGATCAGGTACTGGGTAGGAGAAAAGGACTGAAACCCTGTGGTCCAGCAGAAAGAATGGAAACAGGAGATCTTGTGAGCTAGGAGGTGTGGGGGGGGGGACCCTCCAGTATGTACCAGAGACCTGGGAGGTGAGAGATTCTAGGACCCAATATCAGAGACCTTCAATGAAATGCCCTACTGTGGGAAGAGAGAACTTGTAGAGCCCACCTCCAGCAGAGACAGGGAATCAAGTGAAGGATGGGGTTGCCATCCCAGTCAAACACTCAGACCTATAATTGTTCCTTTCTGAAAAAACTGCAGGGGCAAAACTAGAGAAGAGTCTAAGGAAAAGGTTCCCAGTGACAGGTCCAAAGTGGGATTCAGCACAAGGGGAAACCCCAAGGCCTGACACTAATACTGAACGTATGGAGTGCTGACAAAAGCACCCTGTCATGACTGCCCTCCAAAAGACTCAACAAGCAGCTGAAAGAGTCAGATGCATACATTTGCACCCAACAAATGGACAGAGGTTGTTTACTTCTGTGGTTGAATTAGATAAAGCTGTAAGAGGTAAGAGGAGGAGTGTGATCCTGTAGAAGAACCAGTAGTCTCAATTAAACTATACCCGCAAGATCACTCAGACACTGGACCACCAAACAGGCAGAATATACCAGCTGATATGAGGCCCCCAACACATATATAGCAGAGAACTGCTGGGTGTGGGTTCAGTCATAGAAGATGTTCCTAACCCTCAAGAGACTGGAGGCCTCATGGAGTTTAGAAGTCTGGTGGGGTGGGGATGGGAGGAATGGGGCATCCTCCTGCTGGCAGGGGTTGGGATGGCAGATGTATGGCAAATAGAACAATCAGTGGGTGAACTGGAAGGGGTATAAAATCTGGAGTGTTAAAAAAAAGGTTAAATAAAATTTAAAAAAAAAGATAGATCAGGAGCTTAGAAGCTTTTCTCTTGTTTTGCAAATTCCAAGACAATATTGTATAAATGTCCTCAGTAGCCTGGTAATTGATTGTGACTTTGTCTCCCAGAGATGCATACAGGGTGGAAGAAGACTGCATCAGTTTGATGTTACATCTGCCACCTTCAGTTAAAGACAAAAATCGTGGCCACTGAGTAATAACATGACAAGACAAATTACTTGGCAAATCAGTCATCAGTAATGAGTGCATTAGGCTAAGCAAATTGTCTGTCTTGTGCTAACTTTCCTGAGAATCAGAGGAGCAATAACACCAAGAGCTGAGTGGCAAACCTCTTGTCCATGCTGTGTCCTTGCCAGAACTGACTCTAGCACAGACTGAGACCAGAAGTCCTCAGAGCAGTTGCTGTGCTCTGAGCCCACAAAAATCACCATGGGCTGCGCAATGCTTTGGGACTGGCTCAGGTCAGTGACTAAGTAATGGATTAGAGTCCCCAAGGATCTCTGGCCAATCATGGGATGGACATATTTTTATAGAAGGATGGGCATTTCTCTGTGAAACAAAAGAACAAAGTGAGTCTTGTTTTGTGAGTGTAGCATTTTTGTTTTTTTGTTTTGTTTTGTTTTTTTTGTTTTTGTTTTGTTTTTTTTTTTGAAGACTCCTGGTATCAGAATATTCTTTTGTTCCTACAGGTCAATCTTGAACAGGGATCATTCACAATGGCAAAATCTTAGAGGTACAAGAAGGCTGGTATATTCATTTTTCTTAATACCTGTCAGTATTGTGGATGGCTAGATTTATTACTTAAGATAAATTGTAAGAGTCGCATACCCACAGGCCAGTCAAATGAAGCCATTTTCTAAATTGAGGTTTCCTCCTAAGATGACTCTACTTTGTGTCAAGTTAACCTAAAAACTAGTCAGGAGTGGGGAAAAGAATGGTTTATATGTCATATATTTGAAAGAAGTTGCTTTTATGAAACTCAACATTGTATATAATAAGTATACAAGAGTTAATATGATTTTCAAAAAAAAGGGTCCACAAGATAGAGAGTTTGGTAGCTCTGTAGGAGGTCAAGAGACCAAAAGATATAATTCCTTCTAGATCCTCCAAATGGGAATGTAGGCTCCCTATATCAGCCCATTGAGTCCAGTGTTTGAATTCTGACCTCCAGAACTATAAAATAATGAACTTCTTATGTTTAAGCCACAGGTATTTTATAGTAAGTGATTGCAGAAGGAATAGGAAACTACTAAAAAGAATTTTGCTTCATTTTGCTATAAGGACCTGTCATATCAATTGACATAAAAGTTTTTGGGGGTTTGAAGAAAACTGGACACCATAGATCCTTAGAGAGTGATACAATTAGAAGGGATGCCTTTGCTGGTGTAGGCATAGATTTATTGGAGGTTGTATTTCATTGGTGGTAGGCTTTAAGTTCTCATATGTCCAATCCAGGCTCAGTGTCTCACTCTCATCCTGCTGCCTGGAAATATGATTATAAAATTCTAAGCTTCCTTTCCAGCACCTTGACTTCCTTCATTCAGCCATGATTTTTTTCCCACCATGATGATAAAGGACTAACCCTCTGAACTGTAAGCCATATCCAATGAAATTTTTCCATATAAAAGTTGCTGACTTCATCATAATACTTCCTAGGGAAAAATACAAAAAACAAAAACCCTAACTAAGGCAGAAACATACAACCATTAATTTCCTTTGACCTCTGCACCTTCTCATCAGTTAACTGGGCATTTGGGCACTCCAGTAGATGGAGTAATTTTGCAGTTCCAGGGCTAATTCCTAGAGGGAGCTAGTGAAAACCTCAGAAGAGGTTTGTATTGAAGGCTAAAGCTCTGTGGAGGGAAGGTGCCTGCTTCCAAGAGGTCAACCTTATCTTAGAAAACATGACTGTCCTGCTCCTCTCTTGCAGGCCACTGCATTCTCTGAGGTTTTCCTTTTGAACTCTAATACATCTTGCTATAACTTCTGTTGTTACTGTTCTTTTTTTTTCAAAAACATACATTGTTTAATTCTTTCAAGGCATACAATAATTCTGTTGAAAGTAAACATTCAGATATAAAGTAACAAAATATCTAGGTATGTACTGTTCTTAAATTCTTTTATTGAGGCTTCATTCAGGAGGGGATGGAGGCAGATTCAGTCAGAGATGCATATTCAAATATCAGACAAAGCTCAGAGAGCCTTTTGGAACAGTGGGGGACAGACTTGAGCAAGCCAGAGGAGTCAAGGACACCACGAGAAGACTGACAGAGCCAACTAACCTGGGCCCATGGTGGCTCAGAGACTGAACCACCAACCAAAGAGCATGAAGGGGCTGAACCTAGAACCCCTACACTTTTGAAGCAGATGTGCAACTTGGTCTAGACATGGGTATTCTAACAATTAGAGCAGAAATTTTCTGGCTCTATTGTCTGCCATTAAATCCCTTCTCCTAGTTTGTCTGCCTGGTTGAGCCTCAGTAGGAGAGAACTGTGACTTGATATTCCAGGGGAAGGTGGTACACAAGGGGGTTTCCTCTTCTCTCAGGAAGATGGGGGAAAATGGGGGACAGAATTTGTAAAGGTGGGACTGGGAGGAAAGAAGGGAAGAAAGAAGGGAAACCAGGCTGTGCTTAGGATAAAAAATGAATAAAAAACATAAATTAATAGAAAAGGAGAAAAAGAAACTAAGATTGCCAATAGGATTTCATCTGATGATCTGCCTGGTTATACAATATTTCCAGTCACACTTCTCTCCTGCCTTTTAATTTTATATTTTGTATCAAAAGAATCACAACAAATCTTCAAAAAAATTGAAGATAAGTTTTCAAGACCAACAGAGTACTTGGTATTAGCAATTCTTGCCACCCAGAACAAAAAAGTTTAAGAATCTGAATACAAAGCTATTAATAATAGAAATGAATGGTTATACAAAGAATTATGATTGGGAATTACAAAAAAGATATGTGTAAGGTAAATTATAATGTTATGTGCAAAGTATGGGAAACAGAAAATTAAATAAAACACACAGTAATGGTTGGGCATGCACATCTATAATGCCAGAACAGAGGTAAAAGAAGCAGGAGGAGCATGATAAAAGGCAGTCAGTCCTGTCCAGTCAGTCCCTGGGTCAGTCCAACCTACATAATGTGGAAACATCTCAAAAAGATATCCAATCACCAGAATGTGAGACAACTGGTGTATTCTTACGAAAGCAAGTCACTTAACTGATCTTAGACTTTAAGTCTATATTTAAATCAATGTGCTTCCCTCCTTATTTTATCTATTTTTCTAAATGGATAATTATCTATTTGTATTTCAGGCATAAAACATTACATTACTTCTGATAAATGCTTCAACTTACACCCACAAATTGCTAAGATGCCATCATATAAGAGAGCCCAACTAAGTGGATTTAGGAAATTCTCAATATCAAGGTCAAGAATATGGTAGATGGTTAACTGTCTCAGTCAGAGTCTACCAAGCTGGCATGTGCTCCTGATCTAAACTAAACTTTATACTTTGTTTTGTGATAGCTACAGTCAGTTCAGTGTGCATTCATTTCATGTAGTGCTGCTCATTCAGTTCAGAGAGATGGAAGAGTAAGGGCAGTAAAGAAGAATTTGACACATGAAGTTAAACACATGTGCTCTACACAATACAAAGGGAGACAAACAGGTGACACTGGAGCAGATGACAGTCTCATTATATGTATGGTTCTTAAAAGCAAAATATAGGTGCTTGAGAAAAATACACAGTACTTGAGAGTGCTCTTTCAATGGAGCTTGTTTCAGTTACCAGCACCCACATGGAGTCATCAATATATATGACTGTACTTCCAAAGGATACAATGTTGTCTTCTGGCCTCCATACACAATGCACATATATGCACATATAGACAGAAAAACATTCATGTATATATGACAGAAGGTGAAATCTCAAAATTTTTGTAAAAAAGGCAAAACCACCTTAGTTACTGCTTTCCACAAATCAAATTACCACAGTACTTAGTAGGTATATTAGTTTGCTAAGGTTGGACCACGAACTTGTGACTGCAAACAAGTTAAATTATAGCTTTGGAGTCAGGTAATAAGAACTTGATGACTTGAGATTCTTAGATGGAGCAACCTCCTTTCATAATCACCCAAGTGGATGGGTACCAGGGAATTTCAATATCACATGCAAATCAGCCTAAGAGTTTACAGGGTTGAACACATGCTTTCTGCTCTAGCACACAGTGTCCACTTTCAGACTCTGAATGACTACTCAATATCCAAGACAAAAGACAATATTCCTATAGAATAGAAAGACTTCTATATTCTTTCAGAAAAATTAAAAAAATGTATCCCTTCTTTATCTAGATTCATGAGGGCAAAGGCATCCTGGGCTAAATCAAGTTTTAGGCTACTACAAGATTCCCTCAATAATAGTCTTAAAATATCATAAATAAATATTGTTCTATGTTAGGCTGGAGAGTTGTCTCAACAGTTAAGAGCATTGAAGGCTCTTCCAGAGGTCCTGAGTTCAATTCCCAGCAACTACATTGTAGCTCACAACCATCTTTAATGGGATTTGATGCCAACTTCTGGTATGTCTGAAGACAGTGACACTGTACTCATATAAAATATATAAATCTTTAAAAAATATTGTTCTATGTTTATCTTTCTGGTGATCTCAAGAAAATCTTCCCATCAGAAATGTTTGTGGAAGAAAGTCTATACGGATAAGAAACAAACTCTAAGATAATTAGAGGAGGTGTTGTATCAAAAGTTTTCTCCACCTCTATCTTCCAGCCCTCAAAGTCAGTTTCTTTTTTACCACCAAGACCACTAAACTCATGAATAGTTCCAAAAGTTTGATTAATAATAAAGAAGGAAAAATTATTAAAAGATTCATTGCAAAAAAGAAATGTTTTGATTAATCTTATATGTATACAAAAAACTTATCTGTATACATAGATGAGTATGCACATATAAAATGCATCAGTATATGCAAATAAGAATGACAGACACTTAAAAAATAAATAAAAAAAACTACTCATCGAAAATTTCATGTGTACAACAAAACATAAAAATTTCCCTCTTTTCTTCCTGTGTATGACAGTGGAGAGAGAGAGAGAGAGAGAGAGAGAGAGAGAGAGAGAGAGACCATCTTTTTCTCCTTGTCAAGTTGGTTGGATTTGAACATATTTGTGAACTTTGATTCACAAAGTACAGTTAAGAAAAGTCATTTTAAGTACTTGCTTCTACTGTTGTTATGGGTCATCTGTTAGAAACAATACCAACTCTCTCAGGGCAGTTCTGCTGTGGGGTTTAATGGTAAAAGTATTGAAGATCATTGTTTTAGACTACTATTGCTCTGATCAAACATCATGACAAAAAGCAAGTTTAGGAGGAAAGGGTTTATTTAAACTTAAAATCTGAAACTCCTACTCCATCACTGAGGAAAGTCAACACAAGAATTCAAGACAGAAACCTGGAGTCAGGAACTCAAGCAGAAGCCATAGAGGAATGCAACTTACTGGTTTTGTCCTCATGTCTTGCTCATCCTACTTATTATAACTCATGACCACCTGTTCAGGGCAAGTGGGACATGGCACTATCCATAGTTGTTTGGGCCCTCACACATTAATCATTAATCAAGAGAATGTGTGACACCCATTCCTATAGGACACTCTCATGGGGACATTTTCTTAATTGAGATTCCCACTTGTCAAATGATGCTAGCTTGTGTCAAAATTCAAATTAAACTAACCCACACTTCTTATAGTTATTGACTGAACATTGTTTATTTATATGCATTAGCAAACAACACCAAGAAAAGTGGTCATTCTCCTCCTAAGAACTAATGGTCCTGGATACTTAATAACATCATTTCTCTGCTGCTGTCTTAAGGTGACAGGGCTCTGTGGACCCTGTCTCCTTACAGATTCAGATTTGTTTACAAAGAGCACAGGCTTCTTCTGGTGATTTCCCTTCAAATGTACTATACCACGTTGTTTATTATGAATTCACACAGACACACACACAGACTCACACACACACACAGATGAGAGAGAGAGAGAGAGAGAGAGAGATTTCTTCCACATAACTACTCTTACCAGGAAATTTGTATAGTGATCCCTTTGGAGGCAGCTCCCTTGAAAGCCTGAAATAAAAGCTCAGCTCCATCCTTGCATTGACTGATCTGACAAGGAAAACTGTTTTTAAAAGGTCTATGTGACACAGTAATGCAACAAGACACTATCACATATGTATGTATGTATGTTTGTACATATGTATGTATGTATGCATGTATGCATTTATGATATATGTGTGTGTATTTGTAAATTATTCTGTCTCCCATTGTATAAAGTTACATTAACATGCTCATATGTTATCATTTGTGGGAAATATACAACTAAACATCCTACTTTCTATCTTTGATAATTTTCCTTCCTCAAGGAAGCCTAAACAACTTCTCAGTATTGAAGAATATTTAGAACTGTCAATCAGACAAAAATGGCAGGATGATAGAAAAGAAAATGAAAGTAACCAACATGCTTGGGAATGCAAATAAAATAAGGGGGAAGCTCACACATCTTCTTCAGAAGCAGCTACTTAAGAGCCAGTGAGAGACCCAGTTATATGACTCCTGGGCATAAGCCATCAACCAAGGGATACACATGACTCCAGCTGCATATGGAGCAGAGAAGTGCCTTGTCAAGCATCAATGGGAGAACAGGCCCTCAGTCCTATGGAGGTTCAATAGATGCCCCAGTGTGCCCTTCCCCCAGCCTTGAACAGGCTAAACAGACCTTGTTTTGCATCAGTTGCCTTCCCACCTGGAGTGGAGTCTCCTGTTTACCACATCCACAGTATTCCTGCAAAAACAAGACTGCCTGCTGAAACCATTCTGAAACAAGAACCCAGTTGAAACTAGGGATGGGTCTTACCTATATAGATGCAGAGCTGAAAAATAAACTTTGAGCCTTGATCAGAACTTTTTGTCTTGGTTCCATTCTTCTCTTGCCCCTCCCCCAACTTAATTCCAGCCTCCCTTTCAGGTAAACCCAGTTTCCCCTGTGACTGCTGGACGGTTACAAGTGGTGCCCAAATGTGGGGCCTGAAAAAGGAGGGGGTTGGAAATTCTGATAAACGTTGTCTAGGATGGAGTTCTGCAGAAATCAGAAAAAAAAGTGAAAGTATTCAAGGTAAGCAAGGTACAGAATTAATGCTAGCACTAGCCATTTGAAATTTTTATGGTAAAAAAAAGTTGCATTCAGAGGGACACAGGCTAGGCTGAAGAGGTGTTGGCCTGACACTGACTTTACCTAGATGTGACAGCATAAATTCAGGCAATTGTCCACAGTCAAGAATTGCATCAGGTGAGAGGAGTAGGGTTTAAAATAAAATAAAATAAATGTTGTCCTTAATTCCCAGAAGTAGGAATGGTAAATATATAAATGAAAGAATTTGAAAAATTGAGGAGGATTTGGGGAAGTGAGAAGAGCAGGGCACTGGGAAGCAACTATCAGTGGCTACCACTGTGCCTACTCTCTCTTCTCTGACAGAATTCCCAGAAGAAGAAGGAAATGAAGAGTTAGATCTTGAACATGAGAGAGAGAGAGAGAGAGAGAGAGAGAGAGAGAGAGAGAGAGAGAGAGAGAGAGAGAGAGGAGGGAGAGGGAGAGGGAGAGGGTGAGGGTGAAGGAGAGGGAGAATGAATAGGTTTCAGAAAAGCAGGTCCTCTGTCTATGTAAGTTTAACAAGAGAAGGAAAATGGATATAAGCTATTTCAGAGCTCTCCTAGGGAAAAGAGGAGGTTGAGAGACCTCCTGCTTCCCCTGACTCCTACTGGATGAGTGCTTGGCTCTGGGTCCTTTAGAAAGGATCTGAGTCCCTTTGGAACCTCTAATTCTCTTCCCTCTCTGTCTATTCTCTGTCCTAGGTGCACCAATATGTTCATGACTGTTTTATGTTAAGTCTGTGTTTTCTGTTTTGTGGTTTGATTGAATGTTCCATATTTCATGTTGAAAAGAAAAAATGGTAAAAACTTTCTCTGATGGTTGTTCACCCTTTGGTTTAGTTTTAACTCATTTCAAAAAAGGAGGAAGAAAATAAATAAATAAATTATATCTAATCTATCTATCTATCTATCTATCTATCTATCTATCTATCTATCTCTGGATATAGATATCTATATCCAGATAGATATATCTATATAAATAGATAGATGATAGATAGATAGATAGATAGATAGATAGATAGATAGATAGATAGATAGATAGATAGATAGATAATCAGTCTCAATCGGCCCTTGCATGACCTGCACCTGTAGTTAAGAGTCTAGGGTAGCTGGAGAAGCCCTGCCAGGTGCTAATTGTCTGCACAAGGTACTCTTAAATGGGCCAGCAGTTTTTGGTGTCTAAGGCAAGTAAGGTGAGCAGGTAATGCTCAATGGGATATTAATAAGCTTTTAGGAGAAGGTCAATATGAAGGTAAAGCTAATCAAATTAGACTGCCTGCAGGAGTGTATGTACAGATTGCATTGGCTGTTCATTGTGATTGGACTCAGTTACCAACTAAAGGGGATCTCAGTGGAAATCTATCTGGCATCAGACATGATCCTGGTGAACTATATCAGGAATTTTTGGAGAGAATATTAAAAACAGCTAGTAGAATTTTCAGAGACCCTCAAGCTGGAGAAATTAGAATTATGGCTAATTCTCCCTGTGGCATTATAACTGTACCTGCAATTAAAATACTTGCTCAATTTGTCTTAGTTCCCTCACATCTACTACCTTCTAAATTTGTTAAGAGTGAGAGAGGACAATATGGCTTTGGTTCATCAAATGTGTGCTGGGTTCAATCTATTACTAATAGGAGACCTAACCTTAAATTATTGACTAAAGGGAAAAAGTTTTGAAGAATTAATAGATACTGGAACTGATGTAACGATTATTAGAGGACAAGATTGTCTGTAAGCTTGGCCTTTATCAGGTACATTCACTCACCTTCAGGAAATTGGTTATTGTAATAACCCAAAACAAAGATCCAAACTTTTAGCCTGGAAAGATGAGGAAGGCAATTCAGGACAAATTCAACCTTATGTTATGACACATTTACCTGTTACTCTCTGGGGAAGAAATCTCTTGTAACAGATGGGTCTTATGATATACAGTCCTAATGAAGTGACAGCTAGACAAATGCTAAGATAAGGATTTTTACCTGGTCAAGGGCTGGGAAAAGATGGACAAGGTTTTAAGACGTTCGAAAGGCCTTAGTCTCTGTCTAACAGTAGAGGCTTGAGGCATTTTCAGTAGTGGCTACTGTCTTTCCTGCATCCCATGCTGATAAAAGTCAATGGCTTAATAATAATGTTCTAGTGTGAGTTGATCAATGGTCTTTATCTAAAGAAAAAAATAGAAGCTGCTTGTGCAGGAGCAATTAGATGCAGGACATATAATAGAGTCTCAATCACATTGGAACACTCCAATATTTATTATTAAGAAAAAATATGGTAAATGGTGATTGTCACAAGATCTAAGAAAGTTTATGGTACCATGGTAGCTATGGGTGCTTTACAACCTGGGCTTCCATCACCAGTAGCTATTCCTAAAGGGTTACAGGATTATTATGGCAAAAATCTCCTCTTATGTGGATACATTCAAGGATATCTCCTAAATGCAATACATTGCCATATTATGAGGCAGTAGTTCATATGATGATGCTTGGAAGAAATCAAGCATTGATTTATTTTGGCAAAGAACCAGATATCCTTATTCATCCTTTTAATGTGGATCAAAATAATTGGTTAAAGCAGTATAGTACAAATTGGTTGCTTGCTCAAATAAGATTTGAAGTCAGTATAGATGATCATTATCCTCAAGATAGACTGATAAAATTTCTAAATGTACATAAGATTATATTTCCTAATATAACATCCTTACAACCTCTACATACTGCTCTTTTAATATTTCCTGATCACTCCTCTAAAGGACACACAGGATATCTTATAAATAATCATCACGTAATCATAGAGACTATTAGGCTTTCTGCTCAGCTGGCAGAACTTATAGCAATACTAAATATTTTTCAGTCTGTAAATGATGTTTTAACCTTTTGATTTTCCTCAGTTTTTTTGTGTTTTCCTTTCATTCTCTGTGGGATTTATTGATTTCTTCATTAAGGACCTCTATCATCTATCTTGGGATAAAAGGCCTGCTCTGGAAAGAAAGCTTGGGTCTTGTTGAGACATTTTGCTCTGGCTGTTATTGTTCTGGTTTGTTTATTTGTTTGGTTATTAGGGGTGGGGTTTATTTTAGTGTCTATGCATTTGTGTTAGGGATGATTATAAGTCTAGGTACTGACTTCCAGATTTGTCATTCTTATGTGGGTGTTTTATTACTTAGTTTATGTTTCCTCCCAGGATTATCAAAGAGTGTGGTGGCTCTTTGCTGTGATGCTTTTTTTCTCAGCTCAGATGGTGTGTTTTCATGGAACTCTAATTGATATTCAAGGCTGAGATATTGAAACAAGTTGTGGGAAGGAAAGTTGAATGAAAAGGTCTTGGTAATCCCTTGGGGATGTGCTCAGAGAGGAAAGGAAGTCCACAACAGTTTTCCTGCTGCAGAACTGAGGGTGAGACCCAAGGATTGGACCTCAGAAGTAGCAATAGAGTTGTGGGTTGGTCTTCAGCCCACTTATTGGCCTTTGGTTTAACAAGGAATGCTTGCTGGTTTGGTGTTTGGATCCCACCAACAAGTGGGGGAATCAAAGCTAGAAAGGGAAGATCTGTGGGATTCACAGGAAAAAGCTGGCAGGGAAGATTACCAAAGTGGTTGTTCTGCAGATTGGGAAAAGAGACTGGGAGGCAGAAGGGGGAGCATTTATCTGAGGAAACAGAGAAAAAATAAGGTCTGCAGGCACCCTACATGATTTGTAGGCAGGCACAGCCTATGGGTTAGCTTGCAGGTATTGCTAGAATTCAGGAATATTTCCTTGAACTGCTAGGCTGATGTATTTCCAGTTAATGAATGCAGTTAGTGGAAGATTATTTAATAGGATGTGTTAAGGGAAGAACTTTTGAGGGAGCAGATTTTTGTGTCCCATTGGGTGTGATGTCAGAGTAGAAAGGGAGATTGCAGCTGGTTTTCTGGAGTCTATTATTTAGATAGTTCAATGGACTGCAAAGAATGATATATATATGTAGTATACAAGATTTATGTGATGTAGTTTAGATGTCTTTTGTGTCTATTCATTTGTTCTGCAGTTTAATTCTAATGTTTCTATGGTGATTTTTATTTTCAATCAACAAATGAGAGTAGTGTGCTGAAATCAATCTCTGTTGTTTTATCTTGATATAACTGACGATCTATATATCCATGTTAATTTAATTGATGCCCCATCATTTTGGTGGGCATGTATTTGTAATTTTTATGTACTTTGAGTGACTTTTTATTTTCTTTTAGTAGCAGTGCTAGATTGGATTTTACTGCACCAGATATCAGCAGAGTTCAAACAGCTTGGTTTGGGCTCCCACTCTTCTAGTAGATTTGCTTCCAGCATTTGACTCTCTTTATGTGGCATTAACAGCAAGATTTCTTTCTTTGAAAAAACTGATGAGTACAACTTTTAAATCTAGTTCAATAACATGCATATTTATAGCTGAATTGAGGTCATATAAGGTTAAAAAATGATTGATAATACCTATAAAATTGTTGTAGCTTCTTGATGAATTGTTGCTTATTTATTTTTCTATTTTTTGTTTTCCTTTTTCCTTACTCCTCAACTCTATTCTAGTTTTTTGATATTCAGTTTTAGACACATTGGACACCTTTCCTGATAACTATTGTTCAACTATACTAGAGGCTGCCTCTTGGGTATTGGCAAGCTGCCTTTAAAGATGGGCTAAGCAATCTGAAGTATAGTTAATGTCTTAATATGTAAATGATCTCAGAAAATCAAAGAACACCTGCACTTGAGTCACCCTCTGACAGTTATGGTTAGCAAAGAATCCCCTAGAGTGTTTGATGTTTATGCCAAGTGATGTTGTGACTGGCCATGTGGAACCATCATGTTCTGTTATGCTGAACTCCTGTTGGAGAAGTGAACTGTCATTGCTCTATTGTAAAAAAAAATGTGCGTTCCAGGAGCACTGTTATCCCTCAGAATTAAGCTTTTACAAAAAGTATTTTTGCTTTATGGATATGTGTGTTTGGTCTACATGTATGTCTGTGCACCACATTTGTACCTGTTGCCACTGGATATCATAAAGGTGAATTGGGATCCTTACAAATAAGGTCACAGATGGTTATGAGCTGACAAGAATGCAGGGACTTGGATCCATATCCTCTACAAGAACAAGAAGGTCTCTTAAACAATGAGCAGTTTCTCTAGACCCAAACTATTTTTTTAATCTCAGAGAAACATATTTGGCATTGTGTTCTTTCTCACCAAGAGAAAACAAACTTGTTTATTATCATAGAGAAAAAAAAAGAATGTATCAGGATTGCATCAAAGAGGGCACTTTGTTCGAATAAGAGGTTTTAATATAAATTTAATGAGGAGCAGAAGTTGACTTTGTCTTTCTCGGTTTCAAAGATAGAAGTCCAGTATTTTGCCATCTTTGCAGGGAGGGATGTATATTCCTCCAACTATACCCTATATTCTTTGTTATATTCAAGAAAGATCCTACTATTCTGCTCCCTTCAGAGATTTTATCATGAGCTTGCATGAATTTCAGCACTGATAGAGACCATGATAAGGTTGCTACTTCTTAAGCACTTCTTGCTGAACTGAAGTTAGTGAGTTAGTGGTTTTGGTTTTGAGCCAACCTTTCAAGCCTGAATAACATCAAACTTACCTATAGTGTATACTAAACTTAATGTGTTCCTAGATTTCCTGTGCCAGAATTGGAGGTTTCCTTATGTAAATCAAGGGGATTGCTCTCTCTCTCTCTCTCTCTCTCTCTCTCTCTCTCTCTCTCTCTCTCTCTCTCTCTCTCTCTCTCTCCCATCTCCTTTTCTTTTTCCCCTTTCTATGTTTATTTAGTCATGTGGATAATTCTGGCTTATACAATGAGTCTAGTGGTGTTCCTGCCTTTTATGTGGTATTGAAGACTTCCAAGAGCAATAGTGTCACTCTTTATTAAAGGTCTGGCTGATTCCCACAGAGCATTCTATAAGTAATGAGTTTCACACTTTTAAGAGACATTTTTTATTACCACTTCAAAAACATTGCTTGCTTTGGTTCTGTTGAAGATTATTAATATGCTTTTTGTTTACTGCTGTTATGTCATATGTGTCTAGATACATATATATTTCTTCTAGATTTTCCAGTTTGGGGAAGTATAAGATTTCAAAACACTATGCAATGAATTCCTGGATTTCATTTGAATCTCTTACAAATCCCTCTCCTCTGTCTCTGAATTTAGTAATATAAGTCTGTTTCCCTTGCTGTTGTACATCCATTTATTCAAAGAACAAAAACTTTGGATAATTTTATTTACTTCTATTTTCATATTCATTTATTTTTGCTCAGATATTTACCACCTCTTCCCATTAATTGATTTGGTTGGCTTGAGATTTTCTTTGGACAGTGAGGTTCATCATTAGGCACTTATTGGTCATTTCCTGGATGTCATTCTTGTTTTTTACTGTAGGCATTCAAAGCTATATAATTTCCTCTCAGCATCACATGGCTACATCTGAAAGATGCTAAGATGCTATAATATCATTTTTGTTTGATTCTAGGAATAATTTGCTTTTCCTCAAGGAGATCTTCAATAAATCAATGGTAATTACAGAGGTTACATTGAAATCTCACATTAATTATTTAGTTCCTGTGATTTCTCTGCTGGATTCTAGTTTCATTTAAATTTCACTATTCTTGTTAAAACTTATTGTGACTTAAAATGTAGTGTATCTTTAGAATGTTGATGGATTGTAATGAAGGAAGAACAATACATCTACATACAGGAGACATATTATAGAATGTTGTTGTGTCCATTCACTGCTTGTGCAGTTTAATAAAGTCTCCGTGTTTTCTGTTTGAATCTAAAGATGAGAGAGTAGATATTTCTCTCTGCTATTGTGTCAGGACATATCTGACTTTCTATGTCCATTGTATCCAGGTTTGTTTTACTGAATTGGAAATGCAGTTTGATTTGTATGCAATTGGTATTTATTTGTAGTTTTGGTGATTTCATTTCACTTATTGTTTTCTTTATATGCTTTCTTCAGCATTGGCTTGGATTCAACTTTGGCAGATATGAGAAGAGTTATGCCTGCTTGGTTTGAAACACATTTTCATGATAGATTTACTTCCATCCATATATAGCATGTACATATCATTACCAGATAGGTGTGTTTCTTGGGGAAATCACCCAGTTAGGTATAGTTTTAAAATCTAGTCCAACAACATGTTCATCATTATTACTTAATTCTGGTGACATAAGGTTATTAAGAAATGTTAATTAATTCCTATACATTTGCTAGTTTCCTTGATGGATTGGGTTGTGGTTTATTCACTTGTTTGCTTACTCTTTGAGTAAATTAGAATTTTCTAGCTTACAGTGTTAAAATACAGGACTGCTTTCACTATAACTATTGTTTATCTATTCTTTTGGCATTACTTTTTCATGTACTGTCATGATTGAGACACTCTTTTTTTCTCTGAGCACAGCATTTTTATAATATCTTCTGTCTTCATGGTCATGAAATGTCTTAGTATATGATTATCTTGTAATTTTCTCATTTCTTCCTCAATTTAAAAGATAATTTTTGTTGACATTGTGACCAGCAGCCTCTGGACTCATAAGATCCTTCAAACACTGAACCACCAAGCATACACCAGCTGGCGTGAGGCCTCTAACACACATACAGTAGAGGACATCTGGGTCTGTGTTCATTCAGAGATGATGAACCTAACCCTCAAGAGACTGGAGGCTCCAGGGAGTTTAGAGGTAAGATGGGTTGGTGGGTGTGGACTTCCATGTGAAGACAGGGGGTGGGGAGAAGCATGGGATATGGAAGTCAGAGGGTGGAAAAGGGAAGGATAAAACATGAAGTGTAAAAAATAAATAAATTGTTCCTCTGCGATAGCGCACCATCTCCAAATGGCACAGGAAGCCAGCTATCTACCCAACTGTGTGGAGGAGTCAGCCAGCACAGGTGAGACCTGCATTGCATAGCAGAGGAGCCATCCTCTGCCATTGGGTACTATATCCAAGGGATGAATGGAGGTAGCTAACAACTCAGGAATGCAATGAGGCCCTGTAGTACAGTAGGACCACCCCTGCTGCTCAGAGGAAACAGCCTGAAACCCTGAGGATACAAGAACCTAGAAAAGACCTGGAACTGGAGTCTTCTGATTACCACCTGCACCCAGAATTGATTGGGGCCACAGAGTTACATACACAAATACAACTCTAAGAGACCGGGTCTTGCAAAAGTACTTACATATCAGTGTACACAGAGAGAACAGGTCTCCCAGGAGCACAGAGGAACCACAGTCAGAGAAAGCAACACCAGCTGACACCAGAGATAACCAGATGGCAAAAGACAAATGCAAGAACATCACCAACAGAAATCAAGGCAACATGGCTACAAGGAACCAAGTTCTCTACCAACAGCAAGTCCTGGATACCCCAACACACCAGAAAAGCAAGAACTGGATTTAAAATCACAGCTAATGATTCTGATGGAGAACTTCAAGAATGACATAAATAATTCCCTTAAGGAAGAAATACAAGAGAGCACAAATAAACAGGAAGAAGCCCTTGAAGAACTAAGGAAAAACACAACCAAACAGGTGAAGGAATTGAACAAAACCATCCAAGATCTAAATATGGAGGTAGAAACAATAAAAAAAAACACAAAGGGAAACAACTCGGGACATAGAAAACCTAGAAAAGAATTCAGGAGTCATGGATCCAAGCATCAATAACAGAATACAAAAGATAGAATTGAGAATCTCAGAGGCTGAAGATACCATAAAAAGCATTGATACAAGAGTCAAAGAAAATGAAAAATGCAAAAACCTCCTGACCCAAAACATCCAGGAATTCCAGGACAAAATGAGACCAAATCTAAGGATTATAGGTATAGACGAGAGTGAAGATTTCCAACTTAAAGGGCCAGTAAATATCTTCAACAGAATTCTAGAAGAAAACTTCCCTAACCTAAAGAAAGAGATGCCCATGAACTTACAAGAAGCCTACAGAACTCTAAATAGATTTGACCAGAAAAGAAATTCCTCCTGTCACATAATAATTAAAACACCAAATGTACTAAACAAAGAAAGAATATTAAAAGCACTAAGGGAAAAAGGTCAAGTAACATATAAAGGTAGACCTATCAGAATTACACAAGACTTTTCACCAGAGACTATGAAAGCCAGAAAAGCCTGGAGAGATGTCATACAGACCCTAAGGGAACACAAATGCCAAGCCAGATTGCTATACCCAGCAAATCTCTCAATTACCATAGATAGAGAAACCGAGGTATTTCATGACAAAAACAAATTTACACAGTATCTTTCCACAAATCCAGCCCTTCAAAGGATAATGAATGGAAAACACCAACAAAGGGAGAGAAACTACACACTAGAAATTAATCTTCTTCCAACAACCCACCTAAAAAAGATAACCACACAAACATAAAAATTTCATCAAAAACAGCAGGAAGCAACAATCACTTTTCCTTAATATCTCTGAACATCAATAGACTCAGTTCCCCAATAAAAAGACATAGACTAGCAGAAAAGATACAGAAACAAGACCCAACATTTTACTGCATACAGGAAATGTATCTCAGTGTCAAAGAAAAACAGTACCTTAGAGTAAAGGGCTGGAAAACAGTTTTCCAAGCAAATGGTCCCAGGAAACAAGCTGGAGTAGCCATTCTAATATCCGATAAAATAGACCTTCAACCAAAAGTCATCAAAAAAGACATGGAAGGACACTTTATACTCATCAAAGGAAAAATCTATCAGGAAGAACTCTCAATTCCAACATCTGTGATCCAAATATAAGGGTACCATCATTCGTAAAAGAGACCTTACTAAACCTTAAAGTACACATTACACCCCACACAATAATTGTGGGTGACTTCAACACCCCACTCTCCTCAATGGACAGATCAGAGAAACACAAACTAAACAGAGACACAGTGAAACTAACAGAAGTTTTGGAACAAATAGATTTAATAGATATCTATAGCACATTTCATCCTAAATCAAAAGAATATAACTTGTTCTCAGCACCTCATTGTACCTTCTCCAAAATTGACCATATAATTGGTCACAAAACAGACATGAACAGATATAAAAAGATCGAACTAATCCCATGCCTCCTATCAGATCACTATGGAGTAAGGGTGGACTTTAATAGCAACAAAACAAGAGAAATCATATATACACATGGAAGCTGAACAATGTTCTACTCAATGATACCTTGGACAAGGCAGAAGTAAGGAAAGAAATCAAAACCTTTTAAGAATTTAATGAAAATGAAGGGACAACATATCCAAATTTATGGGACACAATGAAAGCAGTACTAAGAAGAAAACTCATAGCTCTGAGTGTCTCCAAAAAGAAGCTGGAGAAAGCATACACTAGCAGCTTAACAACACACCTGAAAGCTTTAGAAAAGAAAGAAGGTAGTACACCCAAGAGGAGTAGAAGGCAGGTAATCATCAAACTCAGGGATGAAATCAACCAAGTAGAAATAAAAAGAACTATTCAAAGAATCAACAAACCAACCAGGAACTGGTTCTTTGAGAAAATCAACAAGATAGATATACATTTCCCCAGACTAACCAGAGGGCACAGACAGTATCCAAATTAACAAAATAGAAATGAAAAGGGAGAAATAACAACAGAAACTGAGGAAATTCCAAAAAATCATCAGATCCTTCTACAAAAGCCTATACTCAACACAACTGGAAAATCTGGAAGAAATGGACAATTTCCTAGACAGATACCAACTACCAAAGTTTAATGAGGATCAGATAGACCATGCAAATAGTCCCATAACCCCTAAAGAAATAGAAGTGGTCACTGACAGTCTCCCAACCAAAAAAAAAAAAAAAAGCCACAGGACAAGATGGTTTTAGTGCAGAATTCTATCAGACCTTCAAAGAAGACCTTACTCCAATATTCTTCAAACTATTCCACAAAATAGAAAATGAAGGAACACTACCCACTTGTTCTATAAAGCCACAATTCTGTTGATACAAAAACCACACAAGGATCCAACAAAGAAAGAGAACTTCAGACCAATTTCCCATATGAATATCAATGCAAAAATACTCAATAAAATTCTTGACAACTGCATCCAAGAACACATCAAAACGATCATTTACCATGATCAAGTAGGCTTCATGCCAGGGATGCAGGGATGTTTCAATGTACGGAAATCCATCAATGTAATCCACTACACAAACAAACTCAAAGAAAAAGCCACATGGTCATTTCATTATATGCTGAAAAAGCATATGGCAAAATTCAGCATCCTTTCCTGTTAAAGGTCTTGGAAAAAACAGGAATTCAAGGTGCATAACTAAACATAATAAAAGTAATATAGAGCAAAGAAGTAGCCAACATCAAAATAAATGGAGAGAAACTTGAAGCAATCCCACTAAAATCAGGAACTAGAAAAGGCTTCCCTCTATCTCCATATTTATTGACTATAGTACTTGAAGTTATAGCTAGAAAAATTAGACAACAAAAAGAGGTCAAAGGGATAAAAATTGGAAATGAAGAAGTCAAACTATCACTATTTGCACATATGATAGTATACTTAAGCGACCCAAAAAACTCCACCAGAGAACTCCTACAGCTGATAAACAACTTCAGGAAAGTGGCTGGAAATAAAATTAACTCAAGCAAAATATTAGCCTTCCTATACTCAAAGGATAAAGAAATTTCTGAGAAAGAAATTAGGAAAATGACACCCTTCACAATAGCCACAATGTAAAGTATCTTGGTGTGACTCTAACAAAATAAATGAAAGACCTATCTGACAAGTACTTCATGTCTCTGAAGATAGAAATCAAAGAAGACCTCAGTAGATGGAAAGATCTTCTATGCTCATGGATTGGCAGGATTAATATAGTAAAAATGGCTATCCTGCTAGAAGCAATATACAGATACAATGCAATCCCCACCAAAATCCCAACTCAATTCTTCATAGAATTAGAAGGGGCAGTTCATCATCTGGAATAACAAAAAACCCAGGATAGCCAAAATTGTTCTCAACAGAAAAAGAACTTCTGGGGGAACCAGTATCCCCGCCCTCAAGCAGTACTACAGACCAATAGTGTTAAAAACTGCATGATATTGTTATAGGGACCGACAGGTAGATCAATGGAACAGAATTGAAGACCCAGAAATGAACTCACAAACTGATGGTCACTTGATCTTTGACAAAGGAGCTACAACCATCCAGTTGAAAAAAAAAGCCATTTCAACAAATGTTGCTGGTTCAACTGGAGGTCAGCATGCAGAAACATGCAAATTGATCCATTCTTACCTCCTTGTACTAAGCTCAAGTCCAAGTGCATCAAGGACCTCAACAGAAAACCAGAAACACTGAAGCTAATAGAAAGGAAACTGGGGAAGAGCCTTGAGCACATGGGCACAGGGGAAATTTTTCTGAACGGAACACCAATAGCTTATGCTCTAAGATCAAGAATTGACAAATACTTGAGGGGACCTCACAAAATTACAAAGTTTCTGTAAGGCAAAGGACACTGTCAAAAGGACAAAACGACAACCAACAAATTGGGAAAAGATCTTTACCAACCCTACATCTGACAGAGGGCTAATATCCAAAATATACAAAGAACTCAAGAAGGTAGATTGCAGAGAGCCAAATAACCATATTAAAAATGGGTACAGAGCTAAACAAAGAGTTTTCACCTGAGGAATATCGAATGGCTGAGAAGAGCCTAAAGAAATGTTCAACATCCTTAGTCATCAAAACATTCCTGAGCTTTCACCTCACACCAGTCAGAATGGCTAAGATCAAAAACTAAGGAGAAAGCAGATACTGGTGAGGATGTGGAGAAAGAGGAGCACTCCTCCACTGCTGTTGAGATTGCAAGCTGGTACAACCACTCTGGAAATCAGTCTAGCAGTTCCTCAGGAAACTGCATAATACTAAAGGAGGACCCAGCTATACACTCCTGGGCTTATCAGAGGCTTCTCCTGCATGCAGTAAGGACACATGCTCCACTATATTCATAGCAGCCTTATTTATAATAGCCAGAAGCTGGAAAGAACCCAGATGTCCCTCAACAGAGGAATGGATACAGAAAATGTGGTATATTTACACTATGGTATACTACTCAGCTACTAAAAACAATGAATTCATGAAATTCTAGGCAATTGGGTGGAATTAGAGAATGTCATCCTAAGTAAGGTGACCCATTCACAAAAGAACTCACATTGTATGCACTCACGGGCAATCAGATATTAGCCCAGAAGCTTGGAATACCCAAGAACAATTCACATATCAAATGATGCCCAAGAAGAAGGAAGTAGAGGCCCCTGGAAAGGCTCAATGCAGCAGTGTAGGGTAATATCAGGACATGGAAGTGGGAATGGGTTGATAGGGGAATGGGGGAGGGAAAAGGGCTTATGAGACTTTTGGGGAGAGGGGGCAATCCAGGAAATCATTTGAAATGTAAACAAAGAATATATCTAAAAAAAAAAAAAAAGAAAGAAAAGAAAAGAAACCAAGGCTACTCTCAACATCAGAACCCAGTTTTCCCACCACAGCAAGTTCCGGATACCCCAACACACCTGAAAAGCAAGAGTTGGATTTAAAATCACATCTCTTGATGCTGATAGAGAGCTTCTAGAAGGACTTAAATAACTCCTTTAAAAAATATAGGAGAGCATGGGTCAACAAGTAAAAGCCCTTAAAGAGGAAACACAAAAATCCCTTAAAGGATAACAGGAAAATACAAACAAACAAACAAGCAAACAAACAAACAAACAATAAATAAATAAATAAGAAAAATGTCTATTATCTTCTATGTCTTAAATATAGTTTTTCTGGCCTGTCAGGTTTTAAATTAGAATTCAGTTATCAGTCTGATGTGTTTGCCTTGAGAATTGAGTTGGAATTTTTCCATTATAGATTTTGACATTCCTTCTTTACTCTTTTTTACATGATAAACACAATCTATGACACTGAGAGGGTTCTTCTCTGCTGATACCTCCATAGGGAAGTGAATTCCTTCTTATGTTTGTCATGTCTTTTTTCTTTATATCTGAAATTTCCTGTTCTTATTTCATTGAATATATTCCCTACGGCTTTAGTTTTTATCTCAGCTCCTCTATATTTTATAATTTTTGTGATTGTTTTCTTCATGATATGCTAGAATTATTTGAAATTACACCCATGATATTTATTAAACAAATTATTGATGTTTCAGGGCTGTTTTTTTCTACTTCAACCCAATTGAGGATATTCTTCCATGTGTTTTATTGAATCCTATACAGATTTTTTTGTTCTCTGTGTTAATTTTATGCACTAATAATTTAACTTCCATTATTTAAGTTGTATTTTTGTCCTTACACACTCTAGATGCCCCGTTGCTGATTTTTTTATCCATCTTGCTGATCTTTGCCTACATATCAGCAGCTTCAGGCCCTATAGCTAGGACTGAATAAATTTTTGTATGTATCTTTTGTGATAATTCCATACTTTATATGTTTGTAAAATCTTCTACCAATATTTTACCAGTTTCACTAAGTTTTAGATAAATCATTGTGGGAATTAAGGTCTTTTGGGGGCATTTCTTTTGGATTGATTTTTCATGATCGTTTCTTTCTCTGTTATGATTGTCTTAAATGCCTCTTTTTGTTTACTTGGGGCTTTTCTTTTTTTATTCATTTATTTTTTTATAGTTTTATTTACGTTCCTAATGATTTTCCCTTTCCCGGTTCCCAACTCCCCGAAAGTCCCATAAGCCCTCTTCCCTCCCCCTGTTGCCCAGTCAACCCACTCCCAATTCTCTGTCCTGGTATTCCCCTACACGGCTACATCCAGTCTTTCCAGGACCAGGTGTCTCTCCTTCCTTCTTCTTGGAAATCAATTGATATGTGAATTGCGTCTTGGGTCTTCTGAGCTTCTGGGTTAATATCCACTTATCAGTGACTGCATGTGTGTTCTTTTGTGATTGCGTTACCTCACTAAGGATGATATTTTCCAGTTCTGACCATTTGCCAAGAATTTCATGAATTCATTGTTTTTAATTGCAGAGTAGTATTCCATTGTGTAAATAGGCCACATCTTCTGGATACAATCCTCCATTTAGGGACATATAGGTTCTTTCTATCTTCTGGCTATTATAAATAAGGCTACTATGAACATAGTAGCATGTGTCCTTATTGCATGTCAGGGAGGCCTCTGGGTATATACCCAGGAGAGGTATAACAGGATCCTCTGGGAGTGTCATGCCCAGTTTTCTGAGGAACCGCCAGACTGCTTTCCAGAGTGGTTGTACCAGCTTGCAATTCCACCAGCAGTGGAGGAGTGTCCCTCTTTCTCTACATCCTAGCCAACACCTGCTGTCTCCTAGTTTTTGATCTTAGCCATTCTGACTGGTGTGAGGTGAAATCTCAGGGTTGTTTTGATTTGCATTTTCCTTTTTTTTTTTTTAAATTTTATTTTCTAAGTTTTTTTTTTATATACATTCAAAATCATTTCCACTTTCCCGTTTCCTCCCTCTTTTTCCCATTCACCCCCCTCTCACTTCTCTGTCCTGGCATTCCCCTACATCCAGTCTTTCCAGGACCAGGGGTCTCTCTTGCCATCTTCTTAGAAATCTATTGATATGCGAATTGTGTCTAGGGTATTCCAAGATTCTGGGTTAATACCCCCTTATCAGTGACTGCATACCAAGTGTGTTCTTTTGTGATTGGGTTACCTCACTAAGGATGATATTTTCAAGTTCTG
The DNA here is from genome assembly GCA_036184385.1 of Tokudaia muenninki. Lineage (NCBI taxonomy): Eukaryota > Metazoa > Chordata > Mammalia > Rodentia > Muridae > Tokudaia > Tokudaia muenninki. The sequence continues at coordinate 89,799,419 of BTHS01000004.1, forward strand.
ACCATTTGCCTAGGAATTTCGTGAATTCATTGTTTTTAATTGCAGAGTAGTATTCCATTGTGTAAATTTACTACATCTTCTGAATCCATTCTTCCGTTGAGGGACATCTGGGTTCTTTCCAGCTTCTGGCTATTATAAATAAGGCTGCTATGAACATAGTGGAGCATGTGTCCTTATTGCATGCAGGTAAAGCCTCTGGGTATATGCCCAGGAGTGGTATAGCCGGATCCTCCGGGAGTGTCACGTCCAGTTTTCTGAGGAACCGCCAGACTGCTTTCCAGAGTGGTTTTACCAGCTTGCAATCCCACCAGCAGTGGAGGAGTGTTCTTCTTTCTCCACATCCTCGCCAACAACTGCTGTCTCCTGTGTTTTTGATCTTAGCCATTCTGACTGGTGTGAGATGGAATCTCAGGATTGTTTCGAATTGCATTTCCCTAATGACCTCCACATAAAACCAGACACACTGAAACTAATAGAAAGGAAACTAGGGAAGAACCTTGAACATATGGGCACAGGGGAGAATTTCCTGAACAGAACTCCAATAGCTTATGCTCTAAGATCAAGAATAGACAAATGGGACCTCATTAAATTACAAAGTTTCTGCAAGGCAAAAGACACTGTCAAAAAGACAAAGCGACAACCAACTAACTGGGAAATGATCTTTACCAACCCTACATCTGACAGAGGGCTAATATCCAATATATACAAAGAACTCAAGAAGGTAAACTCCAGAGAGGCAAGTAACCCTATTAAAAAATGGGGTACAGAGCTAAACAAAGAGTTCTCACCTGAAGAATATCTAATGGCTGAGAAACACCTAAAGAGATGTTGATTTGCATTTTCCTGATGACTAAGGATGTTGAACATTTCTTTAGGTGCTTCTCAGCCATTCCATCCCCATCAAAATCCCAAATCAATTCTTCACAGAGTTAGAAAGAGCATTTCTCAAATTCAACTGGAATAACAGAAAACCCAGGATAGCTAAAACTATTCTCAACAGTAAAAGAACTTCTGGGGAAATCAGTATCCTGGACCTCAAGCTGTACTACAGAGCAATAGTGTTAAAAACTGTTGTTTGTTGGTAGTGTTGGTACAGTTTCAGGCATGTAGATCAATGGAACATAATTGAAGACCCAGAAATGAACCCACACTCCTATGGTCATTTGATCTTTGACAAAGGAGCTAAAACCATCCAGTGGAAAAAAAGATAGCCCTTTCAATGGATGGAGCTGGTTCAACCGGAAGTCAGCATGCAGAAGAATGCAAATCAATCCATTCTAATCTCCTTGTATTAAGCTCAACTCCAAGTGGTCAAGGACCTCCACATAAAACCAGACACACTGAAAATAATAGAAAAGAAACTAGGGAAGAGCCTTGAGCACATGGGCACAGGGGAAAATTTCCAGAATAGAACACCAATAGCTTATGCTCTAAGATCAAGAATTGACAAATGGGTATTCCGAGTTTCTGGGTTGATCTCCCCTTATCAGTGACTGTATACCATGTATGTTCTTTTGTGATTGGGTTACCTCACTAATGATGATATTTTCTAGTTCTGACCATTTGCCTAAGAATTTCGTGAATTCATTCTTTTTAATTGCAGGGTAGTATTCCATTGTGTAAATATACCACATCCTCTAAATCCATCCCTCCGTTGAGGGCCATCTGGGAATGGGGAACAGGGGGAGGGAAGAGGGCTTATGGGACTTTTGGGGAGGGAGGAACCAGAAAAGGGAAATCATTCGGAATATAAATAAAAAAATATAGAAAATAAAAAAAAACTAAAATAGAATTCTCAAACAAACAAGCAAACAAAAGAATTGACAAATGGGACCTCATAAAATTACAAAGTTTCTACAAGGAAAAGGACACTGTCAAAAGGACAAATCAGCAGCCAACAAATTGGGAAAAGATCTTTACCAACCCTACATCCGACAGAGGGCTAATACCCTACGGGGCTTTTCTAAATTTAGAAAATTTATTATTCTCTAGGGTAGCAAATTCCCTAGAATCACAGCCCAGAATATCTGCTTTAAGTAAGGTCTGTAATAACTTTCTTAATCAGAACATCACACAAAACTAAATCTACCATTACAATAGAGGGAGGTTTCTCAGTTTCTACAGTGGAAAATCAGATATGGAGACTTCAGAGGAAGATGTGGCTCCAGAAATAAGAACAAAAATTATGGCATTTTCTCTCCTATGTGGACCCTAAATATGCAGAATCTAAATATATAATTTTTATGTTTCTATGTGAGCATGTGTATATTTCTATGTGAGCATGTGTATATTTCTGAATGAGAGCCTGTGTGTTCATGTATGATTGTTTATACATGTATGTGTATATATGGGTACGTATATGGATATGCATGTATTTATATGTGTATAACTGTGGTGTATAGGTGCATATATTTACATATATATGTGTATGTATGTGTATGTGTGTTAAGTCATGAGTGTTCTGTGTATTTGGTTGTGTGTGTGTAAGAGATAGAAAAGTAAAAGATGGACTTGAGGAAGAAAATATATCATAAAAGGGAAGGGGAAAGGGTAAATTTTCATTGTTTCTATGAAAATAGCATACAGTGAATTAACACCTGTAAAAGATTTAAGGAGCAGTAAAATTACTCAGAGGATGAAGACACATGATATCAACCCTAATGTCAGGCCTGAATTTAATGCCCGGAACCTAAATGACAAAAAGAGAAAATCGACTCCAAGGTGTCCTCTGACCTTCATAAAATAAGTGCAGCTACAACACAGACACAAGCAGAGAGACAAAAACACACACTCATCTGCACACAGGAAAATGTAATGAACTAATTACAATGAAATAAAAGTTAAAAGAACTTATGAAAAAGAGAAGCAAAAACCAGAAGAAATGGACACAAGAAATAAGAAAGCCATCTAGAGGCTAGGAAAAGCAAGAAACATATTCTGTTTCCAGAGTCCCCAAAACAAAATGGAGTTTGTCATCATTATCAACTCAGCCCAAAGAGACTTATGTTAGATACTGATTCTCCAGAATATAATTCTCTCACATTCAAGCAAATTGTTACGGATAGAAAAGAACTATAGTAATGGTTTATTTTCTGCATTTTCATATAGAGGTTTTTCATAGCAAAAGACAAAGGATTTTTGAACCCTTTGCTTTTGCTGAGGTTTTCAAAGATTTTCATGAGTGTTTCAGGCACACTGTGTCTCAGTTAGAAGGAGGAAGTATGCAGACCCAGAACTATGTGTGGTGCAGGCAGCTGGTGAGTGTCTCAAGGAAGTTTGTGTAGGAGGCTGAAACACTGTGGGAGGATCACTGTAGTACTGCTGACAGTAATAAATTGCCAGGTCTTCAGCCTGCACACTGTTGATGGTGAGAGTGAAATCTTTCCCAGACCCACTGCCTGTAAAGCGATCAGGGACCCCAGATTCCCTAGTGGATGCCCAGTATATCAGCAATTTAGGAGATTGCCCTGGTTTCTGCTGGTACCAGGCCAAGGAGTTCATTTGTATTCCACTCCCAAAAATACTCTGACTGGACTTGCAGCTCATAGTGACCTTCTCTCTTGCTGACACTGCCAGGGAGATGGAAACTGGGTCATCACAATGTCCTCAGAGGTACCTGAAATAATGTGTAGACAGTGAAAATCCATAAATACACATAGATTGTAATAACAGTTGAAATTTTTCATTAAAATAACCTTATAATATCATATTGTCAGAGTATCATATAAGAAATATTACACACTTGCACATACTGAAAATTTCTTATATAAAAGAATGTAACTCTGAAATGATAATAATACTTTTAAATTTCTCACCAGACACTGATAGCAGCAACAACATGAGGACCTGGACCTGCGACTCCATCTCGTTCCCCTGCCTGTCTTATGCTACTTAGTTCTCACCGGTTTACAAATTCTGAGCAGCTGGGCTAACCTGGAACGAGCCATACAAAGCAGTCAGCAATACAAAATTAAAAGCTTGGGCAGTATGTGTGACAGTGACTCTTGTCAATCAACAGCCAAAAATACCATCACAGATAGTATGAGCATTCACTGAAAGATAATAGCTATCCAAAAAAAATTTTTAGATCAGTTGACTTCTGCAGAAACTTCAGGACAGCTATCTCAGATTGACAGTCCCAGAGAATTTATAATATATGCTCAGAAAAATCACAACAACAAAGGAAACCTACAGTAAAGTAAGGATGGATGCACACAGAGAGGAAGCACACAAAAAGAGGAAATTAATGCTAAATTTGTTCAGTATCTCTCATGTGAAAACGAACTGTGGTCTATGAACAGTGTCTCACTAATGTTTCAAGGCTAAACATGGGACAGGGATGAAAAGACAAGCTCAGAATTCATTCTGTCAAAATCCTGGGAGAATTTAATTTAGTCCAGGGACCTGAGAAGCTTTAATCTCGAAGCAAATGTAAACCCAGGAGAAAATAATACATGCTTTTCCCACAACTTCATGAAACTGAAAACGGATTCTAAATTTGGAGAATGGAAAGGGAATGAAACATCCAGATTTCTTCATGAAATCAAGGTTGTAGACCAACACTGCCAAAAGTATTTATTTCAGAACTGCATATTCTAGGGTAATTTTGAAATTAGCAGTATTGAAACAGAGTGATCATGGTCTTACTGACAAGGTAAACATATTAGAAGGAAAACAAAAAACCTTTCAGAAGGGGGTGCAGCTTTCATATAACAAGCAATAATCTTACAAAAATCAATAGACCACAGCATCAGATATTGCTGTCACCCAAAGTAAAGAAAAATGTTTGAGTATGAGGGAAAATAAATTGCAATAACAGAAATCAAAGAACTTTGCAAGATTCAGATTAGAGAATCATATATATATATATGTATATGTATATATGCATGCATGCATGCACACACACACATACACATACTCATATATATGAAGGAAATTATAGTCCTGGTATTATGAAAAAAGTACAAGAAATAGAATTATTTTGGAAAAAAATGGAGACTCACATTTGTAATCCCAGAAATGGGGAGATAGAAACAGCAGGATCATGAGTTTGAGGACTCATGGGGTATGTAATAAGTTCTAGGCCAGTCTATTATATATGCAGGGAGACAATCTTTCAACATGTGTATCAATGGAAAGTGCAGATTATTGCACTTTCTATCCAAAGTAAAGTATTTATCCAATGTTAACATTTTACCATTAACCAAGAATATTGTTGAAAATTAAATATGAATTTAACCAATAAGCATTTCACTTTTATTTTCTATTAAATATCTAATTTTATACATCAAATTTCCAGATATAAACCATTAAGCTGTTTCTAATGAGCCTATTCAGATCTCCTCCTTAAACTGCTAACACGTGATCATATGAGAGAGACAATAGAACGGTGGTTACTTGATTGTTTCATGGTTAAAGATGAAGGCTTATGTCCATTTCCCTCTCTCAACACTGAGACCCACATCTAGCTTAGACATCTGCTGGACCTGTGTATACTGCCACAGTCTCTGTGAGGTCATATGTGCATCAGTCCTGTTTTGTCTGGAAGATACTTTTTCCTTGATGTCATCTATTTCCCCTGGCTCTCAAAATCATTAAGGAATATTAAAAGATAGATTAATAGATATATAGATAGATAGGAGCTAGGTATCTAGATAGATAATGGATGGATAGATAGATAGATAGATAGATAGATAGATAGATAGGAAGAAAGAAAGAAAGAAAGAAAGAAAGAAAGAAAGAAAGAAAGAAAGAAAGAAAGAAAGAAAGAAGGAAGGAAGGAAGGAAGGAAGGAAGGAAGGAAGGAAGGAAGGAAGGAAGAAAGAAAGAAAGAAAGAAAGAAAGAAAGAAAGAAAGAAAGAAAGAAAGAAAGAAAGAAAGAAAGAAAGAGAGAAAGGTTGATGATAGATTAGATAGATAGATAGATAGATAGATAGATAGATAGATAGATAGATAGATAGATAGATGATAGATAGATAGATGATAGATAGATAGATAGATAGATAGATAGATAGATAGATAGATAGATGATAGATAGATGATAGATAGATAGATGATAGATAGATAGATAGATAGATAGATAGATAGATAGATAGATAGATAGATAGATAGATAGATAGATAGATAGATAGATAGATAGATAGATAGATAGACAGATAGATACATAGATACATAGATAGATACATAGAAAGAAAATTGGATGAGAGATAGAAAGAAAGGAAGAAAGGAAGAAAGAAAGAAAGAAAGAAAGAAAGAAAGAAAGAAAGAAAGAAAGAAAGAAAGAAAGAAAGAAAGAAAGAAAGGAAGGAAGGAAGGAAGGAAGAAAGAAAGAAAGAAAGAAAGAAAGAAAGAAAGAAAGAAAGAAAGAAAGAAAGAAAGAAAGAAAGAAAGAAAGCAGTTAAATAGATGACAGATAGATGATAGGTGATAGATAGATAGATAGATAGATAGATAGATAGATAGATAGATAGATAGATAGATAGATAGATAGATAGATATAGATAGATTCCTACCATCCTTTCAATTTAGAATATAAGATATCCTTAGCAGAGATCCTGCTATGCCATTTCTATTTATTTGGGGTGGCAGGCATAAGAACTGATGAACGGCTAAATCAATGGTTACTCAAGAATAGTTGATGAGCTACATACTCTTAAGATAATCAGAGACTTATAAAGATATGATCTTCTGAGGGAGCTCATGGCCTGAGATGGTGCTGACATTCAAGGCATGGGTATCAGTACATTACTGTGTTTTGTTCCCACCACCATCACCTGCCTATCCAAGATAGAAAGCAGTTTATACCAGTTGCTCACCTAATAATCTGACCACCCTCCCATTGGTTGTTGCCCACTGGGTATTTTGCTCATATTTCCCCATGAAGGACCATCCCCTCAAGGACTGAAGAAAGCTGTTTTCAGAATGAGGTTACTTATGCATAGCCTGGGTGTTAATGCTGTTGAACCCAGGTGATATCAGAGATGAGGAAGGCACTGTGTTAGGCCTAGAGCTCTGTTGTTTTTCATGTGTATTCTGTTCACATATGAGATGAACAGGATTTATTCTGTGTTATAAAGTTAACTCATCTAGGAAAGGATCAAAGTGATCAAAGACTATTTAAGTTATGATTAGCCAATTTTATTTATTTTTAGATTTTTTGCCTTTTATTGAATATAGAATATTTTTTTTAATACAGGACATACTGACTATAGCTGTCCCTCCCTCTACAAAACCCAGGTCCTCCCCTTATGTGCTCCACTCTAGGTCTACTCCCTTTCTGTCCCTCTTCAGAAAGGAGCAGGCTTCTAAGAGATAAAACCAAACTTGACAAAATAAAATTTAATTAGATGAAGCAGAAACTATCATTTTTAAGATGGACACAGCAATCCAACAAGAAAAAAAGAGTCCTAAGAGCAGGTACAAGAGTCAGAGACCTACACATTCTCACAGCCAAGAGTCCCATAAAAGTGCTACACTTGAAACCTTCTATATTCTTGATGATTTTCTTACTGTAGGTTCCATCAGCAACTGAGAAAGCCATTGAACAAGGTGGGTGAGGCTTTTAATTCTGGCACATGAATGGATGAGTCAGGACATTGAAAAGTCAAGGTCATATTAGGAAAATTGATGAAATCCTATTTTAAGATTTTAGAAATAAAACAAAAAAGAGGTTGTTCCAACATCTTCACTAGCCTTACAAAGAAAATCTTAGTACTTAGATGAGAATGCGTCCTTGAGAACAGTTTGACTATAGACTTCAAGGCTTTTAGAAGACACAGATAAACCCCTCCAAGATTATCAGTGTTGTGGGTGTGTGTCACTACACTGATATTAATTTATTCTGCAGCAATAAGAAACTAATTAAATACTATATACATGAAAAAGCCAGGCATTAACTCTGAAAGTTTTCCTAAGGATCACTGTGTTGTTATTTCACGTGCTTCAAGAGAAGTAGCAGAAGTCCAGAGGAGATTCATGTTGAAGAGGAGAGTAAGGGGATAGGAGGGCTTCAAGTTCTGGGCCACTAGATAGTGATTTCTAGGTCAGCTTTGTATATAAAATAATACTTTGCAATTCCCTGTGAAAGATGATAGCAACCTGTGAAAGAAGACAAGAGGAGAATGTGGTCACACTGTGGAAGATATTATTAAAAATAAAGATGTAAATATTGGAGAAAGAAAAAAGAAAGCCCACTGAGCTTCAATTCATGACATGAATGAGCATCTGTGATGGACAGAGGGATGCAGACCAGAAGTGAAGCAGTGAAAAACAGCTAAAGGAGGCTTAGATGTGTGACCTGTTGAAGAGCAATTTGTGAATTAACAAGAAAATAGATGTGATGCGTGGACACTATCCTCAGAAGGGGAAAAATAATCTAGATAGTGGTTTGCAAATGCTTTAAGTCTTAGAATTCTGTGAATGGTTACTAAAACCTTCATATTCCCATATTCCTTAGAAGCAGCCTCTGAGATTCCATTATTCTGGGTTAAGGCTACCTTACTTTCCAAAATCTCTCTATAAGATTTTACTACAGATTGCCCGTCAAGAAACCAGAAGAGAGAATGCTGCTTATTTTGCATAATAAAGCACATGAATGGAATGTATCACATTCCTTCCCAATGTGTTGTTTCTGCATGTGTGTATGGACCAAAAAGATTTGGATGTGCTCTTCCAGTACCTAGAGATGATAGAGATAAAAATAAACCATATTTTTGTCCATTCTTTATTGTATTCTTTATTTCCCTAGAGTTTTTAACATTACATCTCCAAACCTTTATACATTCTAAAGTACTTTATATGGTGTTTTAGCTATGAAGTGAATTTAACAATACAAATAATCCATGGTTTCTATCTTGGACTATATATTAGTGTCACTTGGATATCTTTTGAGAAATACAAATATCACCTGCTCTCCCTAAACTAATTGGCCAGTTTATACACAGGGTCTAGTACAACCAGAGTAAGATACAGTAAACTATACACATCCTTAATCCTTCAAGGAGTACTAGTTAACACATTCCCAGTCTCTTCTGGTTGGCTTATGAGTGTCAGATTGTTTATGTATGTGTGGGCAGAAATCTTCCCAAGTTATTCAATGGCAGAATTATATGGCAGGACTCCTTTCCTGCTTTTAGATGCTTTCTCTTTGTTTAAAATCAAAATTTGGTTCACAGAATGGAGATGGCTCAGTGTTTAAAGGCATTTTCTCTTTTTGCAGAGGATCCAGGAACAGTTTCCAGCAGCTACATGGTGCCTCACAACTGTCTATAATTCCAGTTCAAGGGATTTCAAATCCATTGTTCAGGCTCAAGAGTGTCTGATGTCAATCAATAGCCAAAAATATGATCACAGAGAGCATGAGCAATCACTGAAAGATATGTTAACAGGTCTCAACAGAAATGCACTGAGTACTCTAGTAGCAACATCTGTGTCAAAATCCAAGAACATATTTAAATCAATTGATTTCTGCAGAAACAATAGGAGAACTATCTGACATAAACAGTCCCCAGGATGTAATAAGATATGTTCAAAATATCACAGCAACAAAAGAAACAGAGTAAAAGTAAGGAAGAATGGAGGGAAAAAAGAAGAAACACAAATGAGAATCATTTTGTTTAATATTACTAACTTCCAAAGCCACTCTTATACTGAAGATAAAGATTAGTGCCTCAGAAATTTGGGCTCCAGTTCCTGGGCTAACCAAGGATAGAAATGCAAAGAGCATTCCAGAATTAGCTCTGTGGAAATTTTATTGGTCACTAATTTAAGACTGATCAGAAAAACTTCATCTCAAAGCAAAGAAAGTACCATCACAACTTCAGGAAACGAAAAAAGAGGTCTAAATTTGGGGAAATAAAAGGGGCATAAAAAAACATTTTTCTTTATTAAAACCAACACTGTCTTGAGTTTTTATTCCAGAAACACAAATGCTAGTGTAATCTAGAAATTAGCAGTATTGAATCTGGGTTCATTAAGATGGTCTTTCCGACATCATAAATAGTTTAAATGTCTCTGTACAAGAGAGCACAGCCATCCTAATTAAAGTAAAGATATTATAGAGACCAATAGATCATTGCATCTGAGACTGATGTTAATAAAAAATGAGTATTTATAAAAATATATAGCAGAACCATAAATACTGCACCTGCCAGGACTTCAAATTAGTAAATTCTAAAAGTATATATAAAAAGTAAATTATAAAATAAAGTCAATAAATAAAATCATGGGAAGGAGTAGAGATTCACAACTATAAAGCCAGGATTGAGGAAATAAAAGCAGAAGAATCATGAGAATATGGACAGCCTTGGGTACATAAAAAATTCTAGGCCAGGCTAATCTATGCATGAATACCATCTTTCAAAACTATGTATTATTACAAATCAAATGGTTACACAGCAACTAATGGCAGTATCTATCCAAAGTAAGTTATATACCTGATGTTAACATGTTACAACTAAGCCAAGAATGTTATTGAAAATTAAATATTCATTTAAACAATATGCATTCCATTTTATTTTATACATCTACTTTTCAGGTATAAGGTGTTAAATAATTTTGATAAGATTATTCAGATATCCTCTGGCACTCCTAGCACCTCTCATATGAGTCATACAGTATGTGAATTTACAAAGTTCCAAACACTAAGTTCAAGAGTATGACGTATGGATAGCTATCCTCATCAGTGTCTAACAAGTTGTCATGTGCTCTCAATCCTCATTAAACTTTATACTTTGCTTTGTGACAGCTGCAGTGAACTCAGACCATGCTTTCATGTAATTTACTAATGCTCATTCAGATATGACACATGGAGATAGCAGCCTTACAAATTAAAAGATTCCTGTTTCTCACAGAGTAAGGGGAAAGGATTGAAACCAAAAACATAAAAATTCCAAGTTATATGATGAATAATATAAAGAGCCCTACAAACCTTAGTTACTTATCAAATTTCCACAGTACACTCTGGAATATTTATTTCTGTTACCTTTGATTGGACTATAAACCTGCTGAATAAAAACAATACTGATTCATTTTCTCTAAGATTTGGAATCAGGAAGTCTGAAGCTGATGACCTGGAGCTCCTGGAACACAGAACCCTCTTCCACGGCCACCACTGTGGATGGAGGCCTCAGTAATATACATCTGAGGTCCAAATTATCCTGAGGCACTACAAGGCTGAACTCAGCTTTTCTGTTCCAGCACATAGAATCATTTTGTCTTTGGATGAGTGACTGTGGCTATCAAATGACTGTGACAGGAAATAATAGACATAGGAAGATCGTATAACATTGACATATCATTGTTTATGAAAATGTCAAAGTACTTGAGGATATATAAATTTACTTCTGCATTCAATATACAAGAGGTACATACACAGAGTGATGCCATGAACAAAAAAATTGACTGCTTAACGAGCTTAGATCCCACAGATTCTCTCAGGAAGACCTGTGTAATTTAAATTATTTTTAAACCTTATTGCTTTTAGAGATAACACAAAATTTATTTAATTATTTATTTTTAACATTTAATATTTTTAGATATTTTCTTTATTTACATTTCAAATGTTATCCACTTTCCTAGTTCCAGCCCCCTCTGACAACCCCCTATCCCAGGCCCACTCCATCTGCTCCCTAACCCACCCACTCCTGCTTCCCAGTCTTGGCTTTCCCCTATACTGTGGCAACTAGCCTTCACAAGACCAAGGGCCTCTCCTCTCACTGATGTCCAACAAGGCCATCCTCTGCTACATATGCAGCTATAGCCATTAAGGATGGTTCTTAAATGCTTTAACACCCCTTTAGCCCACTACCCACCACAGGTAGTTGAAAAGAAAGGATATGGGACCGGGGAGAAGTGCACTTGCTTAGAAATGTTTTTAAAGCAACTCACATCTGAGTTCTCTGGAAACTGGCAGATCAGTACATAGGTTAGTAGGCAGCAATAGATCGATAGTCCATTTCTGTAGAGTCAGGTTAGCAATAATGGTGATAAGACTTAACAGAGACATCCAGGCCTCAGTCTTGGTTCAAGTCAGGAAGAGGGACAAACTGGAACACCAGGAGAAGTTCTACTCTGTGCCTCTCTCAAGGAAGCAAAGATGTGAGACTCACAAGTGTCAAACAGCTAGCTTTACCAGCAAGCCAAGCTCTATCTCTGTCACTCCGTGGAGTCCTATTTATGCCCTCCAAATATCAAATATCTTCCATGGGTTGTGCCTCAGCATGTGCATCCAATCAGCCTGAGTCCAAGGAGTCCTGACAAATACAGCTCAACTAACTACACAATGTAAGGTGAACCAATACATGTGTGTACTTAGCAAAAAATCTTTTATCACGTGTCCTTTCACATGCCTGCTTTGGCAGACTATCCTCTCTCCTGTGTCTGCTTCAGAGAAGCATTCCTTCACAAGCCTGCCTTAGCTTTTCTCACCTGTGTCCACCTTAACAAAGCATTCCTTCACATGTTTTCTCCAGCAAAACATTATCCAACTGACTTTCAAAAGAACCCTTATGTTTCCACTTCAGGCCTGTATAGATTGTCTGAGTGTACTTTTGAGGATAAGGACAGAGCATAAAGCAGTGGTCATAGCTGAGGTATCTTTGACACCTGTTCCTGGATGTACTTAAGATGAAACCATTAGTGACCTATCAGCTTCAATGACTGTGCGTGGTGGCATAATGGCATGGCATACAAATAGAGATGCTGCAAATGTCTCCTTTTTAATTTTGTTATGTCTATAACTGTTTTGGTTTGATGCATATCTGCTCAATGTGCATTCCTGATGCCTGCAGAAGCCAGTTGGGAGAGTCAGATTCCTAGAACTGCAGTTATGTGTCATTGTGAGCTACCATATGTGTACTTAACTGAACCTAGATCCTCTGAAGAACAGTCAGGGCTCATAAACAATGAGGCATAACTCAGACACCACAAATACCATATGAGTAAATAGAATGAAAATGGAACAAGGAAGATCCATGAAAAAATAAAAACCTGTGTTATGCTAAAGACTCTGACTCAAAAAGTGGATGGCATTGGAAAAAGGAGAGTGTATGAATGCTTGTAAAAGTTGCTTGTGCCTTGTAAAGTCTGTTCTTCCTTAAAAATGAGGTGGAAAGAAAATTATTTATGCATGAAAACGATATCATTTGATACAAGTAGTAAGAGAATATTATGGGAACAACTCACTGTTTTTATTTAAACATATTCTTTTCTCCTGTTACTAAAGGGTTAAATGGGATATAATGATGCAAAATACAATATTCCTCTACATCTTACCTGTAGAGTTGTACTCCATTTCCAGAAAAACTGTGTCAGCAAAGAAATCACTTCCAGGATTATAGGAATGTGCACTAATCTCTATTGATGTGATAAAATTCACTAACAAAGGCAATATAAGAGATCTTTGTCCCCTACTTAGGAAGACGGACGGTTTGGGAACAGAGTTCAAGCATTCAAATATTATAGTGTGAAAGACAAAGGGGAAGGAGCATTCTTAGATATTTGTACCATAGATCAGGAGCTTAGGAGCTGTTCTCTGGTTTCTGCTAATACCAAGATAACATAGTATTAATGTCCTCACTAGCCTGGTAATTGATGGTGATTGTGTCTCCCAGAGATGCATAAAGGGTGGAAGAAGTCTGCATCAGTTTGATGTTACATCTGCCACCTGCAGTTTAAAACAAAAAAACATAGCCAGTGAGTAATCACATGACAAGACAAATTACTTGAAAAATCAGTCATCAGTAAAGAGTGCATTTGGCTAAGCAAATTGGCTTCTTGTACTAACTTTGATCCTCTTGAGAATCAGAGGAGCAGTAATGCTAAGAACTGAGTGGCAAACCTCATGTCCATGCCATGTCCTGGCCAGACCCTACTCCAGCACAGACTGAGATTGTCTTATAAAGAAGTCCTCAGAGCAGTCACTGTGCTCAAAGCCCACAAAAATCACCATGGGCTGTGCAAATCTATAGGGCTAACTCAGGTCAGTGACTCAGTAAGGGATCAGAGTCCCCAAGGATCTCAGACCAGACATGGGATGGACATATTCTTATAGAAAGATGGCCTTTTCTCTGGGAAACCTAGGGTGGAATGCTCAGACCAAGATCTTCCAGATCTACAAATTCCTGAATTAAGCAGGTGAACCACATAGTCACCTGAGCAGTAGAACCAAAGCCCAGTGAACAGTCAGACAAGTTCCCCTGAATGAGCCCTGGAATGCACCCTTTCTAAAAAAATATTTTTGAAAGAAGTGGAGATTCACATCTGTAATCCTAAAAATGGGGAGATAGATAGAGCAGGATCATGAGTTTGAGGCCTCCTGGAGTATGTAGTAAGTTCTAGGCCAGTCTAGTCTATACATGGAGAAAATCTTTCAAAATGTGTATCATTAATCAATGGAGTTACAAGGCAAGTTATGGCACTTTCTATCCAAAGCAAAGTATCGAATGTTAACAAGTTACCATTAATGAAGAATATTGTAGAGAATTAAATATGTATTTAACCAATATGAACTTCACTTTTATTTTGTATTAAATATATAATTTTATGCATCAAATTTTCAGGTATAAACAATTAAATTATTTCTAACAATCATAGTCAGATCTCCTCTGTAAACTGCTAACAGCTGATCATATGAGAGAGACAATGGAATAGTGGTTACTTGATAGTTTCAGGGTTAAAGATGAAAACTTATGTATATTTCCCCCTCCTAACACTGAGACCCCATCTAGCTGAGACTTCGGCTGGACCTGTAAATACTGCCACAGTCTCTGCGAGTTCATATGTGCATCAGTCCTGTTGTGTCTGGAAGATACTTTTTCCTTGATATCGTCCATTTCTCCTGGCTCTCAAAATCATTAAAGAATATTAAAAGACAGATTAATAGATATGTAGATACATGGGAGCTAGGTATATATAAAGATGATAGATAGATAAACAGACAGATAGATGATAGATAGATGGATAGATAGATGATAGATAGATAGATAGATAGATAGATAGATAGATAGATAGATAGATAGATAGATAGATAGATGATAGATAGATAGATAGATAGATAGATAGATAGATAGATAGATAGATAGATAGATAGATAGATGATAGATAGATATGAATAAAGAAAGAATGAAAGGAAGAAAGGAAGAGAGAGAGAGAGAGGAAGAAAGAAAGTCAGAAATAGGTTCCACATAGATTACTACTGGTTACTAAAAAATTTAAGACTATTATTGAAATATTGAGGGTATCTTCCTGAGTCAGTCATTATTATGTACATCTTATAAACTTTATAACAAGAAAGAAATGTTGATTATTTTTCTTCTTGGAAGCTTGCATAGTACCTTCCAATTCTAGGAGATATATTTCTCATGAAGGAGACTTCTAAGACAGTTCCAGATGGATTCCTGCAGTTTCTACGAAAAATATATGTAGTGTCTTCTGAAATAAGGTCTTATTTTTACTCAAAATTTTGCAAGCAAAGAGAGCTGCAGAAGCCTATATTGATTTGTGAGTGTTTCATGAACAAGGAGATCTCCCATGAGCAGCACAGGGATTTTTGTTCTTTTATGGCTCCTCTCTAATTTGTGGATCCTGCATTTTTATAGACGCATTGAAAGGTTGTGGGTATGTTTGTGTGTGTGTTTGTGTGTGTGTGTGTGTGTGTGTGTGTGTGTGTATCTGTGTTTTCACTGTGTGTCTGTGTGAATATGTCTGTGTAAGTCTATGCATGTCTGTGTGTCTCTGTGTTTATGTCTCTGTGTCTGTGTGTATAAAAGGGAAACTATTAGAGGGAAGAAAACTGGTTTCAGAGTGAACATGGAACAGAGAGAAAGAGGGGGGCAAGTAGAATGTCTTAGTTAAGGTTATAATTGCTGTGTTGAAAGATCATGAATAAAAGCAACTTGAAAGGAAAGATTTTCTTCTTCTCGTACTTCCAGAAAACAGCCCATCACTGATAGAATTGAAGGCTCTACTCAATGATAACTTGGTCAAGGTGGAAATAAAGAAAGAAATCAAAGACTTTTTGAAATTTAATGAAAATGAAGGCACAACATACCCTAATTTATGGGACACAATGAAAGAAGTGCTAAGAGGAAAATTCATAGAGCTGAGTGACACCAAAAAGAAACAGAAGACAGCATACACTAACAGCTTAATGGCACACCTGAAAGCCCTGGAACAAAAAGAAGCAAATACACCAAAGAGGAGTAGAAGGCAGGAAATCTTCAAACTCAGGGCTGAAATCAATCAAGTAGAAACAAATAAAACCATACAAAGAATCAACAAAACGAGGAGTTGGTTCTTTGAGAAAATCAACAACATAGATAAGCCCTTAGCCAGACTAACCAGAGGGCACAGAGACATTATCCAAATTAATAAAATCAGAAACGAAAAGGGAGAGATAACAACAGAAACTGAGGAAATTCAAAATATCATCAGATCCTACTACAAAAAACTGTATTCAACACAACTAGAAAATCTCGAGGAAATGGACAATTTCCTTGACAGATATCAAATGCCAAAATTAAATCAGGATCAAATAGACCATCTAAACCGCCCTATAACCCCTGAAGAAATAGAAGTGGTCATTGGAAGTCTTCCAACCAAAAAAGCACAGGTCCAGATGGTTTTAGTGCAGAATTCTATAAGACCTTCAAAGAAGACCTAACACAAATACTCTTCAAACTGTTCCACAAAATAGAAACAGAAGGAACACTACCCAACTCGTTCTATGAAGCCACAATTACACTAATACCAAAAGCACACAAAGATCCGACAAAGAAAGAGAATCTCAGGACAATCTCTCTTATGAATATCGATGCAAAAATACTCAATAAAATCCTTGCCAACCGAATCCAAGAACACATCAAAACGATCATTCACTACAATCAAGTACGCTTCATCCCAGGGATGCAGGGATGGTTCAATATAAGGAAATCCATCACTGTAATCTACTATATAAACAATCTCAAAGAAAAAAACCACATGGTCATCTCATTAGATGCTGAGAAAGCATTTGACAAAATTCAGCATCCATTCATGCTAAAGGTCTTGGAAAGATCAGGAATTCGAGGCCCATATCTAAACATAGTAAAAGCAATTTACAGCAAACCGGTAGCCAGCATCAATCTAAATGGAGAGAAACTTGAAGCAATCCCACTAAAATCAGAGACTAGACAAGGCTGCCCTCTCTCTCCATATCTTTTCAATATAGTACTTGAAGTTCTAGCTAGAGTAATTAGAAAACAAAAATAGGTCAAATGGTTACAAATTGGAAAGGAAGAAGTCAAACTATCACTATTCGAAGACGATATGATAGTATACTTAAGCGACCCAAAGAACTCCACCAGAGAACTCCTACAGCTGATAAACGACTTCAGCAAAGTGGCCAGATATAAAATCAACTCAAGCAAGTCTGTAACCTTCCTATACTCAAAGGACAAGCAGGCTGAGAAAGAAGTAAGAGAAATGACACCCTTCACGATAGCCACAAACCATATAAAGTATCTTGGCGTGACACTAACCAAACAAGTGAAAGATCTGTATGACAAGAACTTCAAGTCTCTGAAGAAAGAAATTGAAGAAGACCTCAAAAGATGGAAAAATCTGCCATGCTCATGGATTGGCAGAATTAATATAGTAAAAATGACCATCTTGCCAAAGTAATATACAGATTCAATGCAATCCCCATCAAAATCCCAACTCAATTCTTCATAGAGTTAGAAAGAGCAATTCAAAAATTCATCTGGAATAACAGAAAACACAGAATAGCTAAAACTATTCTCAAGAGTAAAAGAACCTCTTGGGGAATCACTATCCCAGACCTCAAGCTGTACTACAGAGCATTAGTGTTAAAAACCGCATGGTATTGGTACAGTGACAGGCATGTAGATCAATGGAACAGAATTGAAGACCCAGTAATGAATCCACACTCCTATGATCACTTGATCTTTGACAAAGGAGCTAAAACCATCCAGTGCAAAAAAGATAGCCTTTTCAACAAATTGTGCTGGCTCAACTGGAGGTCAACATGCAGAAAAATGCAAATTGAACCATTCTTATCTCCTTGCACTAAGCTCAATTCCAAGAGGATTAAGGACCTCCACATAAAACCAGACACACTGAAACTAATAGAAAGGAAACTAGGGAAGAACCTTGAACGTATGGGCACAGGGGAGAATTTCCTGAACAGAACTCCAATAGCTTATGCTCTAAGATCAAGGATAGACAAATGGGACCTCATTAAATTACAAAGTTTTTGCAAGGCAAAAGACACTGTTAAAAAGACAAAGTGGCAACCAACTAACTGGGAAAGGATCTTTACCAACCCTACATCCGACCGAGGGCTAATATCTAATATATACAAAGAACTCAAGAAGGTAAACTCCAGAGAGGCAAGTAACCCTATTAAAAAATGGGGTACAGAGCTAAACAAAGAGTTCTCACCTGAAGGATATCTAGTGGCTGAGAAGCACCTAAAAAGATGTTCAACACCCTTAGTCATCAGGGAAATGCAAATCAAAACCACCCTGAGACTCCATCTCACACCAGTCAGAATGGCTAAGATCAAAAACACAGGAGACAGCAGTTGTTGGCGAGGATGTGGAGAAAGAGGAACACTCCTCCACTGCTGGTGGGATTGCAAGCTGGTAAAACCACTCTGGAAAGCAGTCTGGCGCTTCCTCAGAAAACTGGACATGACACTCCCGGAGGATACGGCTATACCACTCCTGGGCATATACCCAGAGGCTTTACCTGCATGCAATAAGGACACATGCTCCACTATGTTCATAGCAGCCTTATTTATAATAGCCAGAAGCTGGAAAGAACCCAGATGTCCCTCAACGGAAGAATGGATTCAGAAGATGTGGTATATTGACACAATGGAATACTACTCTCCAATTAAAAACAATCAATTCACGAAATTCCTAGGCAAATGGTCAGAACTTGAAAATATCATCCTTAGTGAGGTAACCCAATCACAAAAGAGCACACTTGGTATGCAGTCACTGATAAGGGGGTATTAACCCAGAATCTCGGAATACCCTAGACACAATTCGCATATCAATAGATTTCTAAGAAGATGGAAGGAGAGACCCCTGGTCCTGGAAAGACTGGATGTAGGGGAATGCCAAAACAGAGAAGCGAGAGGGGGGTGAATGGGGAAAAGAGGGAGTGAAGGGGGCTTATGGGACTTTCGGGGAGGGAGGAAACGGGAAAGGGGAAATGATTTTGAATGTATATAAAAAAAACTTAGAAAATAAAATTTAAAAAAAAAACATGTTTCTCTATATATTTCTTGAATTTTTTTCAGGAATATTTTCCTTGTAGATCTTCAATTTTATCAGAAAGTGTTTATAATTTCACTTTCAAACAACATAGGAATATTTTTATGCCTACCGTTTTATCTGTATAATTTTTCCATGAAATACTCAATCTCAACCTGTTTGTTATATATTTCTTCAACTTTATCAGAGATATTTTCCAGGTAAATCTTCAATTTTATCAGAAAATGTTTATAATTTCACGTTCAATAAACTTATCAATAGTTTTATGCCTACCATTTTACCTGTTTAATTTTCCATGATAATCTTCAATTTTAATGTTTTTCCATAAATTTTTCTTCAATTTTATCAGAATTATTTTCCATGTAAATCTTCAATTTTATCAGAAAATGGTTATAATTCTGCTTTCAATCAAATTAGGAATATTTTAATTCCTACCAATTTATCTATATAAATTTCTTCACTTTTATCAGAGGTATTTTCCATGTAAATCTTCAATTTTGTCAGAAAATGTTTTACCTCTACTTTCAATCAATTTAGTAATATTTTTATGCCTACTATCTTATCTGTATAATTTTTCATGAAGTCATCAGTTTTAAAGTGTTTTACTTTATAATTCTTGAGTTTTATCAGAAATATTTTCCTTTTAGATTTTCAGTTTTATCAGAAAATGTCTCCACCCAACAAGACCTCTAAACTCCCTGGGACCTCCAGTCTCTTGAAGGTTTGGTGCAGCTTCTCTGTCTACAACCATACCTGTCAGTCCTCTGCTGGATATGACATGTTGGGGACCTCATAACAGCTGTCTGGCAGTTCCTCAGAAATCTGGGCATGACACTCCTGGAGGATCCGGCTATACCACTGCTGGGCACTTACCCAGAGGCTTCCCCTTCATGCAATAAGGACACATGCTCCATTATGTTCATAGCAGCCTTATTTATAACAGCCAGAAGCTGGAAATAACACAGATGTCCCTCAACGGAGGAATGGATTCAGAAGATGTGGTATATTTACACAATGGAATACTACTCTGCAATTAAAAACAATGAATTCACGAAATTCCTAGTGGTCAGAACATGAAAATATCCTTAGTGAGGTAACCTAAGCACAAAAGAACACACATGGTATGCAGTCACTGATAAGGGGATATTAACCCAGAATCTTGGAATACCCTATTTTTAAAATGTTACCAATCAAGCCTTTAATTTATATACTCATAGCCAATATATATATATATATATATATATATATATATATATATATATCATGGCTTATAATTGCTTGAAATTTTTCCTTTTTTAGATACTGCTAATTCTTAAATTTTGCAATGATATATGCAAATACAACTCAAGTCAAGAGAAGATACTGTTCCTTCAAATGACTGTCCTCTGGACATTTAAGAGCTCATCTTAGGGCAGGAGGGATTTGTATCCCAGGCAGACTGTAGGCCTTGCATAAGAACAATTGGCCATACAATCATATTCTTTACATCATCAAGATAGTAATGGCTTAAAAATAATTTTATATTTTTAGAAACTGTGCACATCAAATTGTAGAGGCTTGTTCTTGTTGTCCTCAACTTCTTCTGTACCACATAATGGTGTTACTTCTAGAGAAATTAATCAATTATTACAAATGAATGGTATTCATATTTCTGATTTTAGAAAATTAAAATATGTGCACGTGACTAATGATACATTTTCAGGCTTTCTAGTTGCAACTGCTCTAACTAGAAAAGCAAATAAAATTGCTACGTTTATTTTCTATGCTTACATAGTCATTGCCTATATTATTGTCTATTCTTAGTGTTCCAATTAAGATTAAAACAAATAATAGAACTAGATATTTATTACAGTCATCAAATATTTGAGATGATTTTAACAATTTAATGCGATATAATTCTCAAGGACTAGATATTGTGTAACTTTTAAACAATATCTTCTAATAAAAAACAAAAAGGAGGGAAATTGTATCCCTGTGCATATTGTTTAAGAAGGCATGTTTATGTTTTTCCACAGAATGCTACAGAAGCATTCTAGCTGCTATAGTCATTAGTGTGACATGCCAAAAATAACGCCGACCCGTGAACTTGCTGAGTGCCCTGACAATGGCGACTTTACTTGCCTATGTCCCAGATTAAACACACTGCCTTGCTGTAAGCTTTAGATCTTGTGGGACAGAGAACAGTGGAGACTGTTAAAACTGCCTTAAAAAATTAATCTAAAAGAAGAGTTATAATGACTCTTCTCCTTCCTTTAATGTGATCAGTTTACTCAATTATGAAGTGATCTAGTAATAAGTCCAATATTGGAGATTCCAATTATGAAGATGGCTAATAATAATCAGCCAACTGAGTTAATTTCAAATATAGTCTCCATTCTTTCTGAGAAGTAACAGGTCTCTGTTAACTCTCAAAGCCATTCCCCTTCACACTGAGAAGTTAAGCTGTTTTAGGTCAAGTTGTGTTTTAAGAGCTACTCATTTACATTTGAATACCTGGGACCTTCCAAAGACAAGCTAATTTGCAACTGAATATTGTGTCTTTCTTAACTCTTTGCCTTGTATTTTAAGCAGATTGTCTCTATCCAGGCTCACCTGAATTGAAAACAGGCTGTCTGTTAAAGACTAGTAAGGCATTTGGCAATTACATGACTCCAGCATCAAAACCTATATTTAAGTAGATCTCCTTCATGGAGCCACATAGAATTCAGATCTATGTGTGTCTGCTTATGAGCTGACATAGGCATCAGGGGATGTACAGCGAAGCATTGCACAGAGAGGATCTAAGTATCTGATTCTGAGTCTCTGGGGAGCAAGTCTGATTTGCAAAGTGGTTGGTGTCGGTCTTCTGACCACCATGCACTCTGTAGGAATGTCCCACTAACCTAAGGCTCTGCCCCTCCCCTCCAAAAGATACCAAGAGCCATCTAAAAGGTGGAAACAATTATTTGTTCTCCGCGAGGGGAATTAGAACCCTGCTACCTCCCCTGGTCAATCGCCCCCCCGTCATGGACGGATTTACTATACACTTGTTTAAACTAATAAGGAAGGAGGAGATGTAGTGAGCCATATAGCCTCTAGGCAAAATTCAGCTGCCTGCATTTCACCTACATGGAGCTGAGGAATTCCAGCCACACCTCCTCCCACCTGACAGATGGCAGAGCCCCTCTGGCACTACAGTTTCCTGCTAGTCAAGTCGCCATCTCCAACTGTGTAGCAGACCCTGTGATCTTTGTTATGGCAACATCTCTCAGCTTGCTGGAGAACTGCTGAGAAGACTCTGCAGCTTTGGGAGGGAGGGTAACGCCACATCACATATATTGTCGCTCTTGTCCCCAAAGAATTATAGAAAGATTTTGTACAGCCATGCACTAATGTCTCTGTGTCTTCTTTTCTCTCGACCCCCGTAGTCTCACTTTTCAGTTCTCCCTCCACGTAGAACCCGCTCATGAGCAATTCCCAGGTATTGCAAGCTCGTACAACCACTCTGGAAAGCAGTCTGGTGGTTCCTCAGAAAACTGGGCATGACACTCCTGGAGGATCCTGCTATACCACTCCTGGGCATATACCCAGAGGCTTTACCTGCATGCAATAAGGACACATGCTCCACTATGTTCATAGCAGCCTTATTTATAATAGCCAGAAGCTGGAAAGAACCCAGATGTCCCTCAACAGAGGAATGGATTCAGAAGATGTGGTATATTTACACAATGGAATACTACTCTGCAATTAAAAACAATGAATTCACAAAATTCCTAGGCAAATGGTCAGAACTGGAAAATATCATCCTTAGTGAGGTAACCCAATCACAAAAGAACACACATGGTATGCAGTCACTGATAAGGGGATATTAACCCAGAATCCTGGAATCCCCAAGACACAATTCACATATCAGTAGATTTCCAAGAAGATGGAAGGAGAGACCCCTGGTCCTGGAAAGACTGGATGTAGGGGAATGCCAGGACAGAGAAGCGAGAGGGGGTTGAATGGGGAAAAGAGAGAGGGAAGGGTTTTTATGGGACTTTCGGGGAGGGAGGAAATGGAAAAGGGGAAATCATTTGGACTATAAACAAAAAAACTTAGAAAATAAAAAAAAGAAAACACTAATAAATTAGCTTGTAGCTCTCTTTAAAAAAAAAAGACTAACCATAGATTAGCTAGGTTCGCTGGCTCTTTCATAACTATTTCCCTTCTCTATGTCATATTTCAATATTGACAATGAATGAACATTGCATGCATAGCAAAGGAAAATCAGATGTTTCTGCTTCCAGAGATTTGACCGGAAGACTGCCTTAGACCCTCATATCCTTACATAGTATCATAATTGAAGGGATTAAGTGAAGCTCAGTACACCACTCTCAAGGTCTGACTGCTCTACATTACAGCTTGACAATCTTCAGAAGGCCAGTGGTCCCAGAACTTCCAGACTAAGCTAAAGTTGTGATCATTATGTTCTTCTCTTCCATTGATGGAAAATGAGATGAGCATAAAGGGCTTCACCTTTTAAAAGGAATTCAGAGCAAGAGATACTTAAATTCTTATACAACTGAATACTGAGAACACATGTGTCACTTGATTTTGGTGGGTTAATGAATTTTAATGTCGCTTTTCCAGTTTTGACAATGAGGTGTTCAGTTACACTCCTACTAATACGTTCTTGGAACTAGCTTGCAAGTATTCCAGAAGGTGTGAGAGGACATGTTAACCATGGAAATTGACCTTTCTATCTGTGTCTCTTTTTTCTCTGTGTGTAAGAGAGTGAGAGATAGGCAGGTAGCAGACAGATGGACAGACAGACAGACAGACAGACAGACAGACAGACAGTGAGACAGTGTCTGGCAATTTTCTTCTTTATTTTTCTATTCGGGAAGAAGTATGACTTCAAAATACCCCCTAATGATTCTAAGAATTTCATTTTAATCTTTTGCAAGAGCTACTCTTCTATCTATGATCTTATTAACTTGGGTGTTTTTCTTTCTCAGGATTGAATGCTTTTGTCTTCTATATTTCAAGAACAAGTTCTTTGAATAGTTTTATGCATGGTTTCTATTGTTATTTGATAGCCCATTTCATTCATTTCTGCCCTAATATTTACCACCTCTTTCGATTTACTGCTTTGGGTTTGGCTTTATCTGGTTCTTGGACCTGAGGCAAGTCACTAGGTCCTTATTTGACATCTCTCTGAATTTGATCATTTAATTGAGTTAAATTTTGTGTATTTAATAAAGGCATTCAAAGCCATATAATTTCCTCTGATCTTCACATAACTATATTGCAAAGTTGCTAGGATTCCATTTTGTCACTTTCATCTGATTCTAGGAATTGTTTGTTTTTATCCATGACTTCTCAATAAATCAATGGTAATACAAGAGGCTACTGTGCTTTCTCCAATTAATTATATAGTTCCTGTAATTTACCTTTGTACTACTTTCTAGTTTAATTTAGATTCTCTTATCTTTTTTAAGATTTACCTTGTGGCTTAGAATGGAGTCTGTTCTTTAGATGGTTCAATGGTCTGCAAAGAATGATCTATAGTATACATGATTGATGGGATATAATATAGATGTCTATTGTGTCCATTCATTTCTCCTGCAGTTTAATTCTAAAGTTTCTATGGTGATTTTTATTTTCAGTAAACAGATGAGAGTGGTGTGTTGAAATTATTCTCTGCTGTTTTATTTTGATATAACTATATGTGTATATATATATATATATATATATATATATATATATATATATATATATATCCATGTTTATTTGTTTTAGTTGAAGCCCCATCATTTGGATTTGGTGTGCATATATTTGTAAATTTTATGTACTCTGAGTGACTTTATTTATTTATTTATTTATTTATTTATTTATTTATTTATTTATTAGTAACAGTGTCAGTTTGGATTCTACTTCACCAGCTGAACCAGCTTGGTTTGGGCTCCCACTCTCCTAGTAGATTTACTTCAATCATTTAACTCTCTTCATGTGGAGTATCATTAACAGCAAGATTTATTTCTTGAAGAAAACTGATGAGTACAGTTCTTAAATCTAGTTCAATAATGTGTGTATCTTTATAGCTAAATTGAGGTCATATAAGGTTAAGAAATGATTGCTAATAACTATAAATTTGTTGGGGCTTCTTGATGAATTGTTGTTTATTTATTTGTTGTTTGTTTGTTTGCCTTTTTCCCTACTCCTCAACTATATTCTAGTTTTTTAACATTCAGTTTTAGACACATTGGACTCCTTTCCTGATAACCATTGTTTACCTCTTTATACCATGACATTAATATTTGTGCTCTCATGATTGAATCACTGCACACTCTCACCTGGAATCCAGACCAGCCATATCCACAGCAGGAGAGCAGACCCCATCTCTGAGAACTATACTAGAGGCTGCTTCTAGTACTGGCAAGCTGCCTTTAAAGATGGGTTGAGCAATGTGAACCGTAGTTAATGTCTTTTTTTTTAATTTTATTTTCTAATTTTTTTTTATTTACATTCAAAATCATTTCCCCTTTCCCGTTTCCTCCCTCCCCAAAAGTCCCATAAGCCCCCTTCCCTCCCTCTGTTCCCCATTCAACCCCCTCTTGCTTCTCTGTCCTGGCATTCCCCTAGTTAATGTCTTAATATGCAAATAAACTTAGGAAAGCTTGACTTGGTGCTCAAAGAACATCTGCACTTGAGTCACCCTGTGGCAGTTAGGATTAGTGAAGAATCCCCTAGAGGGTTGTAAGTGTATGCCAAGTGATGTTGTAGCTGGCTGTGAGAAATCCTCATGTTCTGTTTTTCTGAGCTCCTGTGGGGGAAGGGAACTTCCATTGCTCTACTGTAAAGGATGTGAGTTCCAAGAGCACTCTTATCCCTCATAATTAAGCTTTTAAAACATGTTTTATTTTGCTTTATGGATATGTGTGTTTGGTCTACATGTATGTCTGTGCACCACATTTGTACCTGTTGTAATTGGATTTCAGAAACAGAAACTCACTCTATAGACCAGGCTGACCTCGAAATCAGAAATCTGCCTGCCTCTGCCTCCCAAGTGCTGGAATTAAAGGCATGCGCCATCACTGCCTGACAAATTTCCTTATTCTTGTTAAAATTTATATTGTGACTTAAAATGAAGTGTATCTTTGAAAAGTTCACAGGCTATAATGAAAGATGCACAGTACACATACATACATGAGACATATTATAGAAGATTTTTGTGTCTATTCATCACTTGTTCAGTTTAATGAAGTCTCCTTTGTGTTTTCAGTTTGAACCTAAAGATGAGAGTGCAGATATTTCTCTGTACTAATGTGTCAGAACTTATCTGACTTTCTATGTCCATTGCATCTAGGTCTGTTTTATCAAATTGGACCTGCAAAGCTTGACTTGTGTGTGTTTGATATTGTTTTGTACATTTTAGTGATTTCATTTCACTTACTGCTTTCTTTATATGCTTTTTTCAGCCTTGGTTTAGATTCTATTGCAGATATGAAAAGCGTTATGCCTGCTTGGTTTGAAACCCATTCTCTTGATAGATTTACTTCCATCCATACACAGCATGTGTATATCATTACCAGATAGGTGTGTTTCTTGGGAAAGTCATCCAGTTAGGTATAATTTCTAAACCTAGTCCAACAACATGTTTATCACTTTTGCTTAATTGTGGTAACATAATGTTATTAAGAAATGTTAATTAAGTCCTATACCTTTGCTAGGTTTCTTGATGGATTAGGTTATTGTTTATTTGCTTGCTTGCTTACACTTTGAGTATAAAAGTTTTCTGGCTTACAGTGTTAAATATATAGGACTCCTTTCAAGATAACCATTGTTTATCTGTTCTTCTCTTGACATTACATTTGTGTGTACTGTTATGTTTGAGACACTCTTTTTCTATGTGCAAGTATTTTTACAACATCCTTTGTCATCATGGTCATGAAATGCCTTAGTTTCTGATTATCTTGTAATTTTCTCATTTCTCCCTCAATTTCAAAGATAATTTTGCTTGACAGAGCTAACTTATTTGTCTATTATTTTCTATATCTTAAATACATTTTTCCATACTTTTCTGGCCTGTAAGGTTTTCAATTAGAGTGCAGTTATCATTCTGATATGTTTGTCTTCAGAATTGAGTTGGAATTTTTCTATTATATCTTTCAAAATTGGTTCTTTACTATCTTTTACATAATAGACACAATCTATGACACCCAGAGTTTCTTCTCTGGTGATACATACATTAGGAAGTGAACTCTTTATGTTTGTCATGTTTATTTTTTATATCTGAAATTTTCTGTTCTTGTTTCATATAATATTTTTCCCATGGCTTTAGTTTTTATCTCAGCTCTTCTATATTTTGTAATTATTGGGACTGATTTTCATAATATGCTAGAGTTCTTCAAAAATTATAGCCATGATAGTTTTTAAACAAATTATTGATTTTTCAGGGCTGTTTTCTTCTACTCCAACCTTGATTGAGAATATTCTTTCATATGTTTTATTGAGTCTTATACTGATTTTTTTGTTCTCTGTTATATTTGATACACTAATAATTTAATTCCCATCATTTCCATTTTATTTTTGTCCTTAATCACTTTTGATGCCACATTGCTGATCCTTTTATCCATCTTGTTGATGTTTGCCTGTATATCAATAGCTTTCATCCTTACAGTCTTGTCTGAATAAATTTTTGTTTGTATATTTTTTGAAAATTCAATTTTTATGAGGATGTTTGTAAAACCTACCAATATTTTACTAATTTCACTACCTTTGAGTTAAATCCTTGTGGGAATTATAGTCCTTTGGGGGCATTACTTTTGACTTGATTTTTTTCATGATCTTTTCTTTCTCTGTTATGATTGTCTTAAATGCCTCTTTTTGTTTAATTGGGGATTTTCTAAATTTAGAAATTTTACTACTCTCAAAGGTAAACCTCCCCAGATTCACTGCCCAGAATATCTGCTTTAAGATAGGTCCATTATAAATTTCTTAATCAGAATATGGACATGATTGGTTAGTATATTGTTTACACAAGACCACACAATGTTTCCCTCTGAAACCATTAAAAACTTTAATCCATATGATGTAAGCACTGAAAGGTAGCATCTTTTGACACAAAATTAAATCTACCATTAAGATGGAAGGAGGTTTCTCAGTCACCACAGTTGGAAATCAGTTATGGAGACTTCAGAGGGGATGTGGCCCCAGAAATAAGAGCAAATACTATCACATTTTCTCTCCATTGTGGATCCAAATATGCAGACTCTAAGACTGTAATTTTTATGTTTCTAGGTGAGCATGTGTATGCATGTGTGTATTTCTGTATGATAGCATTGTGTGCATGTATGCTTGTGTACATTTATATGTGTATATATGTGTATAAATGCCTGCACATTTCCTGCTGTGCTTTGGAACCCTGCTGGAGTCTTGATCCAGAGTTGGGGCATCTGGAATCTGTGGGCTGGCTTGGGTAATGAGTCAGTCTCAACACAATGTGTCTCTTTTGGACTCTTGGCGATGAGCAAACTGCAGTTGCCAGACCAGGGTGTTTAAATCTCTTTCAGTTCAGGCATTCAGCATTACTTTATTTGATACTAGACATTATCATCTCCAGGCACACACTCCAAACATGGTTTCCATGGTAACATTTTAGTCAATCAAAATTGAGGCATTCACTTAGTCAGTGTGTTTACCTTATCACATTTCACATATACTCACACACTCTAGGCAGGGTTACATTTGTCATCATATATATATATGATATATATGATGTGATATATATATATATATATATATATATTGCATCATATAATATATATATGTATATTGCTTACATTTATTCCTTACACAATCCTAATATCAGACCTGAATTTAATGTCCAGAACATAAATGACAAAAATAGCAAATTAACTCCAAGTTTTCTTCTGACCTCCATAAACATGCCATAAAATATGTGTAGCTACAATGCAGACACATACACAGAGACACAAACACACACACACTTGCACACAGAACAAGGCAATGAATTAACTACAATGAAATAAAAATGAAAGAATTTATGGAAAAGAGAAGAAAAAAACAGAAGAAATGAACACAAGAAGTTAGAAAACCCTATAGAGACTAGAAAAAACAAGGGGCATATCCTTTTTCCAGAGTCCCCAAAATAAAATTGAGTTTGCCATCGTCATCAACTCAGCCCAAAGAGACTTATGTTAGATACTGGGACTCCAGAAGTATAAAATTAAAACTATCTCATACTCAAATTGTTACAGAAATAAAAATACTATAATAATGATTTCTTTTCTACATTTTCACATAAAGGTTTTACATACTAAAAACAAAAAAAATGATTTTGAACTCTTTGTTTTTGCTAGGCTTTTCAAACTTTGTCATGAGTGTTTCATGAACACTGGCTCTCAGTTAGAAGGAGGAAGTATGCAGACCCAGGGCTATGTGTGGTACAGGCAGCTAGTGAGTGTCTCAAGGAAGTTTCTGTAGGAGGCTGAAGCACTGTGGGAGGACCACTGTAGTACTGCTGACAGTAATAAACCACCAGGTCTTCAGCCTTCACACTGCTGATGGTGAGAGTGAAATCTGTCCCAGATCCACTGCCTGTAAAGTGATCAGGGACCCCAGTGTGCCTAGTGGATTCCCAGTAGTTCAACAGTTTAGGAGATTGCCCTGGTTTCTGCTGATACCAGGCCAAATAGTTCTTTTGATTTGAACTGCTTAAAAGACTTGCTGCTCATAGCTGGACTTGCAGCTCATAGTGACCTTCTCTCCTGCTGACACAGCCAGGGATGATGGAGACTGGGTCATTACAATGTCCTCAGATGTACCTGAAATAATGATTAGACACTGAACATGCATATATAAACAAACATAGATTACAAAAACAGTTGAAATTTGTCACTTAAAAAACCTTATAATGTCAAATTGTCAAAGTATTATTATATAAGAAATATTACACACTTGCACACAATGAAAGTTTCTTATATAAAAAATGTGACTCTGAAACAATAATAATATTTTTGAATTTCTCACCAGACACCAATAGCAACAGCAGCATGAGGACCTGCACCTGTGACTCCATTTTTTCCCCCTGCCTGTCTGCTGCTCAGTTCTCACTGATTCATAAAGTCTGGGAAGCTGGGCTAGCCCAGATGGACCCTTGCAAAACAGTCAGCAAAACAAAAAGAAAAGCCTGGGAAGTATGTGTGAAAGTAGCTGGTATCAATCAACAGCCAAAGCTACCATCACAGAGAGTATAAGCAATCACTGAAAGACAATAGATCACAGATCAACAGGAATGTCCTGGGTACTCCAATAGCAACATTGGGTTAAAATCCAAGAAATATTTTTAAATTAGTTGATGTCTGCAGAAACTTTAAGACAACTAACTCAGATTGACAATCCCAGAGAAGTTATAAAGTATGCTCAGAAAATCACAACAACAAAGAGTAAAGTAAGGGTAGATGGTGGACACACAAAAAGGAAATGAAGAAAAAGGAGGAAATTGATGCTAAATTTGTTCAGTATCTCACATCTGCAGAGCCACTGAGGTCTATGAACAGTGTCTCAGCTTTTGTTTCAAGGCTAAACATGGTATAGGGATGAAAAGGGAAGCTCAGAATTCATTCTGCTGAAATCCTGGGAGACATTAATTTAGTCTTGAAACCTAAGAAGCTTTAATCTTGAAACAAAGGTAAACCCAGCATAAAATAATGTGTTAATAAGTGTTTTCTCCCCATGACTTCATGAAACTGAAAATGAGCTCTAAATTTAGAGAATGGAAAGGGGATGAAACATCCAGATTTCACCATGATATCATGACTGTAGAACAACACTTCCAAAAGTGTTTATTTCAGAATTGCATATTCTAGGGTAATTTTGAAATTAGCAGTTTTGAAACTGGGTGATGATGGTCTTGCTGACAAGGTAAATATTTTTTATAAAAAACAACTCTCCAGAAGGAGGTATAGCTTTCTTATAAGAAGTAATAATCTTACAAAAAATCAGTAGATCACAGCATCAGAGATTGCTGTCATCCAAAGTAAAGAAAAATGTTTGAGTGTGAGGAAAAATAAAATGTAATAACAGAAATCAAAGAATCTAGCAAGATTCAGATTACAGAATTATATATTTATATGTGTGTGTGTGTGTTTTTGCGTGCACGTGCGCACACACACACACACACACTCACACACACATGAAGTAAATTATAGACATGGTATTTTGTATAAAGTACAAGAAACAAGAAAAAATGTTTTGGAAAGGAGTGGAGATTCACATCTGTAATCCAAGAAATGGGGAGATATGAAACAAAAGGACATTGAGTTTGAGGCCTGCCTGGGGTATGTAGTAACTTCTAGGTAATTCTAATCTGTGCATGGAGATAATCTTTCAACATGTGTATCATTAATCAATGGAGTCACAAGGCAGATTATGGCACTTTCTATCCAAAACAACGCCTTTATTGAATGTTAACGTTTAACATTGCCATTAACCAAGAATATTGAAGAAAATAAATATGTATTTAACCAATATGCATTTTAATTTTATTTTCTATTAAATATATAATTTTATACATCAAATTTTCAGGTATAAACCATTAAATTATTTCTGACAAGCATATTCAGATCTCCTCTGTAAACTGCTACCACATGATCATATGTGAGAGACAACAGTACGGTGGTTATTTGATAGTTTCATGGTTAAAGATGAAAACTTATGTCCATTTCTCCCTCTCACCACTGGGACCCCATCTAGCTTAGACCTCTGCTGGACCTATTTATACTACCACAGTCTCTGTGAGTTCATATGTGCATCAGTCCTGTTGTGTTTGGAAGATACTGTTTTCTGGATTTCATCCATTTCCCCTGGCTCTCAAAATCATTCTGCCTCCTCTTTCACAGAGATATCTGAGCCCTCTGTTGAGGGGTTTGATGAAGATACTACATTTCAGACTGAATTTCAGGGTCTATTATTCTCAGCATTTTGTCTATTTTATTTCCCACTTAGCAAAAAGCAGCTTTCTGGGGATCAGCTGGGATAGGACTGTTCTGGCAGTCATTTGCACCAGGGAGCCAAGTGGCCCCACAGCATTCTGTACAAGGCCCACCAGGAGAGAGTGATCTCCCAGCAGCACTTTCACTTCTGAGCATAAAGGTGAGATTTCCACCTTCTCTCTGGAGGGGAACAGCTAGGAGCACATAGGGCATATAATCAGTGAAGCAGCTGGGACAGGAGTCTTCTGGATGGCTTTTGCACCAGGGAGCCAGGCAGTTACACAGCCCTCTCTGCATGGTCTGCAGGAGAGAGTGATCTCCCAGCAGTAACTCCACTTCTGAGTGCAGAGGTAAGATCTCCACTTTCTCTCATATGTCGCTCTGAAGGAAAACAACTAGGAGTGCACAGGGCATATGATCAGTAGAACAGCTGGAACAGGAGCCTTTCAGGTTCCATTTCCAAGATAGAGTTTGTCTCCCAGGAGTATGGACACAGGTTTACAAGCCCACAAGAGGGACAAGTTTCAGCCAGAGACAGCAAGACTAACTAACACTAGAGATAACCAGATGAGAAAGACAAGCACAAGAACACTACCAACAGAAAGCAAGACTACTTGGCAACATCAGAACCCAGTTTTCCTACCACAGCAAGTTCCGGATACCCCAACACACAGGCAAAGCAAGAGTTGGATTTAAAATTGCATCTCATGATGCTGATAGAGGATTTTAAGAAGGACATAAATAACTCCCTTAAAGAAATACTGGAGAACATGGGTCAACAGGTAGAAACCCTTAAAGAGGAAACGCCAAAACCCCTTAAAGAATTACACGAAAATACAAACAAAAAAAGTGAAGGAACTGAACAAAATCACCCAGGATCTAAAAATGGAAGTAGAAACAATGAAGAAATAACAAAGGGAGACAACTCTAGAGATAGAAAACCTAGGAAAGAAATCAGGAGTCATAGAACAGGATACAAGAGATAGAGATAGAAGAGAGAATCTCAGGTGCAGAAGGTATCATAGAAAACCTTGACACAACAGCTAAAGAAAATGCAAAATTCAAAAAGCTTGTAACCTAAAACATCCAGGAAATCAAGGACACAAATGAGAAGATCAAACCTAAGGATTAAAGGAACAAAAGAGAATGAAGATTTACAGTTTAAAGGGCCAGTAAATATCTTCAAAAAATTATAGAAGAAAACTTCCCTAACCTAAAGAAAGAGATGCCCATGAACATACAAGAAGTCTACAGAACTCCAAATAGGCTGGACCAGAACAGCAATTCTTCCCATCACATAATAATAAAAACACTAAATGCACTAAACAAACAAATGAAAAAAAAAGAATATTAAAAGCAATAAGGGAAAAGGTCTAGTAACTTACAAAAGCAGACCTATCAGAATTACACCAGACTTCTCACAAGAGACCTTGAAAGCTAAAAGATACTGGGCAGATGTCATACAGACCCTAAGAGAACACAAATGCCAGCCCAGGCGACTATACCCAGCAAAATTCTCAATCACCATAGATGGAGAAAACAAGATATTCCATGATAAAACCAAATTTACACAATATCTTTCCACAAATCCAGTCCAACAAAGGATTATAAATGGAAAACACCAACACAAGGAGGGAAACTACACCCTAGAAAAAGCAAGAAAATAATCTTCTTCCAACAAACCCAAAAGAAGGTAACCACACAAATATAAAAATAATATCAAAAATAACAGGAAGCAGCAATCACTATTCCTTAATAACTCTTACCATCAATGGACTCAATTCTCCAATAACAAGACAAAGACAAACAGAAACATTTTTCATGTAAATATTCAATTTTATCAGAAAATATTTATAATTCCTCTTTCAATTAATTTAGTAATGTTTTTATGTCTATCATTTTGTCTGTATAATTTTCCATGATAATCTTCAATTTTAA
This sequence comes from Tokudaia muenninki, assembly GCA_036184385.1. NCBI lineage: Eukaryota > Metazoa > Chordata > Mammalia > Rodentia > Muridae > Tokudaia > Tokudaia muenninki. The sequence goes on from BTHS01000004.1 coordinate 89,833,617, forward strand.
CATGTTTTTCCATATAGTTCTTCAAATTTAACAGAAATATCTTCCATGTAAATCTTCAATTTTACCAGAAAATGTTTATAATTCCACTTTCAATCAACAGAAATATACTTATACCTACCATTTTATCTGTATAATTTTCTATTAAATAGTCAATTTTAACATGTTTTTCTATATATTTCTTGAATTTTATCAGAAATATTTTCCACAGATTTCAATTATTCCACTTTCAATAAACTTAGAAATATTTTTATGCCTACCATATTGTCTATATTATTTTCCATGATAATCTTCAATTTTATCAGAAATATTTTCCATGTAAATCTTCAATTTTCTCATAATATGTTTTTAATTCCTCTTTCAATAAAAAAAGAAGCTTTGTGATGATGACCTATGAAGACATTGATCTATGGGAATGTTGTCATTTGTTACGGTATAAAAGGGACAAAATCTCTTCATGGAAAGCTATAGCCTAAAATTAACACCTCTCTTCTTAAACCGTCCAAATGATGTCATCATGTCTTACTTGTCTTTGTAAAAACAGAGAAAATTGCCTGAATTTTATGAGACAAAGAATAATAAATCAGCAAGTTAGAGCTGAGTTCTGTCCAGGCAAATCCTTAACGGGTCTTTCAGCTACACCATCATTAGCATGGCAATATGAAGTAAAAGAACAAGCAAACACTGTAAAATCTCATATATATATATATATATATATATATATATAAAGTGTGTGTGTGTGTGTGAGTGTGTGTCTGTGTGTCTGTGTGTGTCTGTTTGTGTATGTATTAAATGTAAAAGAATGTTCCAGGATAAATGTAAAGAAATTTATTGCAGGAATATAGTGATTTTATGCTGATTTATATTTGTTCAGAAATATAACTAGAGTAGGAGTAGATGAATCATTTAGTGGTTTCATGTATTCCTGAGTTTCCTTTATACTGATGTTCACAAAGGCAATACCTGTCTGAAGTCTCTTGAGCACCATATATTGGTTGGTTTTCTCTACAGTTTTGCCATCATTTATAGTCACTTTATGACTTCCTTTTTATTAATTTCAAGTGAAGTGATTTTCATGTTTTTGCTTTGGTATCTATCTGTCAAAAGTGAGAAGAATATGCAAGCCACAAAGTTCATTTTAAAGTCACTTGCAATCTTCAGGACAATAGAGGATATCAAAAGTCAAGGTCGTTTTCAAGTTTCAATGGAAGCTTAGTGAGATCCTAATGCAAAATCAAAAGGGAAAAAAAAGAAAGAAAGAAAGAAAGAGAGAGAGAGAGAGAGAGAGAGAGAGAGAGAGAGAGAGAGAGAGAGAGAGAGAGAAAGAAAGAAAGAAAGAAAGAAAGAAAGAAAGAAAGAAAGAAAGAAAGAAAGAAAGAAAGAAAGAAAGAAAGAACAGTTGCACAAACATCCTCACTGGTCTCAGAAGGAGATTTTCTTGATTAAACAAATTAAAATGTAACATTGACATCACCTTGATTGTGGCATGTGAGAGCCAGAGGAGAAAATCAAGACATTCCCTGCCCAGATTATGTGTATTGTGCTTATAGGTCACTGAGTTTGTGTGAACTTATTTTACTGAACCAAGAAAGTAACAGAATATGGTTTTACTATTATGAGCTCGGGATGTAACCATTGAAAAGTTATAGATTTTCACCTAAAAAGTTGATAGGGATCATTTTGTTGGGCTGTCTCACTCACATGGGAAGGAACAAGAAGCCCAAGAAAGATCACATATACAAGTGGAGTGTGTCCCACTGTACCTTTCTCCTGTCACTTCAAACCTGATCTCCCCAACCCATTCTCCCTCCCTTCACCTTCCCAGTTACCATCCTTCCTCTGCCACATATGACTATTTATTCCTACTTCTGAGTGAGATTCAAGCATATTTGGTTGGATCTTCCTTCTTGTTTAGCTTCTTTGGGTCTATGGAGTATATCATGGGTATCCTGTTCTTTATAGATAATATCCACTTATACATGATTATTTACCAAGCATGTGTTTGGGTTCTGGGTTACCTCACTCAGTGTATTTTCTGGTTCTATCCATTTGCATGCAAAATGGATAAATACACAGAACAAAGAAAAAATATTAAAAGGAGTAAGGGGAAATGATCAAGTAACATATAAAGGCAGACCTATTAGAATTACACCAGATCTCTCAATAGAGACTCTAAAAGCCAGAAGATCTTGGGCAGATGTATTACAGACCATAAGAAAACACAAATGTCAGCCTACGCTACAATATACAGCAAAACTTTCTATCATCGTTGATGGAAAAACCAAGGTATTCCAGGACAAAACCAAATTTAAACAATATCTTTCCACTAACCCAGTCCTACACAGGACAAGAGAAGAAAAACTCCAAGACAAGGAGGAAAGATACCCAAGAAAAAGCAAGAAAGTAATCATCTCACAACAAACTCCAAAGAAGAGTAACACACAAACATACTACCACCTCTAACAAGAAAAACAACAGGAACCAACAATCATTGGTCTTTAATATCTCTCAACATCAGTGGACTCAATTCCCCAATAAAAAGACATAGGCTAACAGACTGGATTCTTAAACAAACCCAGCATTTTAGTGAATACAAGAAACACACCTCAGTTGCAAAAACAGACTCTATCTCAGAGTAAAAGGGGGGGAAATTTTTTCAAGCAAATTGTTCCAAGAAAGAAGCTGGAGTAGGCATTTTAATATACAATAAAATACACTTTCAATCAAACGTTATCAAAAAAGATGGGGAAAGCCACTAAATCCTCATCAAAGGAAAAATCTAAGATGAACTCTCAATTCTGAACTTTTGCCCTAAATGCAAAGACACCCACGTTTGTTAAAAAAAAAAAAAAAGTCACTGAGGCTCAAATCACATGTTGAAACTCACACAAAAATAGGAGATTTCAACACCCCACTCTTAACAATGGACAGATCATGGAAACAGAAATTAAACAGAGACACAGTGAAACTAAAAGAAATTATGAACCAAATGGACAAATATCTCCAGAACATTTCGCACTGAAACAAAAGATTATACCTACTTCTCAGCACTTCATGGTACCTTATCAAAAACTGACCATACAATCAGACACATAACAAACCTTAACACATACAGAAACATTGAATTAATCCCATATATTCTATCAGACTACCATGAAAAAAGTCTATTCTCCAATAACAACAAAAACAACAGAAAGCTCACATACACATGGAAGCTGAGTAGTTCTCTATTTAATGATAAATTCGTCTGGGAAGAAATAAAGAAAGAAATTAAAGACTTTCTATAATTTAAAGAAAATGAAGGCACAGCATACCCAAACTTATGATACAAAATGAAAGCAGTGCTGAGAATAAAATTCATAGCACTGGGTGCCTTCATAAAAAAATTGGAGAGATCCTACACTTCTGAAAACTCTAGAACAATAAGAAGCAAACACACCCAAGAAGAGTAGGCTGCAGAAATAATCAAATTTAGGGCTTCAATAAACCAAGTAGACTCAAAGAGAACTATACAAACAATCAACAAAACTAAGAGTTGGTTCTTTGAGAAAATCAACAAGATAGGTAAACCCATAGTCAAACTAACTAAAGGGCAGAGAAACAGTATCCAAATGAACAAAATCAGTAATAAGAATGGAGATATAACCAAAGAAAGTGAGGAAATTCAAAAGATCATCAGATCCAACTAAAAATCATTTATTAAAAAAATTTGGAAAATCTACATGAAATGGATGGCTTCCTTTACACAAAAAAATAAATGGGCTGAGAAAGAAATTCGTGAAACAATACCCTTAAGAGTAGTCTCAAATAATATAAAATATCCTGGTGTAACTCTAACCAAAAAGTGAAAGATCTATATGACTAGAAATCTGAGTCTCCAAAGAAAGAAATCAAAGAAGATATTGGAAGATGGAGTATTTCCCATGCCCATAGATAGGTAGGATTGACATAGTAAAAATGTCCATTTTACCAAAAGCAACCTGAAGATTCAATTCAATCTCATACAAAGTCCAGCTCAAATATTCACAGGAAGAGAAAAAGAAATGCTCAACTTCATCTAGAATTAAAAAATAGATAAATAAAAGTATACTACATATTCTGCACTATGTTCATAGCAGACTTATTTCTAATAGCCAGAAGCTGGAAAGAACCCAGATGTTCCTCAACAGAGGAGTGGGTACAGAAAATGTGGTACATTTTCACAATGGAATACTACTCAGCTATTAAAAACAATGAATTCATGAAATTCTTAGCCAAATGGAAGGGACTAGAAAATATCATCCTGAGTGAGGTAACACAATAACAAAATAACACACAGGATATGAACTCACAGATGAGTGGATATTAGCCCAAAGGCTCGGAATATCCAAAATACAACTCACAGACCACAGGAAGCTCAAAAAGAAGCAAGACCAAAGTGTGGATACTTGTATCCTTGTTGAAAAGTGGAACAAAATATCCGTGGCTCACAGCCAAACAATAGAATGAACATAGGGTCCCCAATGGAGCAGGTAGAAAAAGGACTCAAGGAGCTGAAGAGATTTGCAGTCCTGCAGGAGGAACAATAATATGAACCAACTAGTACCCCCCATAGGTCCCAGGGACTAAACCACCAACCTAAGAGTACACATGGAGGGGCCCATGGCTTCAGCTATGTATGTAGTAGAAGATGACCATTTCCAACATTAATGAGAGGAGAGATCATTGGTGCATTGAAGGCTCGATTCCTTAGAATAGGGGAATACAGGTTAGAAAATTGGTGGTGGGGGGTGGTTAGTGAACAGGGGGAGGGGAATGCGATAGGGGATTTTTGGAGGGGTAATGAGGAAAGGGGATACAATTTGAAATGTAAATAGAGCAAATATAAAATAGAAAAAGGATAGGAAAAACAATTTTTAACAATAAAATAACTTCTGGGGATATCAGCATCCCTGAACTTAAGCTGTACTACAGAGCAATAGTGATAATATCTGCCTGATATTGGTACATAGAAAAACACGTAGACCAATGGGATAGAATTGAAGACTCAGAATTAAACCCACAGACCTATACCCACTTGACCTTTGACAAAGAACCCAAAAACATACAGTGAAAGAAAGAAAGCATTTTTCAACAAGTGGTGCTGATTCCACTGACTGTCTGCTTGTAGATGAATGCAAATTGTTCCATTTTGTCTCCTTTTACAGAGCTCAAGTCCAAGTGGATCAAGTATCTCCACATAAAATCAGATATACTGAATCTAATAGAAGAGACAGTAGAAAAGAGCAATGAATACATCAATACAATTTTCCTGACCAGAGCACCCATGGCTCAGGCTCTAAGATCAACAATTGATAAATGAGACTTCATAAAACAGAAAAGCTTCTGTAAGGCAAAGGACACTATCAATAGGACAAAATGGCAACCCAAAATTGGGTAAAGATCTTTACCAATCCTACATCCAATAGAGGGCTAATATACAAAATATACAAACAATTCAACAAATTAGACTCCAGAGAAGCAAATAACCCAATTTTTTAAAAAAATGGGATAACAAGATTAAAAAAAGAATTTTCAAGTGAGGATCTTGAATGGCTGAGAAGCCCTAAAGAAATGTTGAACATCCATAGTCATCAGGGAAATTTAAATCAAAATGACCTTGAGTTTCTATCTTATACCAGTCTCTAAGATAAAAATCTCAGGAGACAGAAGATGCTGGTGAGGATGTGGAGAAAGAGGAACCCTCCTCCATTGCTGGTGGGATTGCAATCTGGTATAACCATTGTGGAAATCAATCTGACAATTCCTCAGAAAATTGGAAGTAGTTCTACCTGAACACCCAGCTATACCACTACTGGGCATGTACCCAAAAGATATTTCAGCATATAACAAGGACACATGTTCTATTATGATCATAGCAGCCTTATTTATAGTAGCCAGCAGCTGAAACAACCCAGATGTTCCTCAAGGAAAGAATAGATACAGAAAATGTGCTACATTTACACATTGGAATACTACTTAGCTATTAAAAATGAAGACTTTATGAATTTTTTAGTCAAATGGGTAGAACTACAAAATATCATCCTGAGTGAGGTATCCTAGATCCAAAAAGACATACATGTTATATTTTCACTGATAAGTGAAGATTAGCCCAAAAGCTCAGAATACCCATAACTCACAGACCATATGATGCAATTGTTGTAGCAAATTCAGAACCCTGATAAATCTCATATTAAAAAATGGCAGGAGTTTTAACAAGTCCTTATCAGGTTCCTGTCCTGAAGCACATGCCCATGACACACAACTAGGAGGACAATGACAGTCATGTAAGGACAATTCTGAAGTCCTTTTTCCTTTCCTATGTATATAGAGAGCATCCCTAAAATCTCAGACTGAGCCAATGAGAAGATCTACCCCTAGATCCCACTCTACTACAAAAATGCTTAAAAAATCCCTGTCTATAAGGAATAAAGTGCACCAGTTGTTTCACCAAAGATATTTTAAGGGTGCATGTTTAATTGAACTGTAACTTTTCTTGGAAGAGTTTTCTCTCCTGAAACCCTTGTCACTGGATCTTCACTCTGCCCAATAAATCCAGTGCTTGATTGCAGCCACTCCACACTCAGTGGATCCAGGTAAGGCTCCTATCTGCACAATGTGGATTGCCACCAACCACAGGACAACAACAGCCATGAAAGAGGCCCAGCAAACTGTCCTGCTCCCAACATGCCAGCGCCCCAAGATCCTTTGTTCCAGATGTCTGGGCTAAGGACTTTCCCACTGATTGCACCTTGACCTACAGACTGGCATCTACTAGACCAAAAACTCAGCTTCACCATATATCCCAACAATGATGCTCCAATGTCAGCAGGAAGCAGACAGAACTTATAATACTGACTAAAATCAGGGACTAGACAAGGCTGCCCTCTCTCTCCATATCTTTTCAATATAGTACTTGAAGTTCTAGCTAGAGCAATTAGACAACAAAAGGAGGTCAAAGGGATACAAATTGGAAAGGAAGAAGTCAAAATATCACTATTTGCAGACAATATGATAGTATAATTAAGCGACCCAAAGAACTCCACCAGAGAACTCCTACAGCTGATAAGCAACTTCAGCAAAGTGCCAGAAAATCAACTCAAGCAAGTCAGTAGCCTTCCTATACACAAAGGATAAGCAGGCTGAGAAAGAAATAAGAGAAATGATACCCTTCACGATAGCCACAAACAATATAAAGTATCTTGGTGTGATTCTCACCAAAAAAGTGAACGATCTGTATGACAAGAACTTCAAGTCTCTGAAGAAAGAAATTGAAGAAGACCTCAGAAGATGGAAAAATCTGCCATGCTCATGTATTGGCAGGATTAATATAGTAAAAATGGCCATCTTGCCAAAAGCAATATACAGATTCAATGCAATCTCCATCAAAATCCCAACTTAATTCTTCATAGAGTTAGAAAGAGGAATTCAAAAATTCATCTGGAATAACAGAAAACCCAGGATAGCTAAAACTATTCTCAAGAGAAAAAGAACTTCTGGGGGAATCAGTATCCCATACCTCAAGCTGTACTACAGAGCAATAGTGTTAAAAACTGCATGGTATTTGGACAGTGACAGGCATGTAGATCAATGGAACAGAATTGAAGACCCAGAAATGAATCCATACTCCTATGGTCACTTGATCTTTGACAAAGGAGCTAAAACCATCCAGTGGAAAAAAGATGGTGCTTGTTCAACTGGAGGTCAACATGCAGAAGAATGCAAATTGATCCATTCTTATCTCCTTGCACTGAGCTCAATTCCAAGTGGATCAAGGACCTCCACATAAAACCAGACACACTGAAACTATTAGAAAGGGAACTAGGGAAGAACCTTGAACATATGGGCACAGGGGAGAATTTCCTGAACAGAACATCAATAACTTATGTTCTAAGGTCAAGTATTGACAAACGGGACCTCATAAAATTACAGTTTCTATAAGGCAAAGGACACTCTCAAAAGGACAAAGTGGCAACCAACAAACTGGGAAATGATCTTCACCAACCCTACATCCGACAGAGGGCTAATATCCAATATATACAAAGAACTCAAGAGTTAGACTCCAGAGAGCCAAATATCCCTATTAAAAATGGGGTACAGAGCTAAACAAAGAGTTCTCACTTGAAGAATATCTAATGGCTGAGAAGCACCTAAAGAAATCTTTAGTCGTTAGGGAAATGAAAATCAAAACAACTCTAAGATTCCATCTCACACCAGTCAGAATGGCTAAGATCATAAACACAGGAGACAGCAGTTGTTGGCGAGGATGTGGAGAAAGAGGAACACTCCTCCATTGTTGGTGGGATTGCAAGCTGGTACAACCACTCTGGAAAGCAGTCTGGTGGTTCCTCAGAAAACTGGGCATGACACTCCCGGAGGATACTGCTATACCACTCCTAGGCATATATCCAGAGGCTTCCCCTGCATTCAATAAGGACACATGCTCCACTATGTTCATAGCAGCCTTATTTATAATAGCCAGAAGCTGGAAAGAACCCAAATGTCCCTCAATGGAGGAATAGATTCAGAAGATGTGGAATATTTACACAATGGAATACTACTCTGCAATTAAAAACATTGAATTCACAAAATTCTTAGGCAAATGGTCAGAACTTGAAAGTATCATCCTTAGTGAGGTAACCCAATCACAAAAGAACACACATGGTATGCAGTCACTGATAAGGGGACATTAACCCAGAATCTCAGAATACCCAAGACGCAATTCACTTATCAATAGATTTCCAAGATGACGGAAGGAGAGGCCCGTGGTCCTGGAAAGACTGGATGTAGTGGAATGCCAGGACAGAGAAGCAAGAGTGGTTTAAATGGAGAACAGAGGGACGGAAAGGTTCTTATGGGACTTTCGGGGAGGGAGGAAATGGGAAAGGGGAAATCATTTGGAATATAAATAAAAAAATATAGAAAATAATAATAAAAAACTAATGCCCACTTACCCAACACCCAGTGACTCAATATTAAAATGAAAAGGTGGGAATTAAGGGACCCCAGCTTATTAGAACAGGTGACCCTAACAGTTATTGCTCTTCTGTCTACTTTTCTCTCACCCCTTGTCACTTTTGGCAGTTGGGAGTGATGACTCCATGGTTGTAGGAGAAGAAAAGTTGCCCCTACTCCTCAATGGCTGCATCACTCTGGAAAGCAGACGCTACACATCTCCTGGACAGCACAGTGGAGCCTGCTCTGATGAAAGATGCAGCTTTAAATGTGTGAAAGCAGAAGAGGTGGCCAAGCTCCTTGTGAGATGTAGCAATCTGGAAATTAGGTCCTGCACCTCAATGCCATTGCAGTAGAGCTGACTTTGGTAACATCCATGATGGTGAGCTTGCACTGAGGGCACGAAAGCAGGAGAGCTCATCCTGCTCCTTGTAGGCTGTAGCATTGAGTGAGCCAGCTGGAGCAAGACTGGAGACCTCACTCTGGTGGTGTGGGTGCAGGATATCTGAAAGACCTACAATCTCAGCCACCACGAAATTCCAGATTCAGGGCTTTGAGTTGACCCACTCCAACATCTACCTCATGTATAAACTGATGGAGCTTGTGAAAAAATTAGTCCTGCAGATCCAAAGCTGCAAGAGCTTCATTACACAGGGCAACACAGGATGACAGGGAGAAGTTCTAATGAGGATCCAATATTGTATGTAAACCAAAGATCTTGAACCAGAGCAGTGAATCATTGCAATGTAAAGATGCAAGTAAAATTTGCAGACAAAAGAGTATATATTGTGGAACACACTGTGACATACTACAGCTTCTTGGATAAGATTATTTTATATCTTGTTTTGTTTCTTTTTTTATTTTCTTTTGGGGGAAGTTGCAAGAGTATAGAGCAGATACAGAGGGATAGGAAGGTGAGTGAGATTGGGGTTTGTGATGTAAAATTCAGATAGGATCAATAAAAAATTTTAAAATAAAAAATAGTCTCCAGAATTCTACAGAGCATCCATAAGTTATGAACATTACTTTTAGAAATAAGTTTTGTATTATAAATTTGAAATATTTTGCAAGAAAAATAAAAAATGATAATGCATTTTTACTCCCCTCTCAGAAACAAATTAAATTACAAAATTATGTGCTATATTTTATAACCTTTGCTCATGTGTTAATTAGACTTGTTCACCGGTCCCTTATGAAACATTCTACTTTGAAAGTTCACACAGAAAGTGCTTGTGAGAGACTAGGAGAGACACTTGAAAGCACACTGGAAATTACCATTAGTTCACACATTTTTAGTCTACATTAAAAACTGGGATTGTAAAAATCAACTAGGCATGTTATGCAAATTTTTATTTTGTTTCTAATAAACATAAAATTCATTTTTTGACAGAAAAGGTGAAAATTCTTATACTTTTTATAACATTAGAGCTGCCAAAATTTAGGAATGTCATTTACTAGACCTGGTTAAAATGACATATACATCAAACTGTGCCATTAAAAGTCACTTATGTCAGGTTCAAAATGGCTAAGGAAGCTTGTTGTTTCCATGTACAGAAGTAGCAACTGTCATCTAAATTCCCGAAGCTTCTCTGTAACTCACCTGACAGTTTCTGAGATTGCTCCTAGCATGAGGCCCGTGTTCTTCTACTAGTTTCATGAAAAAGAGCTGACATTTTTAAAAATTAATTACTTTATTTATTTACATTCTAAATGTTATCCCTCATGGTTTCCCCTTCCAAAGTTCTTCATCATATCCTGCCTCCCCTTTGACTACTAGAGGGTGCTTCCCTTTACCTCCCCGACTGGGCAACCTTCTTCTCTGGGGCATCAAGTCTCTACAGGATTAGGCACATCCTCTTCCACTAAGTCCAGACAAGGCAGTCCTCTGCTACATATGTGCATGGAGCAACAGACCAGTCCATGTATGCTCTTTGGTTGGTGACTTAGTCTCTGGGAGCTCCCAAGGGTCCAGGTTAGTTGACATTATTTGTCTTCCTATGGGGTTGCCAACTCCCTCAGCTCCTTCAGTCTTTACCTAACTCTTCTATGTGGCCCTTGACCACAGTCCAATGGTTAAATTTAAGTTTCTGTATTTGGCTCAGTCAGCTGCTGGTAGAGTCTCTCAGAGGATAGCCATGCTAGGCTCCTGTCTGCAATCACAACATAGCATCAGTAATAGAAACAGAATTTGGTGCCACCCATAGGATAGATCCCAAGTTGGGCTTGTCACTGGATGTCTTTTCATTCACTCTCTGCTTCATCTTTTCCCTGCATTTCTTTTAGACAGAAACAATTCTGGGTTAAAATTTCTGAAGGTCAGTTGGTGTCCCAATTCCTCCACTGGGCATGTTGTCTATCTGCTGGAAGTTGTATCTTGAGGTTCCATCTCCCCACTGTGGAACATTTTGGCTAAGGTCATCTCCACTGAGTCTTGGGAGCCTCACACATCCCAGGACACTGGGACTTTCTAGAGGTTTGCCTGCCTCCCAGCCCCAACAGCTACATGTTTCCATTCATAATCCTGGCCTTCTGGGCTTCGTCCTATCTTCCCTCATACTTGATCCTGCCCCCCTTTCCCTTTTCCCTCCCCTCCCCAGTCTAGCTGTATTCCTCCATTTACTCCAACCCACATGGTTATTTTATTTACTCTTCTAAGTGATATTGAAATCCTCATTTGGGTCTTCCTTCTTATTTAACTTCATAGGGTCTATGGTGTGTACCATGGGCATTCTGTACTTTTTGGCTAATAACCACTTATCAGTGAGTACATACCATGCATGTCCTTTTGGGTATGGGTTACCTCACACAACATATTTTCTAATTTCATCTATTTGCCTACAAAAAACATGCTGTCCTTGTTTATAATTGCTGAATAGCATTCTTTTGTGTGAATGAACTACATTTTCTGTATCTACTCTTTAATTGAGGGACATCTGAGATTCTTCCCAGTTTTATTATAAATGAGGCTACAAGGAACATAGTAGAGTGCATGTTCTTGTGCTGTGGTGGAGAATATTTTGTGTATGTGCCCAGAATACCTTGGTCTTCAGATAGAACTATTTAAAATTTTCTGAGGAATGGCCAGATTGATTTCCAGAGTGGTTTTACCAGTTTGCAATCCTACCAGCAATGGAGGAGTGTTCTTCTTTCTCTACATCCTTGCCAGCATTTGCAGTTACATGAGTTTTTGATCTTAGCCATTTTGATTGGTGTAAGGGCATTTTGAATTGCATTTCCCTGATGCCTAAGGATGTTCAATATTCTCTAAGTGTTTTGTGACCATTTGAGATTACTGTGTTGATAATTCTGTTTAGCTCAATATCCCATTTTTTAATTGGGTAATTTGTTTTTTGGTAGATAACTTCTTGAGTTCTTTATACATGGATTATTAGCGCTCTATCATATGTAGGATTAGTAAAGATCTTTTCCAATCTGTACATTGTCATTTTGCCCTACTGACAGTGTCCTTTACATTAAAGAAGCATTTAAGTGAAAGATACAAAGAATCAACAAAACCAATAGCTGGTTCTTTTTTTCAAATGAACTAACCCTTTAAATAATTATATGTATTGTTAGTTTAATCTCCATTTAATTAATTTCTTCCTTAATATTAATCCCCCCTTGCCATTGGCTACCTTTGATCTTTTCCTTAGACCTTGAGCGTTATCATAAAGTCCTTATTTCAGATTGCTCTGAATTGATCATTTACTGTATTGTTTTTAATGTAGCAATTCAAAGCCATATATATTTCTCTCAGCATCACATAGCTGCATCCCAAAAGATACAGGGATGATGTGTTGTCATTTTATTTGATTCTAGAATATTTTTACAGGCATCTCAATAAAACAAAGCTAATTCAAGGGACTACTGTGCAATCTACAATTCATTATTTGCTTCATGTAATTTCTCTTTGTACTGTTATATAGATTCATTTTGATTATGTTTTTCTTGTTAAGACATACATTATGGTTTAAAATTAAGTCTATTTTTTAGAAGATTGATGAGATGCTACAAATGATGTATTGTAGACATGTATACATGAGAGGTGGGATACATTTTAGATGTTTGTTGTGCCTATTCACTTCTCATGCAGTTTAATTCTAAAATTTGTCTGGTTTACAGTTTGAATCTAAAGATGACAGTAATATATTGAAAATGCTCACTGCTAGGGTATCAGAAGTTATTCTGATACCCTATGACCTTCTATGTCCATTCTATACAGCTTTATAAAAATAAAAGGGTAGGACCCTATGCATATGTACTTTAGGTGTTTCATTTCATATATTGCTTCTGTTGCAAGATATTTCCTATCCATTCGCATTGAGGCTGTGAGAGGCCAGTGATTGAAGGAGAGAGAGGAGGAGGAGCTAAGAAAGGTAAAGGGCAGAGAGAGAGAGAGAGAGAGAGAGAGAGAGAGAGAGAGAGAGAGAGAGAGAGAGAGAGAGAAAGAACTCAGTGGGTGAGATGAGCTGATCAGGGAAGGATACACGGATAACCAAATGGCTTCAGACATATTTCTGGTGTTTTGGAGAGGTTAGAAATATTGGGGTAAGATCTTATCATTGTAAATTAGCTTTATGAAGTTGGGAGTTTCTTATACATAATTATATTTGGTTAACTACTCAAGTTTAAGAGTCATGCTTTACCTGATACTTAGAAGGAGTGGTTCAGAGGCCTGGCAGGGCAGAACACTTAATTAAATAATACTACATGATTCTTTATCAAATTTATTCAGTATTTGTTTAGAACTACTGTGCTAGGTATAAGAAGAGCTCTAAGAGCGTGGTTGGTACCCGCAACCTCTAAGTAGATTTCCTTCCACCACTTGACTTATGTATATCATTGTGTTTCTTGGAAAAAACAGACAGTTTAAGTACACTTTTCTAACCTAGTCCAACGATATGTGAATCTTTATTTCGGAATTGGGCTCATATAAGGTTATTAAAAAAATGTTGTTTTAAGTTTTATAAATTTGGTGGTACGTTCTTGATGGATTAAGTTGTTGCTTGATTCCCTTTTTTCCTACTACTCAACTGTATTGGAGTTTTATGACTTACACTGTTGAAAAATAAGGTTTTTTCTGGTAACCATTAATTTATCTATTCCTTTCATGATATTGATATTTTCCTGTATTCTCACAATTCAAGCATTCTTCTTCTTTTTTTCCCTATGTGCCTATTATTTTTATAGTATCTTCTGCAGTGCTATCTATGGTCATGAACTGCCTTAGTTTGTGATTTTCTTGTAATGTCTTTATTACATCCTTAGCTTAAAATACATTTGTTCTGGAAATTGCTAACTTATTTGGCAATTATCTACTATCAAGATCTTAAATATGTTGATACATGCTTTTCTTATCTTTAAGGTTTTGAACAAGAGTTCAGGTGTCAGTCTGATGTGTTTGCCTTTGGAGTTGAGTTGGCATTTACCCATTATATCTTTGGACATTGATTCCTTACTTTGTATTATTTTCATTATAGACATAATCTATGAAAAGGACAAGTTCTTCTCTAATGATGTCTATTTATGGAACTCAATGCCTTTTTGTGATACCCACAATACAACTCACAGACCATATGAAGATTAACATGAAAGAAGGCCCAATCGCACTTTAAAGGGAGAACAAAATAATCATCTGAAGCAGAAGGAGAAATAGACATGGGTGGAAGAGAGATGGGATAGATAAAAAGAAGGTAAGGATAAGGAATGAGGTTGGCAATAGGAGAGAAGCCTAGAGAGCAAGGAGAATGAATAGAAATATGCAGCAGTGTGTGTGTGTGTGGGGGGGGGTGTAACAGGGGTAACCATTAGAAAGTCTCAGACACCAAGGATATGAGAGGCTCCCAGGACTCAATGGGGATAACCTTAGCTGAAATGCCCAACATCAGGCAGATAAAACCTGAAGAAACTAACTCTAGTACATAGACATGGCCCCCAGTGGAGAGATACTTTGAAATTCTAACCCCCAACATTTCAGTTGTTTTTTTCCTTGCTCACTTTTTCTTCCATGTGACTGACTGTTTGATCTATCTTGCTTATATTGACCTGTATATCACCACTAGGTTCCATCCCCACAGCTTTGACTGAGTAAATTTTATGTGTATTTTTTGTGGTAATTTGTCATATTGGGGAACATGTTTCTGAAATATTTGCCCAACATTTTACAAGTATCTTTGAGTTCAATCATTGAGAAAGCTATGATCCTTTAGAGGCAACATTTTTTTCTTGATTTTTCGTGATTGTTTTCTTTTCTAATTAAATATTTGCTTTATTTACACTTCAAATGATATCCCCTTTCTGTGTTTCCTCTCCGAAAATCCCCTATCCCATCCCCTGCTCATCTCTTCCCCCAACCCCAATTTCCTGATTTGCATTCCCCTTTTCTAGGGAATCAAGCCTTCATAGCACCAATGTTCTCTCCTCTCATTGATGTTTGAAATGGTCATCTTCTGCTACATATGTAGCTGGAGCCATGAGTCCCTCAATGTGTACTCTTTGGTTGGTGGTTTAGTCCCTGGGAACTCTAGGGGTACTGGTTGGTACATATTATTGTTCCTCTTCAGCTCCTTGGGTCCTTTCTCTAGCTGATCCATTGAGGACCCTGTGTTCACTCTATTGGTTGGCTGTGAGCCATGGATATTTTGATCCACTTTAAAATAAGGATCAAAGTATCCATACTTTGGTCTCCCTTTCTCTTGAGCTTCATGTGGTCTATGTGTTGTATCATGGGTATTTAGAGCTTTTGGACTAATATCCACTTATCAGTGAGTGCATACCCTGTGTGTTCTTTTGTGATTGTGTTACCTCACTCAGGACAATATTTTCTAGCTCCTTCCATTTGTCTAAGGATTTCATGAAGTCATTGATTTTAATAGCTGAGTAGTACTCCACTGTGTAAATGTACCATATTTTCTGTTTCCATTCTTCTGTAGAGGGACATCTGGGTTCTTTCCAGCTTCTGGCTATTAGAAATAAGGCAGCGATGAACATAGTGGAGCATGTGTCCTTATTACATGTTGGAGCATCTTCTGGGTATATACCCAGGAGCAGTATAGCTGGGTCCTAAGGTAGTGGTAGGTCCAATTTTCTGATGATCTTTTATTTCTATGTTATGATTCATATCTGGTGATTTAAGTACCATTTTTGCTTACTTGAGGCCTTTCTAAATGTAGTAAACTACTCTCAAAAGTTCACTACACATAAAACCATTTGAATACCATGCAGCTTTATTATTTAGCTTGTAACACACTTATTTCCTACTATACATCCAAATTAGGTGCTCAGTAAGATTCTTAATCAGAATATGGGCATGATGGGTGAGCATATTGTTTACAGAGGATGATATACTGTTTCCCATTAAAACATTAAATAATTTAATTGATATTAGATGTAAACTCAAGAAGGCAGCACTTTCTGACAGAAAATAATATGCATCACTAGATTGGAGGGAGATTTCTTAGTCTCTACACTTGGAAATTAGGTATGGAGACTTTGGAGGGGCATGTGGCTCCAGAAACAAAAGCAACCAAATCACATGTGTTAAGTTCATGTATGTGTTTCTGAATGAGTGCATGTATGTGTACAAATATGTGGATTTATTATGTGTGTATATGGATATGGATACATCCACATGTGTATATGTGTGGTGTATATATGTATATGTACAAATATTTGTGTAAATATGCAATATGTGTGTGTGTAAGTTGGAGTAGGTCTATGTGTGTGTGTGTGTGTGTGTGTGTGTGTGTGTGTGTGTGTGAGAGAGAGAGAGAGAGAGAGAGAGAGAGAGAGAGAGAGAGAGAGAGAGAGAGAGAGAGAGAGAGCTAGAAATGTAGAAGAGGATCTAGAAGAAGAAATAGCAGGAAAGAGAAGGCAAAATAGGAGATTAATGAATATGATCAAAATACAGTATATATCGAAAAAAATTTCATGATATTTCTGTCCAATGAATTTACATCAATAAAAGATGTTAAGGGTCAACAGGGAATGTCAGATGACAAAGACACTTGCTACCATGCCTGATGTCAAACCTGAGTTTGATCACAAGAAACCAAATGTCAAAGAAGAAAATCTTTTCCAAGTTGTCCTCTGACATCCACAAACATGATATTCCATATGTGCACTACAAACATAAGCACACATACACAGACACACACTAATGGACACTCATAAGCATGCAAAGTTAATATAAATTAGAAGAACTTATACAAAGGAAAAGAAAAGACAGAAGAAAAGGGTACCAGCAAGGAATGAAGTAATAAACCTATATGCAATTTTAAAAAGGAGAAAACTTACTATTTCCTAGAGGCTCCAAATTGGAATACAGACTTCATATACTCTTCACATTCACAGATTCTTTATAACTTCATCCCAAAAGGTCTTATGTTAGATTATAGAACTCCAACACTATAATGTGTTATGGAAAGAATAAACAGGAAATTCTGAGTTCTTTTTTTGCATTTTCATGCAAAGTTTTTTCAGATGAAAAGAAATAAGCAATATTAAACACATTTGACTGGGCTCATCAGTTTTTCAGGCACACCAGTTCTCAGGCAGAAGAAGGAAGTGGGCAAAACCAAGGCTGTGTGTGGTGTAGGTAGTTGGTGAGACTCTAAAGGAGGTTTGTGTAAAAGGCTGAAACACTGTAGGAGGAGAGCTATAATGCTGTGCACAGTAATAATCTGCCAGGTCTTCAGCCTGCACACTGCTGATAGCCAGATGAAATCTGTCCCAGATCCTCTGCCTGTGATGTGATCAGGAACTTTAGTGTGCCAATTGGATGCATAGTAGATCAGCAGTTTAGGAGATTGCCATTTTCTTCTGGTACCAAGCCAAGTAGTTCACCTTGTATGTGATTGAATAAAGGCTCACACTGACCGTGCAGCTGATGGTGACCTTCTCACCTGCTGACATAGCAAGGGAAGTTGAAGACTGTCATTATGATGTCAGCATAGGTACCTACAATAAGAAATAGATAACAAATATAAATACATACGTATACAAACACAGAATATAATAGCAGTTAAAATTGTCATTTAATGTCCTTGAAATATCATGCTGTCAGAGTATTATTATATAAGACATATTATAGTTTGACACATATTATAAATTTATTGCATAGAAAGATGTGGACCTTAAAAGATTATAATAATTTTGAATTTCTTACAAGAAACCCAGAGCAGCAGGGACATGGATACCTGGGTCTGGAACTCCATCTTTCTCCCCCTGCTTCTTGACACTGCTCAGTTTTCACTGAAAAGACCTGATTTATATATTCTGAGAAACTAAGCTTGACTAGACAGGCATATGCAAAGGAGTCAGCAAATACAAAAGCAAATGTCTCGGCAGTGTATCCAAGAGTGGCTGGTGTCAATCAACAGCCAAAAATACCATCACAGAGAGCATGAGCAATCTCTGAAAGATATCAGCAAAACATATCTTCAACAGAAATGCACTAAGTACTCTAATGGCACCTTTTGTGTTAAAATACAAGACATATTTAAATCAATTGATTTCTGCAGAAACATTAGGAGACCTATCTGAGACAGGCAGTACTAGGGAAGTAATAGGATATGTTAAAAAATATCACAATAACAAAAGAAACTGAGTAAATAAATAAAAGGATGGAGAGAATCAAAGACAAATGAGACTCAATTTGTTTAATATTACTAATTTCCAAAACTAATCTTATACCAAAGAAAAGGATTAGTGCCTCAGAAATTTGGGCTCCAGTTCCTGGGCTAACCATTGATAGAAATGCAAAGAGCATCCCAGAATTAACTCTGTGGAAATTTTAGTGGACATAAGGTTAAGACTTGTCAGAGAAAGTTTATCTCAAAGCAAAAGAAGCCCAGTAAAAACTAGTAAGTACCCTCCCCACAACTTAAGAAAACTAAAAAAGAGGTCTAAATTTGGGAAAGGAAAGGGGGATGAAACCAGATTTCTTCATAGAGTCATGGCTGCTAACACTGTCATGAATTTTTATTACAGAAATACAAATGCTAGTTTAATCTAGAAATTAGCAGCATTGAATCTGGGTTCATTAAGATGATCTTTCTGTCATCATGAATAATTTAAAGGTCTCTGCACAAGGAAGCACAGCCATCCTAACCCAAGTAAAATTTTACAGAGACCAATAGACTATTGCATTCTAGATTATTGTCAACCAAAACTTATTTGAATATGAATGAATATCAACAGCAGAAACATAAATGCTGAACCTGCCAGGACTGTAGATTAGTGAAATTTAAAAGTATATATAAGAAGCAAATTATAAAATGAAGGTAAATAAATAAAATATCATGGCAAGGATTGGAGATTCACATCTATAAGCACATCATTGTGGGGGGAAAGGCAGGAGAATTATGAGAGTATGGCCTGCCTCAGGTACATAAAATGTCTAGGCCAGGCTAATCTATGCATGGAGACAATCTTTCAAAACTATGTATTATTAATCAACTGGATACAAGGCAACTATGGCATTATCTATCCAAAGCAAGTTATTTATCTGATGTTAACATTTTACCATTAAGTCAAGAATATTATTGGAAATTAAATATGAATTTAAACAATATGCGTTCCCTTTTATTTTACACATCTACTTTTCAGGTATAAGATGTTAAGTAATTTCTGATAATATTATTCAGATATTCTCTGAAACCGCTAGCACCTCTCATATGAGAGCCCTACAGTATGTGGATTAACAAAGTTCCCAACATTAAGTTCAAGAGTATGACATATGAGTAGCTATCCCCATCAGTGTCTAACAAGTTGTCATGTGCTCTCAATCCTCATTAAACTTTGTACTTTGCTTTGTGACAGAAGCAGTGAACTCAGACTGTGCTTTCATGTCATTTACTAATGATCATTCAGATTGGACACTTGGAGATTGCAGTCTTACAAATCCAAACAGAAACACTGTTTCTCACTGAATAAGGAGAGAACATGGAAACTAAAAACATATAAATTCCAATTTATATTATATATATAATATAAAGAGCCCTACAGACCTTAGTTACTTATCAAGTTTCCAAAATATGTCCTGGAGCATTTATTTCTGTTGTCTTTTATTGAACTATAAACCTGCTTACTGAAAACAATACTGATTAATTTGTTCGCAGCTTTGGAATCAGGAAGTCTACTGACTTGTCAGGAAGTCTGTGTCGCTGGAACATAGAACCCTTTTCCATGGACACCACTGTGAATGGAAGCCACAGTAATATATATCTGAGATCCAAATTATCCGGAAACAGTACAAAGCTGAACTCAGCTTTTCTGTTCGAGCACATAGAATCAATTTTAATTTGGATGAGTGGCTGTGGCTACCCAATATCTGTGACAAGAAATAGTAAACAGGAAGATATTCTAACATCGGCATATCATTCTTAGTGAAAATATCAAGGTACCTGAGGATATACATGCTTACTACTGCATTCAAGATACAAGAGGTGCATATAGAGAGTGACAGCCATGACCAAAACTTGACTGCTTAAGGAGCCTAGAGCCCACAGGTAGTGCTTCTCTCAGGACAGTCTGTGTAATTATTATTTAAAGGCTTATTTTTTAGAGAAAACATAAATTTATTTATTTATTACATATATCTTTTAATTGATATTTTCTTTGTTTACATTTCAAATGTTATCCCCTTTTCCTAGTTTCCTCTCAGAAAATGCCCTATCCTATCCTCCTGTTCCCCTGCTCAGGATTCCCTGTCCTGGCATTCTCCTACACTGAGGCAACTAGCCTTCACAGGACCAAGGGTCTCTCCTCTCATTGATGTCCAACAAGGCCATCCTCTGCTACACATGCAGCTGGAGCCATTAATGATGATTTTTAAATACTTTAACCTCATTTTAGCCGACTACTGAACAGAAGTAGTTGAAAAGAAAGGATATGGGGCAGGGTAGAAGTGGACTTGTTTAGAAAGGATTTTTGGAGCAATGCACAACTGTGTTGTCTGGAAACTGACAATTTAGTACATAGGTTAGTAGGCAGCAGTAGCTTGATAATCCAGTTCTGTAGAGTCAGGTTAGCAACAATGGTGATAAGACCTAACAGAGACAGCCAGGACTGAGCCTTGGTTCAAGTCAGCAAGAGGGACAAACATGAACACCAGGAGTTCTAGGATGTGCCTCTCTCGAGGAAGCAAAGATCAACAAAGACGTGAGACCCACAAGTGTCAAACAACTAGCTTTAACAGCAAGCCAAGCTCTATCTATGTCACTCTGTGGCATCCTATTTATACCCTCCAAATGTCCTCCACATGTTTTGTCTCAGCATGTGTCTTGCCTCAGCATGTGCATCCAATCAGCCTGAGTCCAAGGAATCCTGACAAATACAACTCAACTACACAATGTAAGGTGGACAATACATGTGTCGATAGCAAAGAATCTTTTATCAGATGTCCTTTCATGTGCTTGCTTTGGCAGAATATCTTCTCTCCTGTGTCTGCTCCAGTAAAACGTTCCTTCAAAAGCCTGCCTTAGCTTTTCACACCTGTGTCCACCTTAACAAAGCATTCTTTCACATGTTTGCTCCAGCAAAACACTATCCAACTGACTTTCCAAAAAACCCTTATGTTTCCACTTCAGGCCTGTACAGATTGTCCAAGTGTGCATGTGAGGATGAGGATAGAGCATAAAGCAGCTGTCATAGCTGATACATCTTTGACACCTATTCCTGGATGTACTTAACATGAAACCATTAGTGACCTATCAACTTCAACAACTGGGCATGGTAGCATGATGTCATGGCATACAAATAGCAATGTTGCAAGTGTCTCCTTTTTAATTTTTTTATGTCTATGACTGTTTTGGCTTGATGCATATCTGCTCAATGTGCATTCCTGGTGCCTGCAGAAGCCAGTTGAGGGAGTCAGTTTCCTGGAACTGTAGTTATGGATCATTGTGAGCCACCATGTGTGTGCTTAACTGAACCTAGATCCTCTGAAGAACAGTCATAACTCAGGCACCACAAATGCATTATGAGTAAATAGACATGATAAGGAACAAGGAAGATCCATGAAAAATTAAACACCTGTGTTCTGCTAAAGACTCTGACTCAGAAAGAGGATGGCACTGGAAAAAGTAGAATGTGTGAATACTTCTAAAGGTGGCTTGTGTAAAGTCTGTTCTTCATTGAAATTGAGGTGGAAAGAAAATTACTTACACATAAAAGTGATGCCATTGGATACAAGTAGTAAGAGAATATCATGGGAACAACTCAGGTTTTGTATTTAATCATGACCTTCTCTCTTTTTAGTTTAGGGTTCAATGGAGATATTATGATGATGCAAAATCCAACATTACTCTCCATCTTAACTATAGAGATATACTCCATTTCCAGAAGAACCGTATCAGTGAAGTAACAACTTCCAGGCTTATAGGAATGTGCACCAATCTCTCTTTGTTGCTGTGATAAAATTCACTGAGAAAAGCAAGATGAAGGATCTTTGTTACGTACTCATGAAGATTGAATATTTGGGAACAGAGTTCAGGCATTCAAATATTATAGTGGGAAAGACAAATTGAAAGGAGCATTCTAAGACATTTGTACCATAGGTCAGGAACTTAGGAGCCTTTCTGTGGTTTCTGCTGATACCAAGATAACATAGTATAAATGTCCTCACTAGCCTGCTACCTGCAGTCAAACACACAGACATACACACACACACACACACACACACACACACCATAACCACTGAGTAATTACATAACAAGACAAACAACTTGACAAATCAGTCAGGAATGAGTGCATTAGGCTAAGCAAATTCCCTGTCATGTGCTAACAGTCCTGAGAATCAAAGAAGTAACACCAAAAGCTGAATGGTAAATCTCATGTCCATGCCATGTCCTATTCCAAATTGACTCCAGCTCAGATTATGACCATCTTATATAGAAGTCCTGAGAGCAGGGGGCTGTGCTCTGAGCCCACAAAAATCACCATTGACTGTGCAAAGCTATGGAGCTGGCTTAGGTCAGTGACTCATCAAGGAATGAGAGTGCCCAGTGATCTCAGGCCAGACACAGGATGGACATATTTTTATAGAAAAATGAGCATTTCTCTGGGCAACAAAAGAACAAAGTGAGTCTTTTGTCCTCAGAGTAGCACATTATTTTCAAGATTCCTAGTAGCATATTCTTTTGTTCCTGCTAGTCAATCATGAACAGGGATCATTCAAAATGGCACAATCTTAGAGGTATAAGAAGGCTGGTAGACTTATTTTTCTTAATACTTGTCAGTATTATGGATTGCTAGATTTATTTCTTTTAAAGATAAAATGTGAGAGTGTGTCAGCAGGACTCAGAGTGGATAGCCACAATGTTGGAATCGTAGGCTCAGAGTGCTTTTCCTAGTAGGAGGATGAATAGAGTGTCTGCATGCATAAAATAGTCTCATTGAGGTCATTTTTCTTATGCTAGTGAGGTTGGCACACCTGAAGTATTGTTAGAATGTAATGATTGTCATAGGATTGTCAATGAATTTCAGTTTTTTGGGGTATATGTCAGAAGTACTTTGTTTTTGGCTAAAACATTTTTTAGTATATTCAACACTATAACATAGTATAACACAAAAAATACACAAAACTCCACATAACCATTTATATATATATACATTGAACATTATGGACATATTATTAAATGAACATATGAACATAAATAGATAAAGTCTTTTGGTTTGTTTGTTTGTTTGTTGGTTGGTTGGTTGGTTTTGTATTTAGTAGAGCTTAAAATATTGGCTCTTTGTAATTTAATGAGGTCCCATTTGTCTATTCTTGATCTTATAGCATAAGCTATTGGAGTTCTGTTCAGGAAATTCTCCCCTGTGCCCATATGTTCAAGGTTCTTCCCTAGTTTCTTTTCTATTAGTTTCAGTGTGTCTGGTTTTATGTGGAGGTCCTTGATCAACTTGGAATTGAGCTTAGTGCAAGGAGATAAGAATGGGTCAATTTGCATTCTTCTACATGTTGACCTCCAGTTGAGCCAGCACCATTTGTTGAAAAAAAATATGGGCTCTTACTGTGGTACAAATCCAAAATAAGAACAATTTTAGACAAAGGGGTTCTTGTAATAAGGCTGTACTTCATTGTCCCTCACATCACCAAAGGATCTTACCTTCATAGTAGCTAAGTTAAGAGTTGATAGTTCTGCTATGCCAAGGAATGAATTGTGGGCATGATTATTTGGATACAGATCTCCTGCTATGGTCAAAGCTATTTGACATGAGTGATTGTCATCATTCTCAGTCCATATGGAATGTTACATTGATTTAAAAAATGGTGTGTATATTAAGATGGTCTAGTCATGAAGTCATTCATCAACTGTTTCAATGAACAATGGTTCTGCTTGGAGGGTGACACAGACATTAACTGAGGGTAAGATTCTGGTTCATTGGCTGTGTAATTTTGAAAGGTATTCATCTCAGAAAAAGAATAACTTATAAGGTCCTCTTCTTCAAAATTGATACAATAATTATAACTATTAAGCAAACATTCAGTTTCACTCTTTGTTGTTCTCTTTTAAGCCAACTCCAAAATTAATTGTCTATGTTTCTTTTGGCTATAGAGATAATTTTGAAATATGTAAGCTGTTCTGAAAATCAGAGTATAGTGTAAAAACATCAAATAAACAATCATACTAATAGAGAAGCTCAGAGAGAAGCACGATTTCAAGACCATTATGAGATACATAGCAAGACAATGTCACATAAAAACAAGCAGAAAGTGTATATGGATTGCACAATATTGGACCTATTTCCCCAATTATCAAATTAGAGTGACCACTGGATGATAGCCAACAGATTTCTAATTCCTCTTATTTTTTAATTTCAATCTATTAGGATATGTTGGTAATATTAATTTTCATATTAAGAGATATTTATGAAAAGTGATTGTTACTTCCTGTTATTTTTTGTTGTTAGAAGTGAAATTATGTTTGTGTGAGTTTGCTGAAATATTACTTTCTTGCTTTTTCTACACTGTACTTTCCATCCTTGTTTTGGTGTTTTCCCTCTATTATCCTTTATAGGACTAGATTTGTGGAAAAATATTGTGTAAATTTGGTTTTGTCAAGGAATATTTTGTTTTCTCCATCTATGGTAATTGGGAGTTTTATTTGGTATAGTAGCCTGGACTGGCATTTGTGTTCTCTTAAGGTCTGTATGACATCTGCCCAGAATCTTTTAGCTTTCATAGTCTCTCGTGAAAAGTCTGGTGAAATTCTGCTAGGTCTGCCTTTATATGTTACTTGACGTTTTTCCCTGACTGCTTTTAAAATTCTTCTTTGTTTAGTGCATTTGTTGTTTTGATTATTATGTGACAGGAGGAATTGCTGTTTTGGTCCAGCCAATTTGGAGTTCTGTAGGTTTCTTGTATGTTCATGGGCATCCCTTTCTTTAGGTTAGGGAAGTTTTCTTCAATAATTTTGTTGAAGATATTTACTAGACCTTTAAGCTAGAAATTCCTTCTTCATTTGCTACTGTATATTCTGGAAAACTGGTCATTGAGATGTGACATGCTGGTTTTCGTTTGTTTGTTCATTTGTTTGTTTTGTTTTTGTGTCATAATAAATATTCCCTGGCTAAAGTCTAGCAGCTAGCTCTGAGATGACTCACTTAAAATATTCTATAAAATATTATACATACATGTGCATCTATGTACAAATAACACATACATTTTATGTATATTTAAAATGTTCTAAGATTTATAGTACTTCTAATGAAATATCTCTGTCTTTCACACAAGTTTCTCACAGCAGAAACATCTATAGTATGATGAACTATATGCTTGATATATAACATACCCTTAATGATTAAAATTCATATCTGTCTTAAGCTAAAATAAAATTAGACAGTTGAATTCAAAAGGAAAAAGAAAAGAAATCTTCACTCTCTTCTATACCTATAATCCTTAGCTTTGGTCTTATTGTGTCCTGGATTTCCTGGATGTTTTGGCTTAGGAGTTTCTTGAATTTTGCATTTTCTTTGACTGTTGTTCTAACCAAACAAGTGAAAGATCTGTATGACAAGAACTTTAAATCTCTGAAGAAAGAAATCAAAGACCTCAGAAGATAGAAAGATCTCCCATGCTCTTGGCTTGGCAGAATTAATATAATAAAAATGGCTATCGTGCCAAAAGCAATATACAGATTCAATGCAATCCCCATCAAAATTCCAACTCAATTCTTCATAGAATTATAAAGGGCAATTCTCAAATTCATCTGGAATAACAAAAATCCCAGGAGAACTAAAACTATTCTCTACAGTAAAAGAACTTCTGGAGGAATCAGTATCCCAGACCTCAAACAGTACTACAGAGCAATAGTGTTAAAAAATTCATGGTATTGGTAGAGTGACAGGCAGGTAGATGATCAATGGAATATAATTGAAGACCCAGAAATGAACCCACACACCTATGGTCACTTGATCTTTGACAAAGGAGCTAAAACTATCCAGTGGAAAAAAAGATAGCCTTTTCAACAAATGGTGCTGGTTCAACTCGAGGTCAGCATGCAGAAGAATGCCAATCAATCCATTCTTATCTCCTTGTACTAAGCTCAAGTCCAAGTGAATCAAGAACCTCCACATAAAACCAGACACACTGAAACTAATAGAAAATAAACTGAGGAAGAGCCATGAGCACATGGGCACAGGGGCAAATTTCATGAACAGAACACCAATAGCTTATGCACTAATATCAAGAATTGACAAATAGGAAATCATAAAATTACAAAGTTTCTGTAAGTCAAAGGACACTGTCAATAGGACAAAATGGTAACCAACAAATTGGGAAAAATCTTTACCAACATTACATCCAACAGAGGGCTAACATCCAATATATACAAAGAACTCAAGATGTCAGACAACAGAGAGCCAAATAACTATGGGACTTTCAGGAAGGGAGGAAATGGGAAAGGGGAAATGATTTTGAATGTAAATAAAAAAAAAACTTAGAAAAAAAAGACAAAAAAATAAAAAAATAAGCTTACATAGTGAACAGCACATGTGCACGTACACACACACACACACACACACACACACACACTGCACATACACTCAAACCCAAACAACTACAGCTCTGAGTCTGTAAGCAGCATACTTCTAGTTCTCATATCCAGCAGTCTTTGAGGCATTATCAAGTCAAAGCTCACAGGGATCTCATTGCAAAGAGGAATAGATATTCTTCAAGGGCCTGTGATTGCACAAAAGCTAATTCCTCAGGGATGTGTGCAGCTTTAAAAGGATGAGCCTGGTGGCTTGAAGCATTCGATAATAAATTCAAGAAAGATTAAAGACATGTGGTGGCTGGTGGAGGGTGTGCAAGATGTCCAGCAGCTTGGCTGTGGTATTCCTGAATAAAGCAATGTGGTGCAGTTCCCATCAGACTGCTGTAAGTTCTCAGTGTTTGATCTCTCTAAAATAAATGACATCACTTATTAGACCATGAAAAAAAATTGATTACAGAGCTAAACAAAGAATTTTCACCTGAGGAATATCAATTGGCTGAGAATTACCTAAAGAAATGTTCAACATTCTTCGTAATCAGGGAAATGCAAATCAAAACAACCCAGAGATTTCACCTCACACCAGTCAGAATGGCTAAGATCAAAAACTCAGGAGACAGCAGGTTCTGGCAATGATGTGGAGAAAGAGGAACATTTCTCCAATGCTGGTGGGATTGCAAGGTCATACAAACACTCTGGAAATCAGTCTCACAGTTCCTCAGAAAACTGGGCATGATAATACCAGAGGACCCTGTTATACCACTCCTGGGCATATACCCAGAGGATTCGCCAGCATGTAATAAGGACACATGGTCCACTATGTTCATAACAACCCTATTTATTATAGCCAGAAGCTGGAAAGAACCCAGATGTCCCTCAACAGAGGAATGGATACAGAAAATGTGGTATATTTACACAATGGAATACTACTCAGCTATTAAAAACAATGAATTCATGAAATTCTTAGGCAAATGGTCAGAACTGGAAAAAATCGTCCTTAGTGAGGTAACCCAAACCCATGGTATGCATTCACTAAGTGGATATTAACCCAGAAGCTTGGAATACCCAAGACACAATTCAAATATCAAATGACGACCAAGAAGAAGGAAGAACAAAGTATGGATACTCTGGTCCTTCTTAGAAGGGGGAACACACCCACAGAAGGAGATACAGAGACATGTGTGGAGCAGAGACTGAGGGAAAGACCATCCAGAGCCTACCCAACCTAGTGATCCATCCCATATACAGTTAAAAAACCCAGACACTATTGATGACCACAAGTACTTGCTGACTGGAGTAGGATATAGCTGTCACCTGGGAGGCTCTGCTAGTGCATGACAAATACAGAGGGGGACATTGTCAGCCAGTCATTGAACTGACCACAGGGTCCCCAGTGGAGAGCTAGAGAAAGGACCCAAGGAGCTGAGGGGGTTTGCAGCACCATAGGAGGAACAAGGATATGAGCCACCCAGTACTCCCAGAACTCCCAGGGACAAAAACATCAACAAGATAGTACACATGGTGTTACACATGGCTCCAGACACATAGGCAGCAGAAGATGGCCTTGTTGGACATCAAAGGGAGATCAGACCCCTGGTCTTGGAAAGGCTAAATGCAGCAGTGTAGGGGAATACCAGGACAGGGAAGTGGGAGGGGGTTGGTTGGGGAACAGGGGGAGGGGAGATGGCTTAAGGGACTTTCTGGGAGGGGAGGACCAGGAAAGGGGAAATCATTTGAAATGTACATAAAGAATAAGTCTTATAAAAAAATAATGGTCAGTAGGGGAAATAAGGAGGTTAGTTGAAGGAATAGGGAAGAGTCAGAAAGCAGAAAACAAGAAGGAAGAATATTTTCAAAAGAGATGATATACTTTTTAAATTTTTGTTTTATGAAACCCAACATTATATATGCCAATAAGTAAGTTTTTTAGAAAGCAGAATTTGAGAAAACATACAAGGAGCCCAAGAGTGAGGGAGAGTTATAGAAGCTCAGAAAGCCAAGGAAGGACCAGTTCTCTTCCAGATTAACCACTGGGAATGTAGCCTTCCAAGTTCTTGAATTCAGTCCATGGAGATGTAATTCAACTTCTGCATTCTTGAGCTAAAAATAATAATTTTAACAAGGTAGAGCCACCGAATTTGTGCTAAATTGTTAGTGAAGAAATAAAAAAAAAAAAACATACCCAATGTCTTCCTTTTCCCATAAGAACCTTCCAATTTCTAAGTGGCCATCTGCTCAATTAATTTCCTGAGCTTTTCACTAATGAATCAAGCAGCTTTCAGGCAGAGGGGGAAGTGTGCAAAGTCACAGCTGTATGTGGGACAGGCAGCTGTGAGACTCTCAAGGAGGTTTATGTAGGAGGCTGAATCACTGTGTGAGGATAGTTGCTATGCTGCATACAAAAATAAATTGCCAGGTCTTCAACCTGCAGACTGCTGATGGTGAGAGTGAAATCTGTCCCAGATCCACTGCCTGTGAAGCGATCAGGGACTCCAGTGTACCGAGTGGATGCATAGTAGATCAGCAGTTTAGGAGTCTGACCTGGCTTCTGTTGGTACCAGGCTACATAATTACTCACACTCTGACTGGCCTTGCAGGACATGGTAACCCTGTCTCCTACTGATGCAGGCAGGGATTCAGGAGACTGGGTCATCACAATGCTCCCATGAATACCTGCAATCAGAGATGAATGATGAGTTTATACATATACACACAGTAAGTTCCTGATACAACTTTGAAATTTAAAATGTTTTTTTCTAATGGCATTATGACTGCTTGCTATTGGCTTCTTATAGGAAGTAGCTATTATATCCTCTATGTCTTTAAACTATGATTATTTCTCTACAAATGACTTACTTTGAAGATAATATTATACTTTTAAATTTCTCACCAGACACACAAAGCAGCAGGAATATGAAGACCTGTGTCTTTGACTTCATCTTGATGCTCCTGCCTGTCTGATGTATTTCCATTCTTACAGCAAAGTTCTGGTTTATAAACCAAGGACAGCTGGGCTGACCTGTAAGGACCTATGCAAAGCAGTCATCAAATAAGGAAGCAATTGTCTGGGCACTGGGGTGTGAGGGTTTCCAGCTTAAATAAATATCCAAAAATACCATCAAAGAGAATAAGTAAGCACTGTGAAGGAATATCAATGACCAACTCAGCTCTCAAACCACAAATGTCTATATGATCTCAGGACAGGCTTCTGCTCATGATCAAAGACCTATATAAACAGTTGAGTTTCATAGTAGTAGAAATACTATTGATTGACAGTCCTAATGAGAAAATAAAAATGCTGGGCAACAAGAGCAGAGGAAGAAATAGGAGAGTGAAAAGGACAAAAGAATAAAAACGAAAGGGAAAGGAACAAAAGAAGGTATGGGGAGGTGATAGAAGGGGAAAAAAGAGCCAGTGTCTTAGTTAAGGTTATAATTGCTGTGTTGAAAGATCATGAACAAAAGCAGCTTGAGAGGAAAGGGTTTCTTCTCACACTTCCAGATAACAGCCCATCACTGGTAGAATTGAAGGCTGGAATTCAAACAGGGTAGTAAACCAGGAGCAAAATTTCATGTAGAAGTCAGGGAGGAGTACTGCTTACTGGCTGATCCTTCTGGCCTGCTAAGCCTTATTTCTTTTAGAAATCAGGATCACCAACCTAGGTGTAGGCTTTTCCACACTGGACTGATTGAGCCTTGTTCCATTGATCATTAATTAAGAAAATTAATTAATAAAATTAACATGCCCACAGCCCGATTAAGTGAAGCCATTTTCTCTATTGAGGTTTCCTCCAAAGATGACTCTACCTTCTGTTATATTAACCTAAATACAAGTTGGGAGGGAGGATAAGTATGTTTTATAGATCATATATTTGAAAGAAGTCACTTTTATGAAACTCAATGTTGTATATAATAAATATACATGAGTAAACATGATTTTCAAAAGAAAAAAATATAGAAAGGGATCACAAGCTAAAGAGTTTGGAAGCTCTGTAGGAGTTCAATAAACCAAAAGATATAATTCCTTCTAGATCCTCCAAATGGGAAAGTAGGCTCCCTATAGCAGCTCATCAAGTCCAGTGTTAGAATTCTGACCTCCAGAACCATGAAATAATGAACTTCCCACATTTTAGCCACACATATTTTATAGTTATTGCAGAAGAAATAGAAAACTACTTAAGATATCTTTGCTATCTTTGCTTCATTTTGCTGTAAGGGCCTTTCATATCAATTGATATAAGAGACTATGGTGGTTTGTAGAAAACTGGCCCCAAAGATAAACACTTAGAGAGTGATACTAGTAGAAGGGATGACCTTGCTGGTGTAGGGGTGACTTTGTTGGAGGTAGTATATCTTTGGGCTTTAAGTTCTCAGATGTCCAATCCAGTCTCAGTGTCTCACTCTTCCTGCTGCCTACAAATCTGATTGTAAAATTCCCAACTTCTTCTCCAACACCATGATTTCCTGTGTTCAGCCATGATTTTTTCCACCATGATGATAAAGGACTAACTCTTTGCACTGTAAGCCATATTCAGTGAAATATTTCTGTATAAGAGTTGCTGCCTTTATGGTGGTGCTTCCCAGCAATAAAAACCCTAAGGCAGAGACATACATCCATTAATTTCCATTGATTCTGTAACTTCTCATCAGTTAACTGAGCATTTGGGCTCTCCAGTAGATGGAGTAAGTGTGCAGTTCCAAGGCTGGGTCCTAGATGGAGCTGGTAAAAACCTCAGAAGAGGTTTTTATCAAAGGCTGAAGCACTGTGGAGGGAAGGAGCCTGCTTCCAAGAGGTCAACCTTATCTTAGGGTACATGACTATCCTCTCTTTCAGGCCCATTGCATGCACTGTAGTTTTCCTTTTGAACTCTAATACATCTTGCTATGCCTTCTGTTTGTTACTGTTCTTAAATTCTTTTATTGAGGCTTCATCCAGCAGGGGATGGAGGCAGATGCAGAGACCCATATTCAAACATCAGATGGAGCTCAGAGAGCATTGTGGAACAGTGGGTTACAGACTTGAACAAACCGGAGGGGTCGAGGACACCACTAGAATATCTACAGAGCCAACTAACCTGGTCCCATGGTGGCTCAGAAACTGAACCACCAACCAAAGAACACAAAAGATATCCAATCACTGGAATGTGAGACAGCTAGTGTTTTATTACCAAAGGAAGTCACTTAACTAATCTTAAACTTTAAATCTGTATTTGAATCAATGTGTGTTCCTCCTTTATTTTGTCTATTTTACTAAACAGATAATTATCTATTTGTATTTCAGGCATAAAACATTACATTATTTCTGATAAACACTTCAAGTTTGACCAAAAATTTGCTAAGATACCATGATATGAGAGGATCCAACTATGTGGATTTAAAGAATTTCCCAATATTGAGGGCAAGTATATGGCTGATGAGTAACTGTCTCAGTCAGAGTCTACCAAGCTGTCCTGGGCTCTCTATCTTCACTAAAATTTACACATGTTTTGTGATAGCTGCAGTGAGTTGAGTGTGCATTCATGTCATATAGAGCTGCTCATTCAGTTCAGACATATGGAGAGCAAAGGCCCTAAAGATTAAAACGATTCATTCAGTTAAATATGTGTGCTATAGACAATACGTAGGGAAGATGCCAGAGTGGATGACAGTCTCATTATATGTATGGTTCTTAAAAGTAAAATATAGGTGCTTGGGAAAAATTCACAGAGTGTTCTTCCACTGGACCAGGTTTCAGTTACCAGTCCCCACGTGGAGGTTGATCACTGTGACTATAGTCCCAGAGGATACAAGGCTCTCTTTTAGCCTCCAAGCACATTGCACATACATGGCCCATAGATGTATAGACAGAAAAGCATTCATGTATGTAAAACTGAAGGTGAAATCTCAAATATTTTGTAAAAAAAGCAAAGCCGCCTTAGTTACTGCTTTCCACAAATCGTATTACCACAGTACATAGTAGGTGTGTTAGATTAGGCCACAAAGTTATGACACTGAAAACAACTTAAATTAACTTACAGCTTTGGAGTCAGGTAACTAGAATTTGATGACTTGAGATTCTTAGATGCAGCAACTTCTTTTCATAATCACCAAAGTGTATGGACACAAGAGAATGTCAATATCACATGGAAATTAGCGTGAGAGTTTACAGAGCTTAAGTCATCTTTTTTGCTCTAGTACAGAGTCTATTTTCAGACTCTGAATGACTACTCAATATCCATGACAAAAGGCAATGTTGGAAGGACCTTTCAATATTCATTCATAAAAAAATTAACAAAAAATTTACCCCTTCTTTATCTTGATTCACAGGTATGATTCTCTCCCCCCCCAAAAAAAAATAGAAAAGAAGATTGTCATGAGATCAAAGGCATCCTGGGCTAAAATCATGCCTTAGGCTAGCCAAAACTTCACTCAATAATACTGTCTTAAAATATCAGGAATAAATATTGTTTTATGTTTATCTCTCTGATGATCTCAATAAAATATTACCATCAGAAATGTTTTAAGTATGTGGAAGAAAGTCTCTGTGTATAAGAAACAAACTCTAAGATAATTAGAAGGTGGTAAGAATTGTGTCAAAGGTTTACTCTGGCTCTGCTATTTTTCAGTCCTCAAACTCAGTGTCTTTTTTCTTTTTTTGGAGGGGGATGAGACAGGGTTTCTCTGTGTAGCCCTGGCTGTCCTGGAACTCACTGTGTAGACCAGGCTGGCCTCGAACTCAGAAATCCTCCTGCCTCTGCTTCCCAAGTGCTGGGATTAAAGGTATGCATCACCATTGCCCGGCGACACTCAGTTTCTTTATTATCACCCAACCCTCTGAACTCACCAATTGTTCCAAAAATTTTATTAACAATATAACAAAGAACAATTTTTAAAAGATTGATTGCAAAAAGGAAATGTTTTGATTAACCTGATATATGTGTAAAAATATGTGTGTACATATATGCATACATTCATAATATACATCTACATGCAGATAAGAATGACATACAATTAAACAAAAAGTAAAAATCTATTCACCAGAAATTTCATGTGTAAGTCAAACATATTTTTTCCTCTTCTCCTCCTGCCTATGACAGTGTATTGGATCTATGAGAGAAAAAGAGAGAGAGAGAGAGAGAGAGAGAGAGAGAGAGAGAGAGAGAGAGAGAGAGAGAGAGAGAGAGAGAGAGAGAGAGATTTTTTCTCCTTGCCAAGGTTGTTGAAATTGAACATATTTGTGGACTTTGATTCACTAAGTACAGAATAAAAGGCCATTTTTAGTACTTGTTTCCACTTTTGTTTTGGTTCATCTGTTAGGAAAACTGCTGACTCTCTTAGGCTAGCTCTGCTGTGTGCTTTAATGGTAAAATTCATTGAAGATCATTGTTTTAGACAACTATTGCTATAATCAAACATCCTGGCAAAAAGAAAGTTTAAGAGGAAAGGCTTTATTTAATCTTACAATCTGCAGTTTATTTTCCATAACTGAGGAAAGTCAAGGAAAGAATTCAAGACAGAAACCTGGATGCAGGAACTTAAGCAGAAGCCATACAGGAAAACAACTTACTAGATTCTTCATCATAGCTTGCTCATCCTATCTTAAAATAACTCATGACCACCCCTTCAGAGTGAGTGGGACATGGCACTATCCACAGTGGTTTGGACCTTCACACATTAGTCATTAATCAAGAGAATGTCTGACACCCTTTCCTATAGGATAATCTCATGGGTAATTTATCTTAGTTGAGATTCCCACTTCTCAAATGATGTTAGCTTGTGTCAAAGTTCAAATTAAACTAACCAACACTTCTGATAGTTGTTGACTGAAAGATGTTTCTTTATATGTATTAGCAAAGGAAACTAAGAAAAGTGGTCATTCTCCTCTAAGGACTAATGGTCTTGCATACTTAATAACATCATGTCTCTGCTACTGTCTTAAGGTGGCAGAGCTCTGTGGACCCTGTCTCTTTACAGATTCAGATTTATTTAGAATCCTGAACTTTATTACAAAGAGCACAGGCTTCTTCTGGTGGTTTCCCTATAAATATACTCTACCATGTTTGCTTATTCTAAAGACACACAAACACATACACACACACACACACATACACAGAGAGAGAGAGACAGAGACAGAGAGACAGAGACAGAGAGACAGAGACAGAGACAGAGACAGAGAGAGGTTTCTTCCACAAACTGCTCTCACCAGGAACTTTGTACAGTGATACCTGTGAAGGCAGCAGCTCCCTTGAAAGCTTGAAATAAAAACTCACCTCCATCCTTGCTTTGACTGATTGGAAAAGGATCACTGTGTTAAAAGATCTATGTGACACAGTAACACAATTAGACACCATCACATATGTATGTATGAATGAATGAATGTATGTATGCATGCATGATGTGTGTGTGTGTGTGTGTGTGTGTGTGTGTTTCTCCATCTACATTAATTGAGAGTTTTGCTGGGTATAGTAGCCTGGGCTAGCATTTGTGTTCTCTTAGGATTTGTATCATGTCTGCCCAGGATCGTCTGTCTTTTATTGTCTCTGTCGAGAAGTCTGGTGTAATTCTGATAGGTCTGCCTTTGTATGTTAATTGACTTTTTCCCTTACTGCTTTTAATATTCTTTCTTTGTTTAGTGCATTTGCTGTTTTGATTATCATGTGACGGAAGGAATTTCTTTTCCAGTCCAATCTATTTGGAGTTCTGTAGCCTTCTTGTATGTTTATGGGCATTTATTTCTTTTGGTTAGGGAAGTTTCCTTCTATAATTTTGTTGAAGATATTTACTGGCCCTTTAAGTTGGGAATCTTTGCTCTCTTCTATACGTATTACCCTTAGGTTTGGTTTTCTCATTGTGTCCTTGATTTCCTTTATGATTTGGTTTAAGAATTTTTTGCATTTTGCATTTTCTTTGACTGTTTTGTTAATGTTTTCTATGGTATCTTGTGCACCTGAGATTCTCTCTTCTATATCTTCTATTCTGTTGGTGATGCTTGCATCTATGACTCCTGATCTCTTTCCTAGGTTTTCTATCTTCAGAGTCATCTCCCTTTGTGATTACTTTATTGCTTCTACTTCCGTTTTTAGATCTTGGATGGTTTTGTTCAATTCCTTTCCTTATTTGCTTGTGTTTTCCTGAACTTCTTTAAAGGAGTTTTGTTTCCTCTTTAAGGGCTTCTAGCTGTTTACCTGTGTTCTCCTGTATTTCTTTAAGGAAGTTATTGATGTCCTCCTTAAAGTCCTCTATTAGCATCATGAGATATGATTTTAAGTCCAAATCTTGCTTTTTTTGATGTGCTGGGGTATCCAGGACTTGCTGTGATGGGATAACTGGGTTCTGATGATGCCTTGTTGCTAGGGTTTTTGAGGTTGCCTTTCACCATCTAGTTATCTCTGGTGTTAGTTGGTCTTGCTGTCTCTTCCTGGAGATAGTCCCTCCTGTGGGTATGTAAACCTGTGTCAGCCCTCTTGGGAGACCAGCTCTTTCCTGACAGGACCTGCATACAGAGGGATGTGGAACAGTCTAGCTCTCAGATGCAGATGGCAACCTGAAGGATCCTGTCCCAGCTGCTCCACTGTTCTTTTGCCTTGTGAGATCCTGACTGGTCCTGCTTTGGACAGTTATTGGAGATAACTTGGTTATCTCACCTCTGATCCTGGGGGTGAGAGCACTCCTGGGAGAACAGCTCCCTCCTGGTGGGACCTGTGTACAGATTTGAGGAACAGCATTGGCTCCCAGGTACAGATTTAAATGTGCATTCCTAAATGAGATGTCTCACATCCTAAAACTCAGGGACACTCGGGGGCATTCATGAAAAAAAGAGACGAGATGAACATAAAGACAAGACATTGTGAAGGAGTGATTTGCAGCAGTGTCTTTTGGTAATGACTTGACCATTGTATACATGAGTAAATTCACTGTGGTTATTTGCACCAGGTTTGACCCATAACCATTTTCTCATGCAAGAAGAAGGGCCCATATGGTCTTATTCTTCAGTGAAGGCCTATGAGTAAGTAATGAATGTTGGAAAAGGCAAATGTGATTTTTGTGAGCAGTATAGCCCATATTCCAGAAAAGAATCAACAGTCATGAAATATCCACAATTAAACTCAGAAAACAAAAGAAAGAGCAGCAAATTCACAGCAGGAAGGTTTGAAGAAGAATGTTTCACCTGGAAATAAGGGAGGAAGAATGAAGCTATTGAGGGTGAAATACTCAAAATTCAGTACATACATGAACGAAAATATGAAATAAAAAAAGTAAATGCATGTTCTGAATTGTGCCCAGTCCCATATATGCAATTGTCAAACCATTAGCATTGGTAACTTATTCTAATTTTATGTAGAAAGAACTCTGTTTGCTGACTCAAATATGCCTGACCCTGCAGTCAACTCATTGTCCATAATACATGTAATCAATCTGCAATTTGGATCTTTCTCCAATAGGATTCAACAGCTATAATGACAGAAGTTGACTCCCAGAGTAGCAGGTTAGTAGACTGCATATGACCTAATCACATGACCCCTTAAAATATACATTTGGACCAAAAGAAAGATATATCAAAAAGACTCATGACATAAACAGTACTTAATGTTAGAGGAGTCTCCAATACCACATATCAACAGGATAAAAGAGCCATGATGCAAATAATAACAAGAAGAAGAAGAAGAAGAAGAAGAAGAAGAAGAAGAAGAAGAAGAAGAAGAAGAAGAAGAAGAAGAAGAAGAAGAAGAAGATTAAAAGATAGATTAACTGATATGTAGATATATGATAGATAGCTAGATTATAGATAGATAGATGATAGATAGATGATAGATAGATAGATAGATAGATAGATAGATAGATAGATAGATAGATAGATAGATAGATAGATAGATAGATAGATAGATAGATAGATAGATAGATAGATAGATATGCAGAGAGACAGACAGACAGACAGACAGACAGACAGACAGACAGACAGACAGGCAGGCAGGCAGGCAGGCAGGCAGGCAGGCAGGCAGGCAGGCAGGAAGGTCTGTAATGATGATGTAAATTATGCCTAACAGCCTTTCAGTTTAGACTTTAAGATATCCTGAGCAGAGATCCCTGCAACACCATTCCTACTTATGTAAGGTGGCCAGCTTGTGAATTGATGAACTTCTAAATTCATGGTTACTCAAAAATAATTGATAAACTACATGCTGTTAGGATACTCAGAGACTTATAAAGATGTTATCTTCTCGAGGAGCTCATGGCCTAAAATGTGACTGACATCCTACACATATGCATCAGTACATTATTGTGTTTTGTTCTCACCACCATAACCTGCCTATCTAAGATAGAAAGCAGTTTAAACCTGTTGCTCAACTAATAATAATAATAATAATAATAATAATAATAAGCTGGCCACTCTCTCATTGGTTGTTGCCATATCAAGTTGCCCACTGGGCAATTTCCTCATATCTTCCCATGAAGACATTCCTTTCAAGGATTGAAGAAAGCTATTTTCAGAATGAGGTTACTTCTGCATAACCTAGGTGCTAATGCTGTTGATCCCAGGTGATATCAGAGATGAGGAAGGCACTGTGTTAGACCTAGGGATCTGATGTATTCCATGTACATTCTGTTCACATATGAGATGAGCAGGATTTATCCTGTGTTGTGAAGCTAACTCATCTAGGAGAGGATCAAATACATCAAAGACTCTAAGTTATGATTAGCCAGATTTTTATTTTTATTTTTAGATTTTTGCCATTTAATATTTTTTCATACAGGACATACTGATTATAGGTGTCCCTCCCTCTACTATACCCAAGTCATCCCCATATGTCCTCCACTCCAGGTCTACTCCCTTTCTGTCTCTCGTCAGAAATGTGTAGGCTTCTGAGAGATATCAACAAAATGGCAAAATAAAATTTAATTAGATGAAGCAGAAATTATCATATTTAAAATTGACACAACAATCCAACAGGAGGAATAGAGTCCTAAGAGCAGGTACAAGAGTCAGAGACCTACTCATCCTCATACCCAAGAGTCCCATAAAAGTACTAAGCTCAAAGCTGTAATATTCAAAGCAGTTTATATATATATATACATATATATATATATATATATAATTTTATTTTTTCAGCAGTGTTTGCTTTTACAATTTCAGTGATCTCATCTGAACATTGTTTAGTTGATTCACAAGCCCTGTTTTCCTGTCTTCCACCCCTCTGGCTTTTACAATGTCCTCCAGATTCCCTGATCTCTGAGGGAAGTTATAAAAAATAAATGTAAACAATATAAAAGTAATGACAAATGTAACCCAGCCCAGAGTGTGTGAGTGTGTATGAAATGTGATAAACACCCTGACTAAATGAATGCCTCAATTTTGATTGGCTAAAATGTTACCACAAAAACAAAGTCCATAGTGTGTACATGGAGATGATAAGGCCGAGTGTCAAATAAGTAATGCTAAATGCCAGAGCTGAAAGAGACTTAAAAACCCTGGTCTGGCAAATGCTGTTTGCTCATTTCCTGATGGCCTAACAGAGACTCTTCTTGTTGAGACCAGCTCATCCCCGGAGCCAGGCCACTGCTACCAGAAGCCCAAACTCTGGACCAGGACTCTATCAGGGACCTGAAACACAGCAGGAAAGGCCACTGGCCTTGCCTGCACAGCCATCAGAGCCAGGGCAGGACATTTGCCAGCCCAGAGGAGTGAGTGTGTGAATGAATGCAATCCCACTTGCTTTCTATTTGTTTTATTGTTGCTTATGAATAAATAATACTATAGCCTGGTCCTCCAAGTCACAGGCACTCCCTATCTCTCACTCCCGGCTCCATCCCTCAACATTGGTTGGCTACTCCCATGAGCTCTGTGTCACTATTTCTCTGGTGTATTTTGCAGACAGGACAGAATGTTGGCTAAAGGTTTTATGACTGTGTTTTGTACATGTTTGTCTTTTGGTATTCTGCCCATTACTGCTTTCAATGGGTTCCATAAGTTTGATTTTGCTGTGTATTCATTTTCATTGAATCCTAGAAAGTTTTTAATTTCTTTATTTCTGTTTTGACCCATTCTTCAGTCAATCAGGAGATGTTGAGTTTGTACAATTTTGTAAGTTTCTGTTGTTTGTGCTGTTGTTGATATCTAGATTTAACGCATGGCATTCTAATAGGATGAAGGGATTTATTTCAATTTTCTTGTGTCTATTGAGACTTGATCTATTTATGTCTGAGCATGTGATCAATTTTGAAGAAAGTACCCTGAGGTGCAGAGAAAAAAGTATATTCTTTTGTGCTGTAGATGTTTGTTAGGTCTATTTGGTTTATACATTCCATTAGCTCCAGTATTTCTCTGGTTGATTTTTGTTGAATGACCTATCTATAGAAAGAGTAAGGTATTGAAGTACCCCACTATGAGTTTGAGAATCAATATGTGATTTAAGCTGCACTGGTGTTTCATATACAGATGTGTATGCCATTGTTTTGGAGGTATAGATCTTAATTGAAATGTCATCTTTTTGGATTTTTCCTTTAATGAGTATCTAGTCTTCATTATTTTTGTTTTTCTTTTTGTTTTGTTTATTGGTTTTATTTTGAAGTCTACTTCATTGGATATTCAAGTGACTACACCAGCTTGTTTTTTAAGACCATTTGCTTGGAATACCTTTTTCCAATCCTTTAGTCTGAGATGATATTCATTCTGGATGTTAAAGTGTGATTTTTGGATGCAACACAAAAATGAATTCTGTTTTTGCATACATTGTATATATTTCAACTGGGAAATTGTCTTTGATACTCAAGAGATATCAATAACCAATGATAGTTAATTCTTGTTATTTTGTTATTCCTCATGGTGGTGGTGGTGGTTGTAGTAACAGTGCTTATGGTAGTTTCAGTGGCAGTGTTTCTCTCTCTCTCTCTCTCTCTCTCTCTCTCTCTCTCTGTGTGTGTGTGTGTGTGTGTGTGTGTCTGTATCTGTGTATTTCCCTTCTTTTGATTTTGCTGGTGTGAAATTACTCATTTTCTTTGGTTTCATGGATGTAGTTAACCTCTTTAGATTAGTTTTCCTACTAGCACATTCTGAAGGGCTAGATTTGTAAATAAACATTGTTTAAATATTTTGTTTTCCATCTATATTGATTGAAAATCTTTCTGGGTAAGAAACTTGGACCAGGATCTGTGATCTCTTATACTCTGCAGGACATTTATTTGTAGAAGTACTTTTTGCTTTTAGAATCTCACTGAGAAGTCAGGCACAATTCTAATAGATCTGCTTGGTCTATTTCCCTTTTAGCTTCTAATATTCTTTCTTGATTCTGCTTGTTTGGCAATTTGACTAGTATGTGGCAAAGAGAATTTCTTTTCTGATCCAGTATATTTGGTGTTGTAAGCTTCTTTTGCCATTGTATCCATCTTCTTTAGGTTAAGAACATTTTCTTCTATGATTTTGCTAAAAATATTTTTTTGACTTTTGAGCCACATTTCTACTGTTTACTTTATTCTACTGTTCATGGATTTTGTCTTTTCATACTCTTCCAGAATGTTTTAGGTTGAAAATGTATTTTAGATTTAATATTTTTGTTGACTGATGTATTAGTTTCTACTAGTATATCTTCAATGACTGAGATTCTCTCTTCAATGTCATATATTCTGTTGGTGAAGCTTTCTTCTGTACTTTCTGTTCTAATTCCTATTACTTTTTCCATTCCGAAAATCCTTTCCACATGTATTTTCTTTATCAATTCTGTTTCCATTTTCAAATCTTGATTAGTTATAGTCATCAGGATTTTCATCTCTTGCAAATGAAATCAGATCTTCCTACAAACTAATGGAAACACTTGTTGAAATGGGTTGTACATGAGTCAGGACAGTAAGCAGTCCTTCAACTGCTTGCATTTTCTTAGATATACAATTTAAGGGATTTATTCATTTGCCTCAGTTTTCATTTGTGTTTTCCTGGCATTATTTGTGGGATTCATTGATTTCTGCATTAAGGACTTCTATTGTCCTTAATGCAGAATGTTAGAGTACTCAGGGCCTGCTCTGGTAGGAAAGTTTGGCTCTAGTGGAGATATTTTGTTCTGGCTCTTATTGTTCTGGTGTTGTTTGTTTGTTTGGGATTTTTGTTTTGTTTTGTTTTGGTTTGGCTTGTTTTATTTTTGGTATCTATGCATCTGGATTTGGGGTGATTACAGGTCTAGTGCTGACTTCTAGATTTGTCTTTCTTCCTTCCTTCCTTCCTTCCTTCCTTTCTTTCTTTCTTTCTTTCCTTCTTTCTTTCTTATTTTTCTTTTAATTTTTTTTGAGCATGACCCCAGCCAGTTCTGAGGTTGAGATGGGTTTATTTTTCCCCAAATCTGCTTAACTGCTTAATTACATGCAAGTAATAAGGTCAGTTCTAGGCTGAGGAATAAGCAATACAATAAACACAAATAGTCAAGGAACAAGTAAGGCAATAAACAAAGTCCAGTGATCATTCCTGTGATCACTATTTCTAAGGCCTTATCAGAATGACCAAGATATATGAGCCTACTTCTCTGTCCCAGCCCAAAGTCATATTCATGCCTGAAGCCTACTTCCCTGTTCTAGCCTAAAATTAGATTCCAGTTTGAACTTACTTCCTTGTCATGACCCCATAGATTTGTCTTTCTTGTGTGGGTGTATTATTCCTTAGTTTCTGTTTCCTCCCAGGATTATCAAAGAGTGTGATGACTGTTTGTTATAATGCTTTCCTTCTCAGCTAAAATGGTGTGTTCACAGGGAACTTCTGTTGATATTCAATGCTGAGATAGTGAAATAAGTTGTGGGAAGGAAGGTTAGAGGAAAATGTCTTGGCAATCCCTTGTGGATGTGATCAGAGAGGAAAGGAAGATCACAGAAGTTTTACTGCTACAGAGTTGAGGATGAGACTAGGATTGGACCTGAGGAATAGTAGGAGAGTTGTGGGTCTGCCTTCAAACTACTTACTGGCCTTTGGATTAACAAGGGATACCTGCTGGGTTTGGTGTCTAAAGCACAGCAACAAGTGTGGGGAGCAATGCTAGAAAGAGAAGATCTGTGAGATCCACAAGAGGTGAGAGGGGGCAGGGAAAATTGCCAAAGGTGTTGTGCTGCAGACCTGGAAATGAGACTTGGAGCAGTGGTGACTTTTATCTGAGGAAACAGAGAAAAAATAAGGTCTGCAGGAACCCTACCTGATTTTCTGGCTGGCAAAGCCTGGGGGTTAGTTTGCAGGTGTTGCTGAAATTTAGGGATGTTTCCTTGAACTGCTAGGCTGGTGTACTTCCAGTTAATGTATGCTGCTTCTGGAAGATGATCTAATGGGATGTGTTAAGGGAAGGAGTGTTGAGGAAACAGATCCAACTAGGGGTGATGTCAGAGGAAAAAGGGAGGCTGCAGCTGGTTGTCTGTGACAGAGATGAGGATGAGACTCCCAACATTTTATTTTTAAGCTACAGTTGTTCTTAGTCCCTATGGTCAGATTTGGAACTAAAGCCCCCATAAAGAGAAGAATTTTGAAGGTTAGTCACAACTACTTCATTCCTGTAGAGCTGAGTGAGATACTGACTAACTCCCTGGATACATAGCAATAAGTGGAGTTTACAGAACATAGTCTAAGCAGATAATCATTTCATAACAGTCTTATAATTCTGAGAAGGGGGCAAGGGCTAGAGGCTTCTGTTCTACAAAGTAAGAATTGGTGTCTAGCACCAATGGAGTTTTTCATAGCCATCACATAAGATAAGACAAGAATAGTGCATTCATGTGAAAAAGAACAGAAAGAGAGAAAGAGAGAGAGAGAGAGAGAGAGAGAGAGAGAGAGAGAGAGAGAGAGAGAGAGAGAGAGAGAGAGAG
Organism: Tokudaia muenninki; assembly: GCA_036184385.1. Lineage (NCBI taxonomy): Eukaryota > Metazoa > Chordata > Mammalia > Rodentia > Muridae > Tokudaia > Tokudaia muenninki. The sequence goes on from BTHS01000004.1 coordinate 89,877,388, forward strand.
AGAGGAAGCAAACAAAAACAGGAACAAAGGTTCTGGTAGTAATTTTCACATACAAAGCCTGAAACGCTGTGGGAAAGGCCTTTTACAGCATGCAAACTTTGAGTTCTATTTTAAAATACTTATTTTGTCTATGTAAATCAAATCTATCAAGTAAATAGTACTAAATTTTCAAAATTATTTAAATGGCTAATAATTTCATGACCTCACACTTTTGTCTTATTCTTTAAGGATATTCTGAAGATATTGAGATGACACAAATTCTATTTTATCTTACTGTCAACATTTAGAGAACTGATATTCATCTCTCACAACTCAAATCAGATCTTCCTACAAACTAATGGAAATACTTGTTGAAATAGGTTGTACATGAATCAGGACAGTCATGACACTTACTGATTTAAAAGATGTGTACTCTAGAGTTCTTGACAGTCTCAGTGGCAGTGGGCCAAGGGACATGTTTCATGATTCATGCTCAAAATCAGCAACATGGAGGCTCATGATGTTACAGTTCCCATGTATAAGGCACTATAGAATACTGTAGCATAAATTAAAACTGTCATACTTAGGTGGCTCAACTGCCATCATGTGTTACTTGGAACACCATAGAAAATTGTCTGAACTTGTATGAGAGGAAGAACAATAGATCAACCAAATACAGCTAAGTTTTATGCCCTATGGGAAACAAAGCTTAATAAGAAAAGTCTTAATGAGGCTTTCAACTTCACCATCATGGAAATACAGAGCTGAAGAATGGACCTTATCCAAATCTCTTCTAAAGGAATAAACATCACAAAACTCAAAGTATCAAAAACCTGTGTTCTTCTGATGATAGTTAGTGATTTCTAGATGATATTTTGAGGCTTACCAATTCTGTTCATTTTTAGCAATGAAATAGAAACTAAATCAAAAACATAAAACTCACTTCACCTGAATAGTTAATAAAAGGAAATCATGAAAATGACTAGAAATGATGGGGCGACTTTTAGAAAGAGTAAGCAGTATATGCTGCTGAAGGGACGGCAACCTGCTCCATCAGTAGGTATGTTCATGAACAAATGTAAATTTAATAGATATACTCCCACACTGATGTTTATTGCTACACTTTTCACAACAAAAAGAATTTAAATAAACCTAATGACTATCAACAGAAGAATGGATAAAAAAAGTGGCACATGTATGCAAGGAATAAAATTCAGGCATAGTAAAACTGGAAATTACACAAATGTGTCAAATTTTGCTCTAAGATTAAAAACATAGATTCATTTCAGAAAAGGCGCATAGTGCATTTGGGTAGAATACCTAATTTGCTCTGCTTGGGGACAGAGTTCAACCAATACCTAGGCCAAGTTGATTAGTACTATGCTTAAAACCTTCTATATTCTTGATAATTTTCTTACTATAGCTCCAGTAAATAACTGTGAAAGCCATTGAACAGGGTGGGTGAGGTTTTTAATTCTGGCACATGAATGAATTACTCAGGATATTTGAAAAGTCAAGGTTATATTGGGAAAATTAATGAAACCCTATTTAAAGATTTCAGAAAGAAGAAAAAAAGAGATTGTTTCAACATCTTCACTAGCCTTACAAGGAGAATCTTTTGACTACCTAGATGAGAATGCATAATTGACAACAGTTTGACTATAGACTACAAACTACAAAGACACAGATAAACCCCTCCAAGATTAAAGGTGTTGTGGGTGTAAATCACTACATTTGTATTAACATATTGAGCAGCAATAAGAAACTAATTAAAGACTATATATAGGAAAAATTTTCCTGAAAATTTTCCTCAGGATCACTATATTGTGATTTCATGTGCTTCATAGGTGGAAGCAGAAGCCCAAAGGAGATTCATATTGAAGAGGAGGATGAGAGGGCAGGAGGGTTTCAAGTTCTAGGTCACTAGAGAGTGATTTCCAGGTCAAATTTTTATATAAAGTAAGACTTAGCAATTTGCTATGAAAGACAATAGCAGAAAGTGAAAGAAGGCAAGAAGAGAATGTGTTCGCATTATGGAAGAAATTATTTGAAATAAAGATGTAAATAGTGGAGAAAGAAAAAAGAACATCCAATGTGATAAAGACCATGAATGAGCATCTGTGATGAACAGAGGGATACAGATCAGAAGTGAAGCAGTAAAAAACAGCTAAAGGAGGCTTAGATGTGTGACCTGTTGAAGAAGGATTTGTGAATTCATGAGCAAATAGACGTGAAACATAAAAAAAATACGGTCAATGTCAGTTTGTGCCTGCAATACAATTTAACAAACTTTATTTTTCAAAGTTTTGCCATTCTGAATGACTGATGAGTGCTTCTTGTAAGTTTAAATTGACTGTTTCATCATTCAATTGAACATAAAAAGTACCTGAAAAATAGAATAAGTTAGGTCTTTATTAAATAAGTAAATTGATAAGTTAGAAAGCATACATACATGATGGGGCAAAGAAACAGATCATTTTAAAAAATCTGTCTCACAGTTTCACCCTTTTTGGGAACAAGTTTAATAAAAATGTACAGTTGAGATGTCTGTGGAAAAACAGTCCAGAAACTGAGCCTCAGTGACCTGCAATCCCAGAAGGTTTTTGTTTAGACCTGGAGCATTGTGGGAGGAATCATTTTACTCTGCTACCAGTAGAAGGTTGCAGCAGCAGCAGCCTCCACAGGATGGATGGTGAAGATGAAGTCTGTCCCTGACCCACTGCCACTGAACAGGGCAGGGGCCCCAGATGCTAGGATAAATGCCAAAGAGATCAGGAGATTTGGAGGATGTCCCAGTTTCTGCTGGTACCAATGCATATAAGCATTGACATATTCAGTGACAATCTTGCTGGTCTTGCAGATGATGGTGGCCTTCTGCCCAAAAGACATGACCAAAGAAGTTGGAGACTGGGTCTGCACAATGTCACCAGTGGATCCTTCAATGATAAACATCCCTTGCTGTCACAGATATACTAAAATCACTCCAATGTAAACCCATTATGTATGTGGAATCTATAACAGCAAACTTGAGCTACAGTATGAGAAGTCATAAACAAAAGGGAAACTTAAAACCAATTAAATGCCAAAATTTCAATGATTAGGATGCCAAAGTATGAAAAACAGCAATGACCACAGGGGATATGTCCAATACCATCATTCCCTCACCTTGAAGCCAGAGCATCAGTACCCACAAACCAAGAGCAGAACCCATCTCTGAGAGCTGGACTCTAAGCTGCCTCTTGGGCAGTGGCAAGCTGCCTTTTAAGATGTTCAGTAGATTCTGCACTGTGGCTAATGTCTCAATATGCATATTGGCTTAGGAAGCTGGGTTGGTGTTCATAGGGGCACCTGCTCTTCAATTACCCTATGACAGTTAGGATTAGCAAAGAATTCCCTAGAGAATTTTAAGACTAACCACAGATTAGCTGGGTTTGGTGGCTCTTTCCTAAGTATTTTCCTTCTGTATGGTACCTGAACTGGTGACGTTGACAAGGGGTGAACATTGTATACAATGCAAGGGAAAATCAGATGTCTCTGCTTCCAGAAATTTGACAGGGAGAAAGAACTTAGATCCTGATATCCTGACATAGTATCATAGTTCAAGGGACATGATGAAGCTCAGTAAACCACTCTCAAGGCCTGACTGTTCTACATTACAGCTTGACTGTCTCCAGAAGGCCCAGAGAGCAGAACTTCCAAACTGAGCCAACGTTGTGATCAATGTCCTATTTTTCCTGAGATGAAAACTGAGATGACCACAAAGGGCTTCACCCTTTCAAAGCAATTCAGAGCAATAGATAGTTAAATTCTTACACAATACAACTGAATACTAACAACACATATGTTACTTGATTTTGGTGAGTTAATGAATTTCAATGTTGCTTTTCTAGTTCTTTCCAATATGGTGTTTTGTTACACTTCTACTAATATGTTCTTAGATCTAGCTTGCAACAATTCTAGAAGGTGAGAGAGGAAATGTTAATTGTGGAAACTGATCTTTCTCTCTTTTTTCTTTGTCTGTAGGCAAGAGAGTGAGACAGACAGTTTGGGGAGAAATATAAGATTTCACAATACCCCCCAACGATACTAAGGATTTCACTTGAATCTTTTGCAAAAGTTTCTCTTCTATCTATGATTATATTAATTTGGGTCTTTTTCCATCTCAGGGTTAGTTTGCACTCTGTTGTCTTCTATATTTCAAAGAACGATCTCTTTGAATAGTTTTATATATGATTTCTATTGTTATTTGATAGTCCATTTCATTCATTTCTGCCTTAATATTTACGACTTCTTTCCATTTACTGCTTTGGTTTTGGTTTGCCCTTGTTCTAGGACCTGAGGCAAGTCACTGGGTCTTTATTTGACATCTCTCTGAATTTGGTCATTTAATTGAGTTCTTTAGACATTCAACACCATATAATTTCCTCTCAACTTCACCTAACTGTATTGCAAAGATGCTAGGATGCTGTTTTGTCATTTTCATCTGATTCTAGGAATTATTTGCTTTTCTCCATGACTTCTCAATAAATCAACGGTAATGCAAGAGGCTACTCTGCTTTCCCCAATCAATTATGTAGTTCCTGTAATTTCTCTCTGAACTAGTTTCTAGTTTCGTTTAGATTCTCTTATTCTTGTTAAGATTTACTTTGTGGCTTAGAACAGAATCTTTTCTTTAGATGCTTCAATGGTCTGCAAAGAATGATCTATAGTATATATGATTGATGTGATATAATTCAGATGTCTGTTTTGTCCATTCATTTCTCCTGTAGTATAATTCTAAAGTTTCTTTGGTGATTTTGATTTTCAATCAACAGATGAGAGTGGTGTGTTGAAATTACTCTCTGCTGTCTTATCTTGGTATAACTGACCATCTATGTGCATTGTATCTATGTTTATTTGTTTTAATTGAAGCCTCATAATTTGGTGTGCATGCATTTGTAATTTTTATGTACTTTGAGTGACTCAACTTTATTGCTTTCTTTATTTGTTAGTAGCAGTATTGGTTTGGATTCTGCTTTACCACGTATCAACAGAGCTGAACCAGGTTGGTTTAGGCTCCAACTCTCCTAGTAGATTTCCTTCATCATTTAACTCTCTTCATGTGGAACATCATTAACAGCAAGGTTTGTTTCTTGGGAAAAAAAACTGTTGAATATAGTTTTTAATTCTAGTTCAATAATGTGTGTATCTTTATAGCTGAATTGAGGTCATATAAGGTTAAGAAATGATAGGTTGTTTGGTATGTTCTGTGGCTGAATTAATAATACAAAAGCTACTTCTTCTCTTTCTAATACATAGAGATTGAATATATATATATATATATATATATATATATATATATATATATATATACACATATCCCTTTTGATTCTCAGAACTGGTACCTTTTCTAGGGCCTGCTTTAACTGAATCAAAACATATTGGGCCATTGCCCCCCCATATCAGGATGTTAATTCTTGCTGCCTAAGTATCAATTACTAAGAGATATAACAGGTGATCTACTTCTCTCTATCTAGTCACTCATGACTGAGAGAAAACATAACTGTCAGGAAGCCTCTGACTTTTTTGAGAGATTGGTGAACAGAAAGGAACAGATGACCTGATTCCATCCTTGCTCAGTGTTGCAGTTCCCTCTAATACCATTAAGTGCAAATCTTTTTCTAAAGACTGTTAAAATTGAATTTTATATTTTCTCTTAATTATTAACTTATACTTCCATCATTTCCCCCTCTTTATTCCTTCCTCTGACGCCTCTTGGTCACTTTCAAATTCATGACTATTTTTCATTAATTATTCTTACAAATACACACACAAAACATGTATCTATAAGCCCCCTTCCCTCCCTCTTTTCCCCATTCAACAACCTCTCGCTTCTCTGTCTTGGCATACCCCTACATCCAGTCTTTCCAGGACCAGGGGTCTCTCCTTCCATCTTCTTGGAAATCTATTCATATACGAATTGTGTCTAGGGTATTCCTAGATCCTTTGTTAATATCCCCTTATCAGTGGCTGCATACCATGTGTGTTCTTTTGTGATTGGGTTACCTCACTAAGGATGATATTTTCAAGTTCTGACCATTTGCCTAGGAATTTCGTGAATTCATTGTTTTTAATTGCAGAGTAGTATTCCATTGTGTAAATATACCACATCTTCTGAATCCATTCCTCCATTGAGGGACATTTGGGTTCTTTCCAGCTTCTGGCTATTATAAATAAGGATGCTATGAACATAATGGAACATGTGTCCTTATTGCATGCAGGTAAAGCCTCTGGGTATATGCCCAGGAGTGGTATAGCTGGATCCTCCGGGAGTGTCATGCCCAGTTTTCTGAGGAAATGCCAGACAGCTTTCCAGAGTGGTTGTACCAGCTTGCAATCCCACCAGCAGTGGAGGAGTGTTCCTCTTTCTCCAAATCCACGCCAACAACTGCTGTCTCCTGTGTTTTTGATCTTAGCCATTCTGACTGGTGTGAGATGGAATCTCAGGGTTGTTTTGATTTGCATTTCCCTAATGACTAAGGATAATGAACATCTCTTTAGGTGCTTCTCAGCCATTAGATATTCTTCAGGTGAGAACTCTTTGTTTAGCTCTGTACCACATTTTTTAATAGGGTTACTTGCCTCTCTGGAGTTTAATTTCTTGAGTTCTTTGTATATATTGGATATTAGCCCTCTGTTGGATGTAGGGCTGGTAAAGATCATTTCCCAGTTAGTTGGTTGCCACTTTGTATTTTTGAAAGTGTCTTTTGCCTTGCAAAAAGTTTGTAATTTAATGAGGTCCCATTTGTCAATTCTTGATCTTAGAGCATAAGCTATTGGAGTTCTATTCAGGAAATTCTCCCCTGTACCCATATGTTTAAGGTTCTTCCCTAGTTTCCTTTCTATTAGTTTCAGTGTGTCTAGTTTTATGTGGAGGTCCTTGATCCACTTGGAATTGAGCTTAGTGCAAGGAGATAAGAATGGGTCAATTTGCATTCTTCTGCATGTTGACCTCCAGTTGAGCCAGCACCATTTGTTGAAAAGGCTATCTTTTTTCCACTGGATGGTTTTAGCTCCTTTGTCAAAGATCAAGTGACCATAGGAGTGTGGATTCATTTCTGGGTCTTCAATTCTGTTCCATTGATCTACATATCTGTCACTGTACCAATACCATGCAGTTTTTAACACTATTGCTCTGTAGTACAGCTTGAGGTCCAGGATATTGATTCCCCCAGAAGTTCTTTTACTGTTGAGTATAGATTTAGCTATCCTGGGTTTATTGTTATTCCATATGAATTTTTGAGTTGCTCTTTCTAACTCTATGAAGAATTGAGTTGGGATTTTGATGGGGATTGCATTGAATCTGTATATTGCTTTTGGCAAGATGGTCATTTTAACTATATTAATCCTGCCAATCCATGAGCATGGCAGATTTTTCCATCTTCTGGGGTCTTCTTCAATTTCTTTCTTCAGAGACTTGAAGTTCTTGTCATACAGATCTTTCACTTGTTTGGTTAGAGTCACACCAAGATACTTTATATGGTTTGTGGCTATTGTGAAGGGTATCATTTCTCTTACGTCTTTCTCAGCCTGCTTATCCTTTGAGTATAGGAAGGCTACTGACTTGCTTGAGTTGATTTTATATCCGGCCACTTTGCTGAAGTTGTTTATCAGCTGTAGGAGTTCTCTGGTGGAGTTCTTTGGGTCGCTTAAGTATACTATCATATCGTCTGCAAATAGTGATATTTTGACTTCTTCCTTTCCAATTTGTATCCCTTTGACCTCTTTTTCTTTAAGCAATTTTTGTGTTGCCTCCCTAGGGGCATCCGTCTGTTGACCCATATTCTTCTGCATTTCTTTATGCAATTTTTGTGATTTCTTTGAAAGTGCATCTAACCATTGATTCATTTCTTTAAGCGATTTTTGTGTTGTCTCCTTGTGGGCCTCCATCTGTTGATCCATGTTCTCCAGAATTTCTCTAAGCAATTTTTGTGTTTCCTTTGTAAGGGATTCTAACCGTTGATTCATGGTCTCCTGTAATTCTTTATTAGATTTATTTGTGTCCTTCTTGTGATCTTCTAATAGCATCATTAGAAGTGATTTTAAATCCAGATCTTGTCTTTCGGGTGTAGTGGGGTATCCAGGACTTGCTGCTGTTGGAGAGTTGGGTTCGGATGGTGCCATATTACTTTGATTTCTGTTAGTAACATTCCTATGTTTGCCTTTTGCCATCTGGTTACCTCTGGTGTTAGTTGGTCCTGCTGTCACTGGCTGTTGGTTGGACCTCCTGTGAGCCTGCAAAGCTATTTCTGGCCCCCTGGATTACTGGGATTCCCATGGCACCGATTTCTGGGACCTGCCCTGCTCCTGAGTGACTTTGTAGCCCTGATGTGCCTTTCCCCAAGTGATGTTATATTGGGGAGTCCCTGCACATCCAAAGGCTCAGTGTAGTGGATTCCTGGAGCAGAGGTTGCCAAAGGGAGGCTGGTAGGCTCCTGCCCTGTGCAGGGGTGTGTGATCTCTCCCGGGGGGGGAGAGGGGGCGTCCCTCTGCAGGGCAGAAGTCCCACAGCAGGGCTGGCATGTCGATTATTGCAGACCTTCCCAGCTCTTGAGAGCAGGGCACACACAAAATGCCTGAAACCCAGTCTGTCTCTGAGCCTGGCGGTCCCAGCTGCCCTGGTGCTTGAGCAAAGATGGTGGAGTGCACTCTGCACTCTCTCGGTGGTGCAGGTCATCCTGCAGGGGGGGGTGGCCCACAGCAAAGTTGGCGCCCAGACGACCACAGCGCTGTCCCGTTCTTGGGAGCAATGGAAGCCCCAACAGGCCATGTCCCAAGCGATGTTATACTGGGGGGAACCTGGGTACCCGTCACCTCAGTGCAGTCGATACTGGAACAGAGGTCGCCAAAGGGAAGCTGGTAGGCTCCCGCCCAGTGCGGGGGGGGTCCCTCTACAAGGCAGAAGTCCCACAGCAGAGCTGGCGTGCTGGTTACTGCAGATTTGCCCAGCTCTTGGAGCAGGTTACACACAAGCTGCCTGAGACCCAAGTGATATTTTGCCTGTCTGTCTCTGAGCCTGGGGTCACCCCCTTCTTTTTCTTGATAATACTCCTTGAATGTATGGTATGTTTTCAGGGCTGACCAGATAACTAATTGTTGTGCTCCTCCCTAGGGAAGATAATTTCTTCTTCTCTCTTCATTATCAGTTAACCAGTAGTTTTTCATGTAAAGTTGAGGTTTTATGGTTCTGCCCTTATCCGACTTGGCAAGCATATTGTTCTCCATGTTTAGAACCTGTTTTGATAATAAAGATAGTGAGACTTCATGAGTATGGATTCTGACATTTCTATGAGACAAAATCTCACTGCAGATTTTCATGTTTCTACAGATTCCACAATCTTTTCACCCCTTTTCCAAAATTATTACTGATCCTTAGGTAGGGGAGTCTTTTCATAGATATATCAGTTGGGATGAAGCTCCACAACTTCGCATTTTGCTCAGTTATGGTTTTCAGTAAAAGTCTTCATCTATTGCAAAGAGAAGTTGTCTGTATAGGCAGTGAATACTATGTTATCTTTGGATATAAAGACAAATATTTACAATTTAGAAAGAGATTATGCTGTCTTAGCAAATTGGTGATTACAGGCTCTTCTCCAATATAAATAACTTTATTATTCCTGGTTTGTTGACTAGTTCTAGGCATGATTTTCCACTTCTTGTTTTGAAATGTTAGCTAGAATTCTAACAAAAGCCTTGTTACCTTCCTGACAGATTCCCTTAGTAGGGGCCCAAAGGAGGATGTTAGGCACATAGTGTAAGACACTAGCATAAGAGTAAGAGTATTCATATAGATTCATTTATGGTGCCTCTCCACAGTGAGAGCTGTATAGGAACCCATAGAAAATACAATCCAGATGAATCAAGTCACCTAGTTTGAAAGGTCCTCAAAGAAAAAGAGATATGAAGATTCAGAAAGTAAGAGCATACAGGAGAAGGCATCTATTAAACCTAAGATTGTGAACCATTTAGTTTAATTGGAGGGTGTTGACAATGGATAGAGATGGGAGCTACGAGGTGGATCAAGACCATGGTATGGTTAATGAAAATGGCCTGTACTGACCTCCATTCCTCATTGGTCTTTTGAAATCTTTTGAACTCTGGATGTTACAGAATCTGTTTTACTATTTCTAGACCTTGTAGCTTTAAGTTGTCTATCATAACTTCCTATCCATTATAAGCTTCCAATATTGAAAAATAATGTGTTTGATTATGGAAGAAGTGGGGTGCTTGAGATGAATCTGGACTGGTATGGTGCAGTGGTAAACATGCTGGAAAATTTTCTCTGAGTCACCAAAGATCTGAATTGTTTTCTGTTTCAATGAATGGCAAGTAAATAACATCACATGCAGCCATGAGAATAATAGTTGTATTTGTTTTAGACAAGGATGTCTCTTCCTGGAAGAGTTGAGCTCTTTGATCTCTCATAGTGTACTAAGGGACAGAGAAGGCTCAGAGTGGAGGCTCAGTACTCTAACTTTGGATTGTAGAAGGAGGTTTATCTCCATTCTCTGAAGCTCCTCAGTGGTCATGGAAGTCTGAGCATTAAATACTAGCAAGGACAACCTTAGGAACTGTCAGCTCATTGCAGCTTCCCTGGCTTGCACAGGAAGTCTTTATCAAAACTCTACATTTGTCTTTAAACATATTAGCTTGGCATGGAACCATGAGAATAATAATGGTAATTTTTTAGACAAGAATGTCTCTTCCTAGCAGAGGAGTTGAGCTGTCTTGTCTTTCACAGCTTACTAAGAGAAAGAAAAGGCTCAGACTAGAGAAACAAACTGTACTTTAGCTGTGGCTTCTAGATGTAGGTTTATCTCCTTTCTCTAAAGCCCCTAATTAACTTCAGAGACCATTCAGGGATCCATAGAGATGTGTGACTATGAGACCACTACAAGATCTGTCACCTTTTCCTTATTTCTCCTTTCTTTTTGCTGCATCCCCTCTTTATATCTAATATAAAAAACCAAGACAGTGATTGTCAAATTATCTATAGTATATTCTAATGCAATTACTAGTTTTTGCGGCATTCTCCTAATGAATGATCCTGAAGCACTTATAGATCTCCTTTTGAATAAGTTCCTCTGATATAAATTCTAAAATCAGAGAGAAGTGTTGGATTAATACATCTCACCTTTTCAAGTAAGGCTACAGGATTTTTCATAAGATGTTGTGTGACAGGATTTTTTATGATGAAACACACCTTTATGCATCCCACACAGGGAGTCCATAAAAGGCCAAAGTACAGATATCACCATAATCCAACATTATGAATCAATGAACTTTATTGGTGTTATGCACAGGAGTTTGGGTTAGGGATTGCATACAGGAGAAGAAACGACTCAAAGACATCTATATCACCAAAGACTACTCCCACATGATAACATTTCAGAAATGCTGATAACTGGTACACATTGCACAGCCTGAAGGGAGTTCAATAGTTTGAATAGTGTTCTAAGTGGCTAAGTTATTCTAAACCTCTTCTAGGCAGATCAACTGCCTGCTGCTTCTTTCAAGCAGTGTTGGGGTCCAACCTCGACACAGGATAGGAGTTCTCAACTGGAAGCAGGGATATCTGGAAGGTGCATAATAAATATACACAGACTACTTTTTGGGTACAAGCTGACAGGCAATTTGTCAAGGTTTAAAATTTTTCTTCTCTCTCATTCTCTGCTCGCTTTCTCTCTTGCTCATTTGCTTGCAGCTTGAGGCTGCACACATTTTGCATTCTCTTGCACACTCTGCTTTTCTCCTGTGAGCTTTTCTTTTCTTATACTCTCACACTCATACACATCTCTGTGCATTTCCCTTTCAAGCACATACACACTCTCTTTACACATATCTCACATATATACCACATGCACTCTCCTTTCACTCACACACACACATTCTTCACACACACCTCAGATTCTCTCTTCACTCACTCTTCACATGCCCTTCTCATGCTCTCCTGCTTTCTTCTTGCCCCAGTCTTTTATTGATACTCCAAAAGCAGATAAAAAAGACATTGTATAATCGTTGCCAAATCAAATTCTAAAGAATAACCACATCCCACAAAGAATCAAGAATTACAATTTGTTCCTCAAAGCTTCAAGCTACCCTATTCCTAGGCCTATAGCCAAAATAATGATAATTGCAAACTTATCATTATTTAAACTTTAACTTATTATACTTCAGAGCTCAGATCTCTGAGGCCAGCTACTTGCATTTTCTTGTGAAGCTGTAATGATTAATGATATAGGCAAAGCTGCCAGGCAGTGGCCAGAAAGAATCAAGTTAACCCTTAAATCAGTAGTTCTCCTAGCTTTTTTGCTTCTACACATTCCACACAATGACTCTCCTAAGAGTCCCAGTGTTTTGACTTAGTTTTACTAATATAAGATTTTACATATTCTATACTTTCTTATCCAGGAACCACTCTCAAATGTTATGCAAAACTTATTTCATAACTTTAATAATTTTTTTCTTTCTTTGGGGTCTCAATGTTGGCTCAAATTCATTTTCTAATAATTTCATCAAAATTTCTTGGCAAGTCAAGCACTGATCTACAACTACCATAGTGTAGTTGTTACATTGTTCCTAAGATGAGAACACACAGCATGCACTAGGCCATTAGGACTGTGCTGTGCTGTGCCCCATGCCTCAATTTTTAATTGTTTAAGAATCGTTACATCAGGGAACATCTAGTTTCACAGAATTTACCAGAGCAGAAGGAGAAAGAAGTAAGAAAATCAGATATTATAGAATAACTATGCACGCCAAAGCCAACTGAAAAGCAGTCATGCACAAATGAAATCTATACAGCCATTGTCCAGGGCTAAGGTTAGGAGAAATGGGAACAGCTGTTGTTACAAAGAGCTACCTCGGGCTACTGTGATATCTCCATCTAGGCCTACTGCAGGCAGTCCCTTATTTCAGATGGCGGGTCCATTGGAGGGATGTGTCTCCTGATTCTCAGGGTCCCAGACACCATCCTTTTCTACACAGAGTTTCCAGGTCTTCTGAGGTATCTCCATCCTGGCCTACTGCAGGCAGTCCCTATCATTGTTTGTTATCCCCAGCAAAGTAGCTTGTCTGGTTTTGGTGTTTTAATTGAAGCTTGATTTGTTTATTCTGGGAGGGAAGAGCCTAGTAAATCTGTTTACTAGGGTAGAGTCATCTGAAAGTCTTCTAAAATAAGGATTTTTCTGATTTAAATCCTTCAAGAAAGGGGGATTTGTACTCTGGTGGACAAAATTCACTTGCCATCTCCATTAAAAGAAAAGTTAAGCTGGGTGAGCACTTAATAGTGATTGACTAAATGAATTGGCCCTCAGATTGAATCTAGAAATAATAGGTAGGACGGCTTGGGAAGAGCAAATGAAGGATTCCTGTCTGTTATTTTCTCAGAGGGGTGTTTATACACCACAGATATAGTACTGGGGGGAACTAGAAAGGTAGATTCCATGTAACAGTGTCTAGAGAAGTTTGAATCTTCCTAGAAGATTTTACGCACACACACATACACACACACACACACACACACACACACACACACACAAACATATTGGAGATGTCGGACTATGTCCCAAATAAAGTTTTACAGATGGCCATATTTCTCTATTTTCCAGGTTATAGCCAGGAAAAGCCAAAGTACATGAAAATACTAAGACAATACTTACTAATTGATGGTACAAGGAGTCTTATTGTCTCAGCAGGCCAGAGAATACAAGGTAATGAGGGTTCATTGACCATCTGAAAATAAGATGTTATTAACATCTGTCTTTCAAATCTAATGATTGCTGAACTAATTAAGTCTTGAGTGCAAGGCAATCACCACTCATGGTCAGGTAGGATCAAGTAAACAGGAATAGCTGTTCTCACCTGCACCAAACTTGTGATTCTTTCTACCTGTGCTCCATCTTTATGTTTTCTCTATGTTTAGGGCTGACTGACTGCCTCATATATTGGGCTCTAGGCCAATTCATAAATTCTTGAAGCTGGAAAATGGCATCTGGTGCTAGAGGCTCTTCGTTAAGATCTCTATTGCTTTAAAGAGACACCACGATCAGGGCAACTCTTATAAAGGAAATAATTTAATTGTGGTTGTCTTACAGTTCAGATGTTTAGTCCATTATTGTCATTGCAGGAAGCATGGTAGTTCTATGTAAGTTCTACATCTGGATTGGCAGGTAGCACAAAGATGGTGAATGAGCCACTGGGGCTATGCTGAGATTCTGAATCCTCAAAGCTCACCACTTGTGACACATGTCCTGAAATAATGCCACATGTGCTCCAACAAGGCCACCTGTCTTAATGCACTCAATTGAAGTCACTCCTTATTAGCCAGTGGGGACATTTTATTCAAACCACTGAAATAGGAATATTAGTTTAAGGGTGATAATAGTCTGTGGCGAGGGGTTTGTCTTTTGTCATCATATGCCTGTCCTTATTAGATGCAGAAGTTCTTTATGGTCCTATCTGTCCATCTCCTCGGAGTAAAGATCTATAAGTTTATCTAAACAGAATACCAGGAAAGTAAACCAATTGTTCTACATATTTAGGTAAAAAGACAATATAATTTAATAACCTCTTATCAAGTACAAAGACACCTTTTGGTCTATTACCAGTCGGGAAAAGCAGTCTTGTTTGAAGGTCTTCTCAAGGAATGATGCAGGCTATGGAATGTTTCTAGTTTTGTGTCCAGGTTTCAGTAAAAGAGATATTTTCATTTGTGTTTCCTTGCTCTATTTTTATGACTCAAAGACAAAAAAATTAATAAGTAAATCTGTTATGAAAAACTTAATTTAGAACAGACCCAGAGATTGAAACATTGGAACCAAACCCTAAAGATAATTTTGGAATATTTCTAAGAAACTGTAGCAAGATGTTTGTGAGTGTAAACTAATAAAATCCATTAAAAAATAATAAAAGCCCTGGAATGAGAATGTAAGCCTACATCTGTGAGGCTAGCCCACCATTATCTACTCAATGCTCTTTTGAGTTTAAATGAGTAATCTCAAAGCTTGCATTAAGCCATTGTCCTAGGGCAAAGCAGTTAGTCAATGTATAAAGGTACCTAATTAAGAAATCTAATTAAGAATTAGATCAGGGGACCTAGTGCTTTCTGCTGTTGCAGAAGATCCCAAATTGGTTCTTAGCACCCACACCAACTAGTTTAAGCATCTTGTAACTCTAACTCAATGGAATCTGATGCCTCTTTATGACTCCTATGGGCACACATTCATGAATGCAGACACAATTTAAAATAGAATATATAATTAAAGGGAAAGATATAGTACAACAGACTGTCAAGATTGATCAGCTGGTACCAGGAAAGGCACTTACAGCAAAGACTAATGACCTGTGTTCTATTCCAGATGCACCTGATAGAACAAAAATAACTAACTCCTATAGATTATCCTCTGAGCTAGACACACACACACACACACACTACAACACACACACACCACAACACATCACAATCAATATATTTAGTTAACATTATGTTTCTAGTAATGTAATTTATATTCATTAAGTTATTAATACAAAATATTTAAAAAATAAAACAATAAATCCTAAGTGATAAGAAAGTCAGAGGAAGAATGTGAGGGTGGGGGAATATGTGGGGCATAAAACCATGCAAAGAAGTTTGATAAGGTAGAGCAGATCAAGACACGGAGACTCAGTGGGCACACATCTGAAGCATAGGTGACTCCCAGTTCCCTGCAGTTCAAGTTCCCTGACTTGAAACATATGCCATGCTTTTCACATAAGAGACATGACCTGTGGTCACATAGGCCCCAAACAGAGTTCTCCATGCTAATGAGGCCCAGAGGGCTTAGTCAGTAAGTTTCTCTTCCCAGACATTCCTCCCTGAAAAAGGTATTTAATCTCAGGCCCACCCTGAGAAGTGGGATATGGTTTTACACATCCATTTTCCACCATGAAAGTAAACTGTTTAGAACCTTGGACTGTCTCTTTTCACCAAGATCTGCCATGGGAAGCTATCCAGAGCCTAATCTCCATTAGAAGGTGTCTTTGCTCTCCCAGCCAAAACTTCCAGGAAGCCTGCTGCTGCCAAGCTAAGGACAATCATCTCTGTGAGACAAACTGGAGTTTGTCCCATCCTCTACCCCTGCACTGAGTTAGATGTTGTCCCCAGCATGCGACTCCCTGACTCTTCTCTACTCTTCTGGGACTCCTAGCAGCGCCTGGATGTCCAAGAGTCTGAGAGTCTATGGTCCCTGCCTTGTTGCAGGCCCAGGGACCCCTGAACCACCTCCACCTTTCCCAAGTCTCAGACTGTGCTTTTCCACCCCAGCACTTCTCTACAGTACAGCACCCTACTGCTTCCTCAGTGTGGGATAAGCACAGTCAAACTCCCGCTGTGAGTTCTGCCTCCCCAGGTGGCTGTGCCCAGTAGCTGAGCAGACATAGGCCAGCAAACCTACAGGAACAGGCAGACAAATGGTGAGGAGGATACAGGTAAAGAAGGGGACAATCATCCAAAATTAATATATGTTAATAAAAATTTAAATGACTAAGTAGCATTTAAGAAACAATCATAAAGGTTTTTATTTTGTTGGGAGATAGTTAAAGAATAAACCATATAGGATGGGACACACATGCATATCAGTGTATAAATGCTTGTTTCCCGAATATGCCTAGAGCTCTCTAGTGAGATATCAGAGAATGAGGGAAAGCTGAGAGTCTGAGCCACAGTAACAATCAACCCCAAGTTGTTTTTCTTAACCTGAGAACACTGTAGAAAGAAATACCTAATTCTGCTGACAGTAATACCTCCCAGCATCATGGGCCTCCATAGGAAAGATCATGAAGAGGAACTCTGACCCAAATCCACTGACACTGAACTTAACAGGGATTTCAGACTCTATATTAGATAATGTATAGAACAGGAGTTTGGGAAGCAGTCCTGATTTCTTTTACACACACACACACACACACACACACACACACACACACACACACCATTTTTCCCCTTTGTGCACTACTCTTTTTTTTATATAATATAAATATTCTTCATTTACATTTCAAATATTGTCCCCTTTTCTGGTCACCCCCTCCCGTGAAAGTCTCATAACCCATCTCCCCTCCACCTGTTCCACAATCACCCTTTTCCTGCTTCCCTGTCCCAGTATTCACCCACACTGCTGCATCGAGCCTTTCCAGGACCAAGGGCCACTCCTCCCTTTGATGTCCAACAAGGTCATCCTCTGCTGCCTATGTGTCTGAAGCCATGGGTAACTCTATGTGCACTCTCTGGTTGATGGTTTTGTCCATGGGAGCTCTGGGAGTACTGGGTGGCTCATATTGTTGTTCGTCCTATAACACTGCAAACCCCTTCAGCTCCATGGATCCTTTCTCTAGCTCCCCCATTGGTGACCCTGTGCTCAGTTCAATGGCTGCCTGAGAGTGTCCCCCTGCGTATTTGTCATGCACTAGCAGAGCCTACAAGGTGAGAGCTATATCCAGCTCTTGTCAGCAAGTACTTGTGGGCATAAATAATAGTATCTGGGTTTTGTAATTATATATGGGTAGTCTCTGGATGGTCTTTGCCTTAGACTCTGCTCCATACTTTGTCATTGTATCTCCTTCCATGGGAATTTTATTCCCCCTTCTAAGAAGGACCAGAATACTTGATTCTTCCTTCATCTTGAGCATCATTTGATATGTGAATTGTGTCTTGGGTATTCCAAGCTTCTGGGCTAATATCCACTTGTTAGTGAGTGATGAGGTTACCTCACTTAGGATGATATTTTCCAGTTCCACCAATTTGACAAAGAATTTAATGAATTCATTGTTTTTAATAGCTGAGTGGTATTCCATTGTGTAAATATACAAAATTTTCTGTATCCATTCCACTTTGGAGGGTTCTTTCCAGCTCCTGGCTATTGTAAATAGGACTACAATGAACATAGTGGAGCACATGGCCTTATTACATGCTGGAGAATTTTCTGGGTATATGTACAGGAATGGTATAACTCCTCCAGTAGTATTATGGCCAGTTTTCTGAGGACCCACCAAACTGATTTCCAGAATGATTGTATCAGCTTGCAATCTCATCAGAAGTGTAGAAGTGTTTCCCCTTCTCCACATCCTCGCCAGCACCTACTGTCTCCTGAGGTTTTGATCTTAGCCATTCTGACTGGGGTGAGGTGAAATCTCAGAGTTGTTTTGATTTGCATTTTCCTGATGACTAAGGATGTTGAACATTTCTTTAAGGGCTTCTCAACCATTCTATATTCCTCAGGTGAAAAATCTTTGTTTAGCTCTGTACCCCAATTTTTAATAGGGTTATTTGGTTCTCTGGAGACTAACTTCTTGAGTTCTTTGTATGTGTTGGATATTAGCCCTCTGTCGGATGTAGGATTGGTAAAGATCTTTTCTCAATTTGTTGATTGCCATTTTGTCCGATTGACAGTGTCCTTTGCCTTACAGAAAATTTGTTATTTTATGAGGTCCCATTTGTCAATTGTTAATCATAGAACATAAGCTATTGTTGTCCTGTTCAGGAAACTTTCCCTGTGCCCATGTGCTCAAGGCTCTCTGCACTTTCTTTTCTATTAGACTGGGTATGTCTGGTTTTATGTGGAGGTCCTTGATCCACTTGGACTTGAGCTTAGTACAAAGAGATAAGAATGGATGAATTTACATTCTTCTGCATGATAACCTCCAGTTGAACCAGCACGATTTGTTGATAAGACTATCTTTTTCCCCTGGATGGTTTTAGCTCCTTTGTCATGACCAAGTGACCTTAGCTGTGTGGATTCATTTCTGGGTCTTCAATTCTATTCCATTGATCTACCTGCCTGTTAATGTACAAATACCTTGTAGTTTTTAACACTATTGTTCTGTAGTGCTTATTGAGGTCTGGGATACTGATTCTGCCAGAAGTACTTTTAGTGTTGAAAACAGTTTTAGCTATCCTGGCATTTGTGTTGTTCAAGATGAATTTGAGAATTGCTCCTTCTAACTCTATGAAGAATTGAGTTGGGATTTTGATGGGGATTGCATTTAATCTGTAGATTGCTTCTGGCAAGATGGCCATTTTTACTATATTAATCCTACCAATGCATGAGCATGGGAGATCTTTCTATCTTCTGATATCTTTGATTTCTTTCTTCAGAGATTTGAAGTTCTTGTCATACAGATCTTTCACTTGTTTAGATAGAGTCACACCAAGATACTTATCTTGTCTGTGACTATTGTGAAGAGTGTCATTTCCCTAATTTCTTTCTCAACCTGTTTATCCTTTGAGTATAAGAAGGCTATTGATTTGTTTGAGTTAATTTTATATCCGGCCACTTTGCTGAAGTTGTTTATCAGCTGTAGGAGTTCTCTGGTGGAGTTTTTGGGGTCACTTAAGTATACTATCATATCATCTGCAAATAGTGATAGTTTGAATTCTTCCTTTCCAAATTGTATCCTTTGACCTCCTTTTCTTTTCTAATTTCTCTAGCTAGAACTTCAAGTACCATATTGAATAAATATGGAGATTGAGGGAAGCCTTGTCTAGTCCCCGATTTTAATGGGATTGCTTCAAGTTTTCTCCATTTAGTTTGATGTTGGCCGGATAATTTTTTTCCCTAATTTCTTTCTCAACCTGTATATCCTTTGAGTATAGGAAGGCTATTGATTTGTTTGAGTTAATTTTATATCCGGCCACTTTGCTGAAGTTGTTTATCAGCTGTAGGAGTTCTCTGGTGGAATTTTTGGGGTCACTTAAGTATACTATCATATCATCTGCAAATAGTGATAGTTTGAATTCTTCCTTTCCAAATTGTATCCTTTGACCTCCTTTTCTTTTCTAATTTCTCTAGCTAGAACTTCAAGTACCATATTGAATAAATATGGAGATTGAGGGAAGCCTTGTCTAGTCCCCGATTTTAATGGGATTGATTCAAGTTTTCTCCATTTAGTTTGATGTTGGCTACTGGTTTGCTTTATATTGCTTTTATTACATTTAGTTATGAGCCATGAATTCCTGAATTATCCAAGACCTTTTACATGAAGGAATGCTGAATTTTTTCAAATGCTTTTAGAGCATCTAATGAAAAGACCATGTGGGTTTTTTCTTTGAGTTTGTTTATGAAGTGAATTGTATTTACGGATTTCTGTATCTTGAACCATCCCTGCATACCTGGGATGAAGCATACTTGATCGCAATGAATGGTCTCTTTGATGTGTTCTTGAATTCAGCTGGCAAGAATTTTATCGAGTATTTATGCATTGATATTCATACGGAAAATTGGTTCTCTTTATTTGTTAGATATTAGTGTGATTTTGATATCAGTGTAATTGTGGCCTCATAGAATGAGTAGGGTAGTGTTCCTTCTGTTTCTATATTGTGAAATAGTATGAAAAGTATTGGTGCTAGTTCTTCTTTGAAGGTCTGATAGAATTCTGCACTAAAACCATCTAGTCCTGTGCTTTTTTTGGCTGGGAGATTTTTAAGGACTGCAATTATTTCTTTAGGAGTTATGGGACTGTTTAGATGATCTACCTGATCCTGATTTAACTTTGGTATTTGGTATCTGTCCAGAAAATTGTTCATTTCATCCAAATTTTCCAGTTGTGTTGAATATAGACTTTTGTAGTAGGATCTGATGATTTTTCAAATTTACTCAGTTTCTGTTGTTATATCTCCCTTTTCATTTCTGATTTTGTAAATTTGGATACTATCTCTGTGCCCTTTGGTTAGTCTGGCTAGAGGTTTATCTCTCTTGTTGAGTTTCACAATGAACCAGATCCTGGTTTTGTTAATTCTTTGTATAGTTCTTTTTGTTTCTACTTGGTTGATTTCAGCCCTGAGTTTGACGATTTTTTGCTGTCTAGTTCTCTTGGGTGTATTACCTTCTTTGTGTTCTAGAGCTTTCAGGTGTGCTCTTAAGCTGCTAGTGTATGATCTCTCCAGATTCCTTTTGGAGGTACTCAGAACTATGAGATTTCCTCTTTTGAAAGCACTGCTTTCACTGTGTCCCATAAATTTGGGTATGTTGTGCTTCAATTTCATTACATTCTAAAAAGTCTTTGATTTCTTTCCTTATTTCTTCCTTGACCAAGGTAGCAATGAGTACAGCTTTGTTCAGTTTCTATGTGTATGTGGACTTTCTTTTGTTTTTGTTGCTATCTAAGACCATCCTTACTCCAGAATGATCTGATAGGAGGCATGGGATTAGATCACCCTTCTTATATCTGTTGAGGTCTGTTTTGTGACCAATTATATGATCACTTTTGGAGAAGGTACCATGAGGTGCTGAAAAGAAGATAAATTCTTTTGATTTAGGATGAAATGTTCTATAGATATCTATTAAATCCACTTGGTCCAAAACCTCTGTTAGTTTCACTGTGTCTCTGTTAAGTTTGTGTTTCCCTGATTTGTCCATTTAGGAGAGTGGGGTGTTGAAGTAACACACAATTATTGTGTGAGGTACAATGTGTGCTTTAAGCTTTAGTAAAGTTTCCTTTACAAATGAGGGTGCCCTTGTATTTGGAGCATAGATGTTCAGAATTGGGACTTCTTCTTGGTAGATTTTTCTTTTGATGAGTATAAAGTGTCCTTTTATGTCTTTCTTGATGACTTTTGGTTGAAAGTCTATTTTATTGGATATTAGAATAGCTACTCCAGCTTGTTTCTTGGGACCATTTGCTTGGAAAATTGTTTTCCAGCCTTTTACTCTGAAGTAGTATTTGTCTTTGACACAGAGTTGCGTGTCCTGTATGCAGCAAAATGTTGGGTCCTTTTTATGTATTTAGTCTGTTAGTCTATATCTTTTTATTGGGGAATTGAGTCCATTGATGTTAAGAGATATTAATGAATAGTGATTTTTGCTTCATGCTATTTTTGATAAAATTTTTATGTTTGCATGGATATCTTATTTTGGGTTTGTTGAAGGAAGATTAATTTCTTGCTTTCTCTAGTGTCTAGTTTCCCTCCTTTTGTTGGTGTTCTCCAATCATTATCCTTTGAAGGGCTGGATTTGTGGAAAGATAATGTGTAAATTTGTTTTTGTCATGGAATACCTTGGTTTCTCCATCTACTGTGATTGAGAGTTTTGCTGGGTATAGTAGTCTGGGCTAGCATTTTTGTTCTCTTTGTGTCAGTATGATATCATCCCAGGATCTTCTTGCTTTTGTGGTCTCTGGTGAGAAGTCTGGTGTAATTAGAATAGGTCTTCCTTTATATGTTACTTGGCCTTTTCCCCTTACTGCTTTTAATATTCTTTCTTTTTTTTTTAGTACATTTGGCGTTTAGATTATTATGTGACAGGAGGAATTTCTGTTCTTCTACAGTCTGTTTGGAGTTCTGTAGATTTCTTGTATGTTCATGGGCATCTCTCTCTTTAGGTTATGGAAGTTTTTTTCTATAATTTTATTGAAGATATTTGCTGGCCCTTTACATTGTAAATCTTCACTCTCTTCTATACCTATAATACCTAGGTTTGGTCTTCTCATTGTGTCCTGGATTTCTTGGATGTTTTGGGTTACAAACTTTTTGCATTTTGCATTTTCTTTGACTGTTTAGTCAATGCTTTCTATGGTATCTTCAGCATCTGAGATTCTTTCTTCTATCTCTTGTATTCTGTTGTTGATGTTTGCATTTATGACTCCTGATTTCTTCCCAAGGTTTTCTATCTCCAAAGTTGTCTCCCTTTGTGATTTCTTAGTTGTTTCTACTTCCGTTTTTAGATCCTGGATGGTTCTGTTCAGTTCCTTCACTTGTTTGTTTTGTTTTCCTGTAATTCTTTAAGGGATTTTGTATTTCCTCTTTTAGGACTTCTACCTGTTGACCCATGTTCTCCTGTATTTTTTAAAGAGATTTTTGTGTTTACTTTTTATGAGCTTCTAATTTTTGACTCATGTTCTCCTGTATTTCTTTAAGTGAGTTACTTATGTTCTTCTTGAAATCCTCTATCAGCATCATTCAATGTGATTTTACATCCTGATCTTGCTTTTCTGGTATGTTTGGCTATTCAGGACTTGCTGTTGTGGGAGAATTTGGTTTAGATGGTACCCTGTTGCCTTGGTTTCTGTTGCTAAAGTTCTTGCATTTGTTTTTTGCATTCTGGTTTTCTGTGGTGTTAGCTGGTCTTGCTCTCTCTGAAGGTGGCTTGTCTGTCATGCAAGCCTCTGTATCTGTGCTCCTGGGAGATCAGTTCTCTCTGTGTACATAAGTATGTATGTACTCCTGTGAGACCCACTCTCTTGTTTTTGTTTTTGGGTATGTAGCTCTGTGGCCCTAATCAGTTTTGGGTGTGGGCAGAAAACAGAAGTTTCCTGTCCCAGGCTGCTCTTAGGTTCTTGTGTCTTCATGGTTTCCAGTTGCTTCCTCTGAGCAGCAGGACAGGTCTCACCTGCACTGACTGTCCTCTCTACATTGCTGGGTGGTTAGCTACCTTCCTGTGCCACTTGTATATTGTGCACTGTGGCAGAGGATGGTCCCAAGCCAGAGTGCAGACCTGATTTCTGATGATATAAGTGCATATAATTATTGCTATATTTTTTTGTCCCCAGTATACCCTGGAATATACAGTGCACAAATTGCAGATATACTCAAAGCACTCCAAAGTTAGA
Source organism: Tokudaia muenninki (assembly GCA_036184385.1). Lineage (NCBI taxonomy): Eukaryota > Metazoa > Chordata > Mammalia > Rodentia > Muridae > Tokudaia > Tokudaia muenninki. The sequence goes on from BTHS01000004.1 coordinate 89,900,983, forward strand.
CCATTGAACCTGACAACATAAGACCTACCACACACCATATTAATAACCCAGAGTCAATAAAGTAATGGTGACCACAGTAGATGGTCCCAACATATCCCTGTATCATCTCCCCTGGAGCCCAGAGCAGTAGCATTCGTAGTGAAACTGACCCCATCTCTGAGAACCAGAATAGAGGTTGCTTTCCATGGCACTGACAAGGGGCACATCTAATATTCATTGAACAATATGGACCACTGGCTATTGATTCATAATTCAAATCAACTCAGACATGCTTGGGTTGATGCTTGAAAAAAACACCAGCTCTTGTTTCACTCACTGGAAGTTGGGATCAGCAATAGTATCCCTAGAGAATCTTAAACACAAATGAAGGTATTTTGTGGCCTGGTGTGTCAAATATTTACCCCCTTGCATCTTTCAAGCATTGTACAAGAGAGTGAATGCTCTACTATAAAAGTTTTGAGTGTTTCCAGAATACATGTATATCTCAATAATTATGTGATTTTGAAGCAACAATGCTATTTACATAGTGATTCTTGGCAAGAAGACAAAGCGATTTGATCTCGTAATAGTGTGAAATAACAGGCCTGTTTCAGACTGAATGGGAACTGGCAACATTCAGTAGCCTCTAGGAAACATCTATTAATATCAGCAAGACCTAAGAACCTGGGGGTCATGAAAATTGAATGCAGCTTCAATCGGGCAACATAAAGTAATAAATTAATTTGTGTCTATGTGAACAAGCAGATTTACCATTCTACTATTCTACATTTTAAATCTAGTATGGGTCCCACAATCTTCACTCGAAGACAGAGAAGTCATCTGACTGAGTCCTACTTAAAGTGTGGAGCACCAAGCAATCAATTTCCATTTTAGTTTTCCTTGTTATTATTTTCCTTGAAGTGAAGAACTGAGGTTCTCCTTTTACAAAATACCCCCAAAACACCATATTAGGATCACACACTTTTCAAAGACTGGAAATACTAGGCACTCCACTAGAAAGATGATATTCCAACTGCCCTAAGCCCACATACACAGTGCATGCATTGAAGATTACCAACTGGCCTAGAGAAGGTTGTCTTTTGAAAATTGATACAGTAAAGAGTAGTACTTAATTTGAAATGACTGATTCTGCCACTTTCAATAATTTTTAATCTCAATTAGACAGAAATAATTATATTATACTTCAGCCTTACCATGCACTGATAAAATAAAGTGCAAATTTAAAGAATATGGATGGAAGTCACCTTAGCAAGTACATCCTGGGCCACCAAGGCACCATTACAATGAATAAATATGTGATGGACAGGTGGGAAAAATAGAAAGATAGAGTGGTGTGAGCACTAGAGAGAAAGAGGTAGAAATGGAGACATGATGTCAGTGCCAGTGAGAGAAAGGACTGAGGTCTACATGCTGTGTTTCCTGTTTGAGGTCTGTGGAATGGAGTACAGCAATCTTGAGCTGATCCAGATACAAATTCAGTCCCCAAACCTGTCACACAGCTATCAGATCACCCTAGATCTTGGGCAACCATGAAGGCCCGAGATAAGTAAAACTTCACTTTCTGAGTTGGACCCCATGGAAGGACCTCCATTGTCTGAGATACCAAGACATGATGATATCAATGGTCCCTGCTTCTGCATAAGACCTCAATGAAGCCCAAAATTCATGTGGACATACTCAGTCTGAGGCACTGCTCTATACCCTGATGGTGTCCTGAGGTTTGTTGCTTCAGGGAGCCATGATGATGTGAGAAGCATGTGTAATCATCTGAGCTCATATTGAATCTCATGGCCAATGTGCTGAGGGCTATGAATGGTCCTGATATGACAAGGGCCATGTTGATGTCTGTGGCCAAGTTACCACCAAAATGGTTCCTCACGGTCAATACTGTCACCAGAGGACATGTTTAGGTCCACGGACATGGGAGGGCCCCTCATGGGCCCATAGAACTGAAGTACAGGCAGGAGGGAACACTGGAGAGCTAGCCTAGCACAGCAACAGCCACTGCATTACTGTTCATAGCTGATAGTTTCTGGGTTTGATTCAGGTAGAAAAAGGCTCATCTTCTCTTCAGAGGCTGATCACTAGTAATTTAACCATGTTCCAGTGACTATATGGAGCACACAAAATAGACCTGTTTGGGTTTTTTTTCTTTTTTTCTTTTTTTTTTCAGGGAAGAGGGAGTGTCATAGGGAAAGGGAGGCAGACATGGGAAGACTGGAAAATGAGAAGGGTTGGACTACATAAAGTGATTTCCCAAAATCTAACTCAGGCCCTTCATCTCCCCGTTCCATCACCCCATTACCTCCTGCTTCCACCACTATCCCTTTCTACCCCAATTTAACCTATATGCTACTGTAGGTTTTTTTCACTAAATAAAGCCTCACAAATAGTGATTTCTAGTTTCCTAGATGCCACATGTACTCCATGATAATGACACAAAATAGAAGGTTTGAAGCTAGTAGCATCATGTGAAATAGAACATGTGAGATTTTGTAGGGTGGGGCCTGGATGATATCACTCAGCATATTGTCTTTCATTTCATCCATTCTTTTTAAAATTTAATAATATCATTTTACTTTGTGGCTAAGTAATATTACATTGTATAATGCATTTGCATGAGCCATAGTTAATGTGATAATCATCTAGTTTGATGAAATTTCCTAATTATTGTTAGAAGAGCAGCAAAGAATATAAATGTGCAGGTATCTCTGTTATATGATATAAAATATTTAAGGTGTATACCCAGAAGTGGTATAGTTGGGCTATGTGACAGATCTGTTTCTAGTCCTTTGAGAAGCATCCATATTGTTAAATAAAATGGCTGCACTAGATTTCACTCCTACCAACCACTGTATAAGAAATCTACTTTCCAAAAGTCCAACCCATGGTTTGTTTGTTTTTTCTACATTGCTGATGATATCCATTTTGATTGGAGTAAGATGGAGTCTAAAGTAGATTTGATTTGTATTTCCATGATAGTAAGGGGACATACTGTGGTATTCTCTTCAAAGGTTCACTCTCAGTGTGAAAGTAGCACATATTGTTTAAGAATACAGAAGTAGAGCAGCTTCTGGGTGAGAGAATACATTAAAATCTTACTTGGCACCTAAACCCTCAGGATACAATACCGACTAGATACCAAGAAGTGCCAATTAAGGAAATAGTCGCATGATGGCTATGGTAATAACCAACCAACTTCTGACAGGGTATGAGATCTGAACCACAGAAGTGATTTTATACCTTTTAGAGTAAATCTTTTCAAAATCTCATAATTCATAAACTGTGGACTCTAGGGTGTCAGTGGAATATGTTGTTCTTCCAGATGTTGATGCTGTCAAACTACTTCTAAATATGCATGCCCACAAACATAAATTTGTTTTGCTTTTATATTTTAGTTCTATATTTATTCCAGTCATGAATCAACTTGTATCTCATTCCACTTTTTTTTTTTTGTATTATACTTACTTTCTACAGAATAAGTCAAAGTGTACCCAGATAACATATTCAGTTCCCAGCTTATAGATTCAATCTTTGAATATGAATGTAATTTGAATTGATTCAGGTCTCTGAATCAATTACTGGATCCATCTATGAATTATTCATAATTAAATGGCATTAATGGGAAATGGTACAAAGTGAGATGTCTATGCTAATTAAGAGTTGAGGAGAATGCTTCTAAAGACTGTGTCATGCTTCTGGACACTTTCAACCACCCTCTGTCTCTCAGTTGCCTGAACTAAGCAACGTTTCCCTGGATTTCCTTGCTGCATGATGTCAACCTCATTTAGGTCCACAGCAAAAATACCAACATACCTTGGCCTGAAACAGAAACTGTGACCTAAAATAAATCTTTGCTCGCTAAGTTGTTTTCCCCACATTTGTTAGAGTGAAGGAAAAACTAAATACATCACTTTAAGATTTTCCTTGGGAAACACCGGAAATGGCTATCTACTTAAGAAGGCCACACCATACAAGTTTTTACACACTGATCCTTAAGCACACAGCTTTAAGGTATTTGGAGATCTCCACCAATTTATGTAGACTCTAACAGATTTTACCTGGTATATCTCCAAATTAGGTACTCAATAAGTTTCTTAATGAGAATATTGATGGGATTAGTTAGCATATTGTTTACAATGGAGCACAAAATACTGGCTTTTAAAAACATTAAATTCTATTAATTGATCTCTTGCTATCTGATTAATGCTGCCCATATATGGGAGAAACTAAAGGCAAATAGTTCATGGTGAACTGTGGTGAATGAGCTCTGGGAAGCAAAGTCTGAGGCATGATGTCTCAGGATTGATTCTTCCTATTGATATGCTTTTCCTGTTATTATGAAATTGATATAACAATCCTGGGCATTAGCCCTCCCCATTGGACAGATTTCTGCAGATCAGTGAAGATGCACTTTCTTGTAGTGATGCTATGTAGACAGAGAGATAATTTCTTAATTCCTAATGATGATTCTATAAGAATTCCTAAATTTATACTAGTAATCATTGAGCCTTCTATAAAGTGGGCTACAATTAATTTCTGTGATATGAAAATTACAATTAGAACTCTGCCAGTCTTCATGTGTCAAGGGCTATTTACACTAATATAGAAAGCAGACAGAGTTAAAATTATGGAATACCTTTCTTTAGGCTGTAAAACTATTAAATGAACAATTTATTGTAGGTGTGAGGACAGAAGAAAAAATATTGACTGGGTCTATTTATACAAAACTTCAATACTGATGAGGCAATAGGCAGATGATACCTCTTGATAGAAACATGATACCTTAAAATTAGTTTTTTTAAACTTTAATTGAAACTGTAAACTGGTGGCAAATGATGAATGTTTAGTTAGATAACTAGTCTTAGTCAAAACATATATGAACATCTTTGTGGTAACTTTAGATTCAGTTTATAGTTTGAGCTTGTGAGCTTTTGAGTAGAGATGCTTGGAATACCACATGATCTATTCTTAAAAAAAAAAGGCAAAAAGCTGGGTATAAGGACAATGAGGAGAGAAATATTACAGAGAGGGGAGAGATGAAGAAGAGAGCATAATTAATTAGACAGAAGGATAAAAGAGCAGCAGAGTAAAAGCAAAATAGAAGCAGAGAGATAGCAGAATGTAGCAGGATACAATAGAGCAGAGGACAGAGAGGAGAGACAGAAAAGAACAGAGAAAGAAGAGCAGAAGAAGCTGCAGAGAAAGAAAGCAGAAGGCTGTCTTCTCCTTACCATGGTGTCAGGGGCCAGCTCTGGTGTGGGGTTCTTCTTTCTTGTCAGTTCTTCTTGAAGCAGCACAGGAGGAAGAGCATTGGCCAGGAGGTGGGGGGAGGTGTAAGACTTGGTCTCACGAGATTTGGATTTAAGATTTTGTCTTACAAGATATTTTGAGTAATAAAAAGTTTACTTATCTAAGTCTAAATTACTATGCTACTCTAGCTGACCTGCCTTCTGTGATCCTCTGAGGCCAGAAACTGCCTTTTCTGGCACTTAGCACCTCATCCTAAAACAACAGGAGATTAAGTAAAGGAGTCAGTACTAGAGCCTTTTCCCTTTTGTCCAAATGACCCTTGCTTGTCAGGCTAGGGGGAAGTTTGGAGCAGTAAACTTCTATTGAATCAGAAGAGAATGACACTAGCAGAAGGAAAAAGTTTTACATAAGCAAGTATGAATAATCTTACATAAATTCATATACAGATTCATAATGCTCATTTATACATATCCATTCAAACTAGTTGGGCCCAACATGCATACACTCTCACAATTACATACTTCAACATACACATGCATACATTCTCACAATTACATACATACACACATACATCCATACTTACATATGCAAACAAAAGACCAAACACTGATGCAGAAAGAACTCACTCATTCTAGATGAAAAATGAGTTACAATCTTTATTGCATAACAAAAGAAAAATCTTCCACCCTTTTAATGCTAAGTGAATTAAACCCACAGTTATAAGAAAAAAATCTTTGTTCCTTTTAATCAGACTAAGCCTGCCTTGTCCTTACCATGGGACCTGTTCTGTCCAATGGAAAGAAGAAGCCGGCCTGCTCCTTCTGCTCTCTGCAGCATCTTCTTTTTTCCTCTTTTCCTCTACATTTTGCACGTGGCTCTCTTAGTTTTTTTTATGTTTCCTATAGTTTCTAAGTTATTCTACTCTGCATTCTCCTTCTAATTTTGCTCTCTTCTCCTGCTCTGAAGTCACAGCAATACTCTTACTCTCAATGTCTTTTCTCTGAAAGCTATGCCTATACTTCTAAGTTCTTCTTGAGTTCAATTCAGTCTAAAAGGTGTCCTGTCTAAAATCTTCTCCTCAGCTCAGTTCCCTCCACAGTCCAGTTCTTCTCAGCTCAGTTCTTCTCACCTCTGTTCCTCTCACCACAGTACTGACTTTTTTCCTTGTCCTCAGCACTTGAACATCTTTAGAATATATGATCACATGTTACAAAGTTCATCACAAGTTCACACAAAAAATCAAATCATAAATTAAAATAGAAGTTTACAACAGAGAATGTATACATGCATATCCATTAGGAATAATTATATGTTCTATTAGTTCCAGTGTGTCTGGTTTTATGTGGAGGTCCTTGATCCACTTGGAATTGAGCTTAGTGCAAGGAGATAAGAATGGATCTATTTGCATTCTTCTGCATGTTGACCTCCAGTTGAACCAGCACCATTTGTTGAAAAGGCTATCTTTTTTCCACTGGATGGTTTACAATGTGCATTTACCTTAGAAATTGATGATCTGATAGGCATCTACTTTGATGAAATTTCCTACTTATTGTCAATAGAGCAGCAGTGAACACAAATGTGCAAGTATCTCTGTCATATGATATGAAGCACGTTGAGTGTATACACAGAAGTGGTATAGCTGAACCTTTCTGTAGATCTGTTTCTAATCCTTTGACAAACATCCAGATTGATAATCAAAGTAGCTGCACTGGATTTCACTCATAACTACCCCTGTTTAAGAACTTTCTCTAACTACATTCCAAGTTGTTTTCTTCTCTATTCTTGATGATATCCATTCTGACTGGTGTAAGATGGACTCTAATAGATTTAATTTGCATTTCCGTAATAGCAAGGGGACAAACTGTGATATTCTGTACAAATATTCACTCTATAACTGTGAAAATGGCACATATTGTCTAAGAATAAAAAGTAGAACAGCCTCTAAGAGAGAAAAGGCATCATTTCTTACTCCACAGTGAACCCTAATGATACAACCTTGACCAGATATCAAGAAGTGTGAAATGGGGAAATAATTGTATGATGGTTATGGTAGTAAACAACCAGTTTCTGACTGCATATGAGGACTGAACCATGGAAGTGACGTTATACCCATTAGGGTAAATCTAGTCAAAAAGTCATTAATTCAGAAACTGTGGGCTCTAAGGAGGAACCTACTGTGAAATTATAAATGGTCATATTGTCAAATTACTTCTAAATAAATATGCTCATACACAAAAATTGGTATTGCTATGAATGTTTGTCTTTGTAATTCATGTTGGATATTCTTTTTTTTAATGGCAGAAACTCTTTTTTATTAATTATTTTTACACACTCCATATTTTATTGCCCATCCTGCCAACCCCTGTCCACCCTCCAATGGCTCCATACGCCATACCACCTCCCCTCCCCCTGTCTGCACGTGGATGTCCCTAACCCCCAGCCCACCTGACCTCTAAACTCCCTAGGGCCTCCGGTCTTCTGAGGGTTAGGTGTATCATATCTGAATGGGCACAGACTCGGAAGTCCTCTATTGTATGTGTGCTAGAGGCTGCATATCAGCTGATGTAAGCTGTGTATTTGGTAGTCCAGTGTATGAGAGATCCAGGGGATCCAGATTAATTGAGACTGTTGTTCCTCCCACAGAGTCACCATTAGCTCCATTCAGCCTTCCCTAATTCAATAGCAGGGGTCAGCTGCGTCTGTCCATTGGTTGGGTGAAAATATCTGCATCTGACTCTTTTAGCTGCTTGTTGGGTCTTCCGGAGTGAGGTAATGCTATGACCCTGTTTTGTGAGCGCCCCACAGCCTCAGTAATAGTGTTAGGCCTTGGGACCTCCCCTTGTACTGAATCCCACTTTGGGCATGTCACTGGACTTTCTTTTCCTATGGCTCCTTTCCATTTCCATCTCTGTAATTCTTTCAGACAGGAACAATTATGGGTTCAAGTTATGATTGTGGGATGGCTCCTCTCTCCCTCATTTCAAGCCCCATCTTCCTGCTGGAGGTGGGCTCTATAAATTCCCGCTCCCTACTGTCAAGCATTTCATCTAAGTTTCCTCCCTTTAGTCCTGTGAATCTCTCACCACCCAGTTCTCACTTGTCATTTTGGGATTATGGTTTGTTTCAGCCTTGTCATTGAAAAGATTACCAGCTAAAGTATTTGGTTTCCAACTCATGGATCCATCTTTGAAAATGAATTAATCATAATGACACTGATTGAATTACTGAATTCATCCATTGATTATTCATAACTAAATGGCATTTTGGGGGAAAGTAAGAGGTCTGTGCTAATTGAGGATCAAGGAGAATGCTTCTAAAGACTGTGTCAAGTCCCTGGCTTCTACCTACCTTACTCTGTTTCTCAAATGGCATGAGGAGAGCAACTTTTCCTCAGATTTCCTTCTTCTAAAATATTCAACCTCATTTATGTTCACAATCAGGATGCCAACATAACTTGGCCTGAAACAGAAACTATGAGCTAAAATAAATCTTTGACTTTAAGTTGCTTTTCTCAGATGTGTTGACACATTGAAGAAAACAAAAATACATCACTTCAAGATTTTCCTTGGGAAATACCTGTAATAGCTATTTTCCTAGGCACAGGCACATTGTGCAAGTTTGAACACACTGATTCGTATGAAGACAGCTTTAAGATATTTGGAGGTCCTCCAGCAGTATTATGTAGTCTATAAGGCAGTTTTCTCCTGACATGTCTCCAAAATAGGAACTCAATAAGTTTCTTAATGAGAATACTGATTGGATTGTTTGGCATATTATTTACAAAGAAGTACAAATTATTACCCTCTAAAAACTTTAAATTCTATTAATTGATATACAATGTAAAGATTAGTAGCTTGCATATAGCAACACAAAATTATATCTAACGTTAGAGTGCAGAGAGACTTTTCAGTCTTCACAGTTGGAAAGCATAAAAGACATTAGAGGGAAATGTGGCCCCAGAAAAGAGGGGCAATAAATATCACATTTTCTTTTCTCTGTGGATTCTAAATGTGTTGTGTATAAATTTGTGTATGTACATGTATATGTATATGTGGGTGCATCTCTATGTGTGAACATATATGAATGAATGTGTGTATTTGTATATGTTGATAGGTGTGGTGTGTGTATGTATTTAAGTATATATGTACATAAAAGTATAAGACAAACTAGGGTAAAAAAAGATAATAGCAAGAGAGCAAAGAAAAAATTGTGACAGTTTGAAAATGTAGTCAAAATATAAGACATACTTGAAAGACATTGCTTTTATGAAACTTGTATATAATGTATATATGTTAGTAAGCAAATTTAAGAGACAGCAAGACTGCTCAGAGAGCAAAGACAATTGCTACAAAGCCTGACATCAGAATTGAGTTTGATACCAAGAACCAACATGATGAAAAGAGAAAATTAAGTGCAAGTTAATTTTCCACAAATGTGCCAAGGTAGTTGTGCACCTATGCATAAATACAAGTCTAAAAAAGTAAGAATTTGTGAAAAAGTAAAAAAAATGAAAAATAAAGAAGTTTACATAGGTAATGAAGAAAGTACTGTAGAAGCTAGACAAAGCAAAGAATATTATTTCCTAGTGCCTACAATCTAAAGTGCTGTTTATCAACACTATCACTTCAGTCCATAGAGTCTCATGTTGAATACCAGAACTCCAGCACTATAAAAAGATGAATCTCTCATATTCAAGGAAAAGAGTTAATGGAAATGTGTTACAGAAGGAACAAAAAGATAAGTTCCATTTTTGTATTTTCATACAAATTTTTTTCATACCAAAAAAAATTGAAACCATACACACACATAAGAGACAGTGAACTTGTTACCTTTGCCGTGCTCTGAAAATTTTTTCATGTGTTTTAGGTATGCTGGCTCTCACGTTAAAAGAGGAAGTTTGCAGACCCAGGACTATATGTTACACAGGCAGCTGGTGAAACTCTCAAGGAGCTTTGTGTAGGGGCTGAAGCACTGTGGGACGATTGTAATACTGCTGACAGTAATAAACTGCCAAGTCTTCAACCTGCACACAGCTGATGGTGAGAGTAAAATCTGTCCCAGATCCACTGCCTGTGAAGCGATCAGGGACCCCAGTGTAATTACCTGATGCCCAGTAGATCAGCAGTTTAGGAGACTGCCCTGGTTTTTGCTGGTACCAGGCCAAGTAGTTCTTTTGGTTTGAACTGCTTAAAATCTGGCTGGACTTGCAGCTCATAGAGACCTTCTCTCCTACTGACACAGCCAGAGAGGATGGAGATTGAGTCATCACAATGTCCACAGAGATACCTGAAATAATAAGTAGACAGTGAGCATGCATACATACACAAATGTAGATTATAATAACAGTTGAAATTTGTCAAAGGTTCTTGTAATGTCACATTGTCAGAGTGTTATTATGGAAGAAATATTCAACACTTGCACACATTGTAAATTTCTTATTTAAAAAGATGTGACACTTAAATGATAATAATACTTTTAAATTTCTCACCAGACACCCATAGCAGCAGCAACATGAATCCCTGGGCTTGTGAATCCATCTTGTTCCCTCTGCCTGTCTGATGCTGCTCAGTTCATACTGGTTTATAAATTCTGAGCAGCTGGAGTAGGCTAGAAGTATCCATGCAAAGCAGCCAGCATATACAAAAGCAAATGCCTGGGCAGTTTGTGCTAGATTGGCTGGTGTCAATCAACAGTCAAAAATACCCTCATAGACAGGGTGAGTAATCACTGAAAGACATCAGCTCACAGCTCTTCAACAAAAATGTGCTAGGTGCTGTAACAGCAATATTCAGTTAAAGTTCAAGACATTTAAATCAGTTAACTTTTGAGGAGAGCTACCTCAGATTGACAGTCCTAGTGTGATTATAAAAACAAATCACAAAAACAGCAAAAGAAACATAGAAGAAGAAAACAGGCAATAAAGTATGATAAGGGTAGAGGCTGGGAAAGAGAAAATGAAAAAGTAGAGGAAATGGGAGCTAAATTTGTTCAGTGTCTCCCATCTTCTAAGCTACCCATTCTGAGGCCTATAAACAATGCCTGACATTCTGTTTCCAGGCTAAAAATGGGACTGAGGTAAAAAGAAAATCTCAGAATTCATTCTGTGGAAATCCTGAAAGACAATCATTTAATTCTGGGACCCAAAAAACTTTAATCTCAAGGCAAATGTAAACCTAGAAGAAACTAATTAGTACTTTCTTCCAATTTATGGAACTGAAACAGAGCTCTAAACTGGGGGAATGGAAAAGTAATTAAACAATCTAGATTTCGTCATAAAATTATGACTATAGTCCAAAATTGTCAGAGTGTTTAATTCCAAAAATATATATTCTAGGGTAATTTAAAAATTAGCAGTATTGTAACTGGATAATGATGGTCTTGCTGACATAGTAAACAGGTTAAAAAGAGTGCAGTGGGTCCCTGATGGAGGAGCTTGAGAAGGGACTGAAGGAGTTGAGGGGGTTTGCAGCCCCATGGAGGGAGCAAAAGTGTCAACAGGCCAGACCTCCTGGAGCTCCCGGGGGACTGGACCACCAATCAAAGAATACACATGGAGGGATCCATGGTACTGTCTGCATATGTGATAGAGGATGGTCTTGTTGGACATCAGTGGGAGGAGAGGCCATTGGGTCTGAGTGTGGTTGATGCTCCAGTGTAGGAGAATATCAGAGCAGGAAGACAGGAGTGGGTGGGTTGGGGAGCCCCCTCATAGAGGCAGGGGAAAGAAAGATGGAATGGGGGAAATGAGATTTCCAAAGGGGATGCCTGGAAAGGGGGAAACATTGAAATGTAAATAAAGGAAATATCCAATTTGAAATATACATACATATATATATATATATATATATATACATATATATATTCATTGGGGGGAAAACTCTGCAGAAGGAATGCAGCCTTCTTAAATCAAGGAATAAATTAAACAAGACCAATAGACCCCAACATCAAAAATAGTTGTTATCCAAAAGAAAAAAGTTAAGTGTGAATGAAAATGAATAGCAATAAGAGAAATCAAATAACCCTCCAAGATTTAGATTTATTGAATTACGAATATACATGTACATGTATATGTGTGTGTGTGTGTGAAGTAAATTATAGACCCAATGTTATATAAAAAGTAAAAGAAACAAAACAAATAAATAAAATTTTTTTGGCAAGAAATAGAGATTTACATCTATAATCCCAGAAATTGGGAGATAGAAACAGCAGGATCATGAGTTTGAGACCAGTCTTGTGTACATAGAAAGTCCTAGGCTATTCTACTCTATACAGGGACACAATCACTCAAAATGTGTATTATTAGTCAACTACTTATAAGGAAGCTCATGGCATTACCTATCCAAAGTAAAGTATTTATCCAATATTAATGTTTAACATTGAGTCAAGAATACTATTGAAAATCAAAGATACATTTAACCAGTATACATTTCACTTTTATATTACATTAAATATGTAATTTTATACATCTACTTTTCAGGTCTAAGGCATTAAATTATCTCCGATACGCATATTCAGATACCTGTACTAACACACAACCATATGAGGGAAACAGCAGTATGATTGTCACGTGATACTTTCTTGGTTAAAGAGGAAAGCTTATGTCCATATCCACGTCTTACTGCTAGACCCTATCTAGCTTAGACCTGTGCTGGATTGGTCTCTGTGAGTTCATATGTGCGCCAGTCCTGTTGTGTCTAGAAGACAGTGTTTCCTTGATGTCATCCATCATCTCTGCCTCTCAAAATTTATTTGCTTCCCCATCTACAGAGACCTCTGAGCTCTCAGGGGAAGAGTTTGATGAAGACAATCCATTTAGGACTGAACTCCACTTTGTCTATTTGTAAGTCTTTATATTAATTCCCATCTACTTCAGAAAGAAGCTTCCCTAATGATGAAGCAATACTTTGATCTGTGGGTATAACAAAATGCCATTAGGAATCATTTCATGACTGTGTTCTTCACCTCAACCTGAACCTGGGGCAGTCTGGCATGTTGCCCCTCTTCCCCAGTCTATCTAACTCCAAGGAAGTTTTCCATAACTAAGAATACAGATCAATGTGCCTGATGCTCCTGAACTCCAAAGCCAGCCTATCTCCCAGGAGGTCTGCCCTAACTAGGGAAACAGGGACATAGGGAAACAGGTCTGCTTTAACCAGGAACAGAAGAAGCCTGCCCTAACCAGAGATAGCACTGCTTGCCTCCCAAAAGGCCTGCTCTAACCCAGGTCACACAGTTTTACCTGCATCAAAGGAGGACTTCTCTAGTCTCAGGTTTGGAGCAGGATGGAGGGAGAGAGTACTGGGGAGGTGATTGAAATTAGGGCCCATTTGGGGACAATGTGGAAACACACTACAGTAGAAACTCTCTAGAATCCTAAAACTGACCCTAGTGAAGACTCCTAGTAATGGCTGATATTGAGCCTTGATTAGCCATCTTCTATAACCAGGCAAGGTTTCTAGTAGTGGGACTGGGATGCCAAACGAGACACAAAACCTACAAACTACAATCTGTCCTGCCTGCAAGATGTGCTGAGATAATGGTGGTGCAGAACTTTTGGGAGAGGCCAGCCAATGCCTAGTCCTACTTAAAGCACTCAAAAGGAGATTAAGTCCAACCCTGATAGATTGAATGGCCAGGAACCAAAAGATGGACAAAGCAGAATGTCAGAGTAAAAGCAAAAGGAACAGAAACAAAAAAGAAAAACTGTCAAGGAAATATTTACTAATGATATTCTAAAATACTCAGAGATGGGTTCTAACCTAATTGTAATTAGAAAGATGTCATCCAGGAACTGACTGGATAACATGCAGAAACACAAAGCCAAAGCCAGGCAGCACCCAGGGAAACCTGTAGAAGAAGAGCAAGGAATATTGGAGGCAGCAGCTGGAAGAAAACATAAAAAGATGGCCCAGAGTATCAACTGAATAGGTCCCAAAAAGGCTCACAGACAACAAAGCTACAAGTATAGACCCTGTATAGGTCCATGTAGTAGCTAAATCCTCTTCACATACATAATGATTGTATAACTGAATATTCTTAGAATCCTAACATTTTATTGTAAGGGGTGTCTCTGACTCTTTCACATGAAATTGGTACCTATTTCCTCCTACTCAGTTGCCTCATCCAACTTGATATGAGGGCTTGTGCTTAGCCTTTTAGTAACTTGCTATGCCATGATTGATTGATATCCCTGGGAGGCCTGCTCATTTTTTAAGGGAAACAGGGAGCAGTGAATCTTGGGGAGAGGGAAGTTCAGGGGCTGAGAGGAGTGGCAAGAGTGGAAACTGTGGTTGGCTTATAATGTCTGTGAGAAGAATATTTTAGAAGAAATAAAGAAAATATGGTTCGTCCCTGGCCCCTTTTCCTCTTTCTTGTTTCTGGCTGCCATGAGGTGAGCAGCACTCTCCTGCCATGCACTTCCTCCATGATATCCAACCTCACCTTTTACACACAGCAGTGGAACAAAACTAGCACAGACTGACACTGAAAGATGAAATAAATCATCCTCTGTTTAAATTGTTTGCTAAGACACTTTGTCACTGGGAAGAAACAACACACTAGCACAATCTTTGCATGCCAGTGCTTTTCTTCAGAAACACCTGACACATCTGTGCTCAGACAGTAGACACAGCAAAGGAAGTAAGTTAGGAAAGGCCTATTCACATGCATATTGATGTAAGATATTTGGAGTTCTCAAACTGCTGTTTGTAATTTAAAGGACTCCTGTCCCTGTTAAAACTCTGTGTTTCAAAATGGTACTCAAGGATGGGTGGTACAAAGTACCATTAATCCCAGTGCTCAGGAATAGGCAGGTGGAATTTTTGAGATCAAAATCCAAATTTCTGTTTCACAAACAGTAATTTTTTTCTCAAAAATGAATAACAAGAAAAAATAAATTTTCAATTAATATATAGTTAATAGATGCTTGAGGTTGGCTAACATATTGTTTTTATTAAGTACAAAGTGTTTCCCTCAAACAATTTCAAACACTGTTAATTATTATAAAACAGCAAAACAAACTCAATTCCCATGATACACAATCATATTCACCATTAGTGTAGTGTAGCATGGAATGTGTTATTACAGTCTCCATACTGGGAAAGTAGATGAGAAAACAAGCAGAGGCAGATGTGGCCTAGGAATAGGAAGCATAGATCAGATGTGTTGCTAAAGAAGTCAAACATCACGCTTTCTCTGATTTCGGGATCCCAGATTTTTATAGATGCATAAAACTAACTCTCTCTCTCTCTCTCTCTCTCTCTCTCTCTCTCTCTCTCTCTCTCTCTCTCTCTCTCTCTCTCTCCCTCCCTCCCTCCCTCTCTCTCTCTCTCTCTCTCTCTCTCTCTCTCTCTCTCTCTCTCTCTCTCTCTCTCTCTCTTTCTCTCTCTGTCTGTCTCTCTCTGTCTCTGTCTCTCTCTCTGTCTTTCTCTCTGTCTTTCTCTCTGTCTCTCTCTGTCTCTCTCTATCTCTCTCTTTCTGTCTCTCTCTCTGTCTCTCTCTGTCTCTCTATGTTTCTGTCCCTCTCTCTGTCACTCTGTCTCTTTCTCTGTCTGTCTGTCTCTGTGTGTATGTGTGAGTGTGTGTAGGGGGGCACATATGTATGTCACATGGAAATAGGTAGGAGCCTAGGGATTAGAAGTATGTTAGTTGGAGAGAAAGGTGGTAACAGAAAGAAGAATCAAGGGAAAGAAGACTGTCAAAAATGCATGGTATAATTTTATATTTTTTTTATGAAAGTCAGCATTATATGTGTAAATACATAAACTTGACAAATGGAAGAACTTGAAGGATGTTGCCAGTAGTCCAAAAGTGAGGAGACTTCTCAGAGCTGACAAAGCAAAAGGCTAGTTCATTTCTATATCCTCCAGTGGGAATATAGCAGAGGATTTGATTTAGCCCACGGAGACTCATGGTGAAATTTTTCATCCCAGAATGTAAGATTAACAAATTTGTCAAGTTCAATACATAGAATTTAAGAATGAGAAGGGGAAAAAATACAAAAACATCTTTACTTTGTTTTTCCATAAGGAACTTTTAAGTCAAAGGATCTGTTCATTAATTTTCTACCAAACTTTGAATTAGTTAGGCATAGCAGCTGCAGGCAGAAGGGGAAGTATGTAGATCTGGTGATGTGTAGTGCACATCTCAGAGAATAAGAATCTCAGAGAAAGTTTGTGTAGGAGGCTGAAGCATTGTGGGAGAATCACTGTAGTACTCCTGACAGTAATAATCTGCCAGGTCTTTAGCCTGGACACCGCTGATGGTGAGAGTGAAATCTGTCCTAGATCCACTGCCTGTGAATTGATCAGGGACCCCAGTGTATCAGTTGGATGTCTGGTAGATAAGCAGTTCAAGAGACTGCCCTGGCTTCTGAAAGTACCAGGCTACACCAGTACCCACATTCTGACTGGCTTTGCAGGTCATGTTGACCCTGTCTCTTACTGATGTGGACATGGATTTGGGAGACTGGGTCATCACAATGTCTCCATCAGCACCTGTAATCAGAAATAAATAACGAGTATACAAATATACTTCCAAAGAGTTACTGATACAAACCTTGAAATCTAAAATGTGTTTTCTACTGATATTATCTGCATACTATACCTATAGGAAATAGCTATTTCTCTACAAAAGAATTACTTTTAGGATATTATAATAATTTTTTTTATTTTCTAAGTTTTTTTTATTTACATTTAAAATCATTTCCCGTTTCCCGTTTCCTCACTCCCCGAAAGTCCCATAAGCCCCCTTCCCTCCCTCTTTTCCTCATTCAACCCCCTCTCACTTCTCTGTCTTGGCATTCCCCTACATCCAGTCTTTCCAGGACCAGGGTTCTCTCCTTCCATCTTCATGGAAATCTATTCATATGCTAATTGTGTCTAGGCTATTACGAGATTCTGGGTTAATATCCCCTTATCAGTGACTGCATACCAAGTGTGTTCTTTTGTGATTGGGTTACCTCACTAAGGATGATATTTTCAAGTTCTGACCATTTGCCTAGGAATTTCATGAATTCATTGTTTTTAATTGCAGAGTAGTATTCCATTGTGTAAATATACCACATCTTCTGAATCCATTCCTCCATTGAGGGACATCTGGGTTCTTTCCAGCTTCTGGCTATTATAAATAAGGCTGCTATGAACATAGTGGAGCATGTGTCCTTATTGCATGCAGGGAAAGCCTCTGGGTATATGCCCAGGAGTGGTATAGCCGGATCCTCTGGGAGTGTCATGCCCAGTTTTCTGAGGAACAGCCAGACTGCTTTCCAGAGTGGTTGTACCAGCTTGCAATCCCACCAGCAGTGGAGGAGTGTTCCTCTTTCTCCACATCCTCACCAACAATTGCTGTTTCCTGTGTTTTTGATATTAGCCATTCTGAATGATTTGAGAAACTTGCAGATCTTTGCTAGTTGTCTAGAGAGGAAGTAACATGTGAGAGTTAGGATGTCATTGAGCTGCAAGCCAAGGATGTTTTTGTTTAGACATAGAGAAGTGTGGGATGAAACTCCTTACCCTGCTGACAGTAATAGATTGCAGCATTGTTGGTCTCAGGATTGATGGTGAGTATGAAATACATTTAAGATCAACTACCTCTGAACCTGACAGAAACAACAGACTCTACACTGGGTGCTTCATAAATAAGGACTATGTGAGGTTGTTCTGGGTTCTGTTAATATCACTGCATTCTGTCATTTCACAGTGTGTCAATGACAATCTCAGAGGACTTATGGGATACAGTGTTCATTTTTCCCAGAGACAAAGCCAAACAAGCTGTACACTGGGTCAACAAAATGTTCTCAGTACAGCCTGGAAGATAAAAACACAAATACTACAGTTACAGGCATAGTGAAACCATCTGAGTGTGATGCATATTACACCTGTGGCAACAGTCACAAACATCACTCTGAACAATTAGGGAAAAAAAGTAAAAAATGTGATGGTTAAAAACAAATTTAAAATATGATGATTCCAATGATCAAGATCACAAAGACATGGATAACATACATGGCTATTGTAGAAGCTTACAACGCTTTGTTGCACTGTCTCACCTGGTACTCAGAGTATCAGCATCCACATCAGGAGAACAGCTGACTCTGTCTCTTAGAACTGGACTAGTCACTCCTTTTCAGGTCACAGACTTTGAAGATGCTTTCAGTATCATGGGCCTTTGCCTAATGATTCAGCATTCAGATCAGTAAAGCTCATAATCAGAGGGACACCTTTTCTCATCACAGTGGTAGTTGGGGTTGACAAAACCATTCACAGAGTCGCTCAAACACATCTGAAGGGATTTCATACCTGCTGTGTTCAATTTTCAGCACATTCTAATTTAAAAGAATTTTATATGATATACTTTGATAATATTTCTCTTTCCCCAACTCCCAACAGATTCTTTCCTCCTTCCTATCCACTTCATTCTCTCCCTCCCTCCCTACACCACCCTCTCTATCTTTCTCTTTCTCTCTCTCTTTCTCAATAAAGCAATTTTTAAGACTGTAAGACAAATATAAGTGCTCAACAAATACTCTACAGTAAAGAATTTGAGAGTTTTTGGAACACTTTCAAATTTCAACAATATCAAAGTTTTCAAGCAACAGTGCTTTTCACATTGTGATCCTTAGCAAGAAGACAAAGCAACTAAATCTAATTCAAGAGTTAAAGGATATGGCTTTCTCTTGGTTCCAAGAAGAATTTACACTACTGACAGCCTTCACCCCAAGTCTATAAATGTCCTCAGGAGCTAAGATTATGAAAGACATGAGCAGGAAACACAGATCATTGTAAATAATCTTGGTCATCTCTTACTCCACTCCAAAATCCAATGCTAGACCAACAAGATATTGTGAACGCAGAACATTTGTCCCACTGGGTCATATTCAGGATGGAAGTATCTAGCATCTCAGTCCCCACAGTGAAAAAGAAAAACAGATGAAAAGATTACAGAGTCATATGTGGCCTAAGAAACAAGGGAAACATATAACATATTTTCTCTGCTTAGTAGATCGTAAATATGTTTTATGTAAAGTTCATGAGGGTATATATGTATATTTATATATCTCTATCTGTGCATGTGTGTATACATGTATGTGCATATGTATATGTTGTGTTTATTTGTGTATACATGTGTATAAGTGTATGTATGTGTACATATGTATGTATGGGTATATATGTGTTTAAGATAGTAATAGAAGGCAAGAGAATGAGAGAGAAAGAGAGACTGGGAGAGAGAGAGAGAGGGAGAGAGAGAGAGAGAAAAGACTACAAAGAAAAAATTACAAGATGTTAGGGTATGCAGTGTGAAATTATGTCTCTGTATGTTCAATTGTTAATTATGTACAGGAAGAGAGAGAAATAGTGCCAGCAAAACTCTTGTATTGTCATTTCTATGGCCTATCACAGGGTTTTCTATTTTGTAAATATTTATTCTTCTTACTTCCCTAAGGTAAGCTAAAACTGTATCTCATTGACTATAACAAAGACCTAAAAACCAATAGTCAGAGAGGAAGTGTAAGTTGGAACATCTACACAAAGAAAGAGATAGTGGAAGAAGAGACATGTGGTAGACTCAGCCAATGAACACAGAATGAACAAATGAACCAAAGTCAATCACAAAGTTAGAGCTGGCTCTGTTAGAGAAACTTAGTGCCAGGACTAGTCAGTTTAGAGTAGCTGGGAGACTGCCCAGCAAAGGCCTAAACTTCAAAATATTAAAAAGCCTCTGTATCAATATTTATGTTTCTCCTGGGACAAGGATAGTTCCTATAAGAAGAAGAAAGGGAAACAGAAATGGGGACAGTTAGTGGATATGGTCAAAATATATAATGTACTTGAAAGATAATCTGTTATGAAATCGTCTAAAATGAGTACATATCAACAAAGAATTTTAAGAAGCAGAAACACTGCACAAAGGACAAAGACTCATGCCACCCAGCCTAGTGACAGACTAGAACTGTCAGAAGGCACTTGGCAAAATCAGAATCAACTCCTAGTTGTCTTCTGCCTCCACAAAAATGGCATTACGCATATTCATCTACATGTGTACACACACACACACACACACACACACAGAGAGAGAGAGAGAGAGAGAGAGAGATGCACATGTACATAAAGATAACTAATTACATAAAAGGCATACAAATAAAAGAGTCAGGAAAGGAAAGTTAAGAAAAAGATGAATACCATTAAGGAAGTAAGAAATACTTCTAGGAACGACAAAACACAAGAAAAAAATATTTTTCTATACTTGCCTAACCATAGCACAGACAACCATCACCACGTCAGCCCATAGGGTCTTACATTAGATACTAGATTTATAGAACTATAAAAAGATAAATCCCTCATATTCAATCAATATAGTATGTGGTAAACTGTTACAAAAGGAATAGAAAAATAATACTGTGGGTTTTTTCTGCATTTTGCTGTACAAAAATTTTATACCAAAATATGTAAGGGGCATTGAACCCATTATTTTTATTAGGCTCTGTAAACTTTTTGGCAGGTTTTAAAGCATGCCAGGTCTCAGGCAGAGGGGGGAAGTGTGCATGTCCAGGGCTGTGTGGTGTACACAGCTGTTAAAACTCTCAGGGAGGATGGAGTAGGAGGCTGAAGCACTGTTGGGGGAGAAAGTTGCCATGATTGTGCTGACAGTAATAAACTGCCAGGTCTTCAGGCTGCACACTGCTGATGGTGAGAGTGAAATCTGTCCCAGATCCACTGCCTGTGAAGCGATCAGGGACTCCAGATGCTCTAGTGGATGCCCCATATATCAGCAGTTTAGGAGGCTGCCCTGGTTTCCGCTGGTACCAGTACAAGTAGTTCTTTTGGTTTACACTCCATAAAAGACTCTGACTGGACTTGCAATTCATAGTGACCTTCTCTCCTGCTGACACAGCCAGGAAGGATGGAGACTGGGTCATCACAACATCCCCACAAGTATCTGCAATAATAAATATGCAGTGAAAATAGGAATACATACAAAAACATAAATTATAATAACAGGTATAATTTATCATTTAAATGTCCTTATAATGTCATAATATCAAAATATTGTTATGTAAGAAATATTGCACACTGGCACATATCGCAAATTTCTTATTACAAAGAAGAAACTTTGAAAAGATCTTAATACTTTAAATTTCTTACCAGATACCCAGAGCAACAGGAGCATGAGGACCTGCGTCGGTGATTCCATCTTGTTCTCCCTGCCTATCTGATGCAGTTCAGTCACAGTACAAAGGCCTGGTTTATAAATTCTGAGCAGCTGGGCTGAGCTGGAGAAAACCATTCAAAGCAGACAGAAAATAAAAAACAAGTGCCTGGGCAGTGTGTGTGTGAGTGCTTGGTGTCAATCAACAGGGAAAAATGCCGTTAGAGGAAGCACAAGAAAACACTGAAAGTGATTGGCTTATTCATCGCCAACAGAAATCTGCTGTGGAATCTAATAGGTTTGGGTTAAAATTCAAGACATATTTAAATCAAGTGATATTTTTGGAAACTTTAGGAGAGTTATCTCAGATTAATCATTCTAGAAAACATGATATGATGTGCCAAGAAAAACACAATAACAAAAAAGAAACAGTAAAAACAATGTCCTATAAAAGATAGTAATGGACAGGATAGGAAAGAGGAAAGTCAAAAAAATTGAAGCTAAATTTGTTCATTGTTTCTAATCCTCAAATCATCTCTTATAATGAGGACATGAACAGTGTCTCAGACATTTGGGCCCCAACTTCCAAGATAGACATGGGATAGAGTGGCAAGAAGAAGTCCAAATTAGCTCTGTGGAAACAACTGAGGGACAGGAGCTTAAGCCTGGGATCAGAGAAGATTTCATCTCAAAGTAAAGGCAAACCCAACAGAAACTAACAATCATATTTCCCACAACTTCAGGGAACTTAAAGAGGGTTTTAACTTTGGGGAAATAGCAGAGAATAAAACAAACCAGGTTTCTTTACCTCATCATGCCTGGACACAAGAAAGATATTTTTCCACAAAGGCATATTCTAGAGAAGTCTAGAAATTAACAGGATTACAACTGGCTAAGTATGGACTTGCTTGCTCTTTAAATATTCTCCAGAACGGGGCACAGCCACCATAAATCAACTAATGAATTTACAGAGACCAGTAGACCACAGCATCAGAGATTGTTCACATCAAAAGAAAGAAAATATTTGAATGTGATGGAAAATCAATAACAATAACAGGCAGGAAATAACCACCTGGATTCAGGTTAGTGAATTATGAGAGTATGTATGAAATGAATTTTAAAGACGGTATTATGTATAAAGTACAAGAAACAGAAAAGCAAACAAAGTATCATGACAAAGAATGAGGTTCATACAAGCTTCCCTTTGGCAACCTCTGTTCAAAGTTCGACTGCACTGAGAATACAGGAACCCAGGGACCCCCCAATATAACATCGCTTGGGACACAGCCTGTTGGGCTTCCATCTGCACCCAAGAGCGGGGCAGCTCTGTGGTCATCTGGGCACCAGCTCTGCTGTGGTCCATCTGCCCTGCAGAGTGATCTGCGCCAAGAGAGTGCAGAGTGCACTCCACCATCTTAACTCCTGCAACAGGGCAACTCAAACCTCCAGACACGGGGACAATCAAGCATAATATCGCTTTGGACTCAACCAGCTTGTGGGCTCCCTGCTCCCAAGAACTGGGCAGGTCTGCGGTCAGCACGTGCCAGCTCTGCTGTGGGACAGCTGCCCTGCAGAGGGACGCCCCCTGCTCCCACTCTGGGAGAAAATGCACCCGCACAGGGCTGGAGCATACCAGCCTCCCTGTGGCGACCTCTGTTATAGGGATGGACTGCCCTGAGGATACAGGTACCCAGGGACCCCCAAATATAAAATTGCTAGGGACACAGCCTGTTGGGCTTCCATCTGCACCCAAGAGAGGGGCAGCTCTGCGGTCGTCTGGGCGCCAGCTCTGCTGTGGGCCATCTGCCATGCAGAGGGACCCCCTGCCCCACTCCTCCTGCTCTGGGAGAGAACGAACCGCAAAGGGCAGGATCTTAACAGCCTCCCCTTGGCGACCTCTGCTCCGGGAATCCACTATGCTAAGCCTTTAGATGTGCAGGAATTCCCCAATATAACATCACTTGGGGCAAGGCACATCAGGGCTCCAAAGTCACTCACGAGCAGGTCAGGCCCCAGAAAGTGGTGCGAGGGGAATCCCAGTAATCCAGGGGGTGCAGAAATAGCATTGTAGGCTCACAGGAGGTCCAAGCAACAGCCAGTGACAGCAGGACCAACTAAGACCAATGGTAACCAGATGGCAAAAGGCAAACATAAGAATGTTACTAACAGAAATCAAAGTAATATGGCACCATCTGAACCCAACTATCCAACAACAGCAAGTCCTGGATACCCCACCACACCCGAAAGACAAGATCTGGATTTAAAATAACTTCTCCTGATGCTATTAGAGGATTTCAAGAAAGACACAAATAAATCTCATAAAGAATTACAGGAGAAAATGTATCAACGGGTAGAAGCCCTTACAAAGGAAACGCAAAAATTGCTTAGAGGAATGCAGGAGAACAAGGGTCAAAAGATGGAGGCCCATAAGGAGGCAACACAAAAATTATGCCCTTACAAAGGAAACAAGAGAATTGCTTAAAGAAATGCAGGAGACGATGGATCAACAAATGGAAGCCCATGAGGAGGAAACACAAAAAATCGCTTAGAGAAATACAGGAGAAATTGGGTCAACAGGCAGAAATCCTGAAAGAGGAAATGCAAAAATTTTTTAAAGAAATACAGGAAAATACAAACAAACAAGTGAAGGATCTCAGCAAATTCCATCCAGGATCTAAAAAAGGAAGTAAAAGCAACTAAGAAATCACAAAGGTAGAAAACTTTGGAGATAGAAAACCTTGGGAAGAAATCAGGACTCATAGATGCAAACAATCAACAATAGAATACAAGAGATGGAAGAAAGAATCTCAGGTGCTGAAGATACCATAGAAAGCATCGACTCAACAGTCAAAGAAAATGCAAAATGCAAAAAAAAAAAAGTGTAACCCAAAATATCCAGGAAATCCAGGACACAAGGAGAATACCAAACCTAAGGTTTATAGGTATAGATGAGAGTGAAGATTTGCAACTTAAAGGGTCAGTAAATATCTTCAACAATATTATGGAGGAAAACTTCCCTAACCTAAAGAAAGAGATGCCGATGAATGTACAAGAAGCCTACAGAACTCCAAACAGACTGGACCAGAACAGAAATACCTCCCGTCACATAATAATCAAAACACCAAATGTACTAAACAAATAAAGAATATTAAAAGCAGTAAGAGAAAAAGGCCAAATAACATATAATGGAAGACACATCCAAATCACATCAGACTTCTCACCAGAGACTATGAAAGCCAGAAGATCCTGGGCAAATCTCATGCAGGCACTAAGAGAACACAAATGTCTGCCCAGACTACTATACCCAGCAAAACTATCAATTACCATAGATGGAGAGACCAAGATATTCCATGATAAAACCAAATTTACACAATATCTTTCCACAAACCAAGCACTGCAAAGGATAATAGGTGGAAATTGCCAATACAAGGAGAGAAACAACACCCTGGAAAAAACGAGATAGTAACGTTCTTGCATCAAACCCAAAAGTAGATAACCACTCAAACATAAAGATAGTGTCAAGAATAGCAGGTGGCAATAATCACTATTCCTTAATCTCTAAATATCAATGCTCTCAATTCCCCAATAAAAAGACATAGACTAACAGACTGGGTATGTAAACAGGACCCAGCATTTTGCTGCATGCAGGAAACACACCTGAGTGTCAAAGACAAACACTACCTAACTGTAAAAGGCTGAAAAGAATATTACAAGCAAATGGTCCCAGGAAACGAGCCGGAGTAGCCATCCTAATATCAGATAAAATTGACTTTCAACCTAAGGTCATCAAAAAAGACACAGAAGGACACTACATACAGATCAAAGGGAAAATGCACCAAGAAGAACTCTCAATTCTGAATATCTGTGCCTCAAATGCAAGGGCACCCTCATTCGTAAAAGAAACTTTACCAAAGCTCAAAGCAAACATCGCACTGTACACAATAATCGTGAGTGATTTCAACACCCGGCTCTCTGAAATGGATTGTTCAGGAAAGCAGAAACTAAACAGGGATGCAGTGAATCTAATTGAAGCCTTGGACCGAAGGGAACTAACAGATATATATATATATATATATATATATATATATATATATATATATATATATATATAATATTTCATCCTAGAGAAAGAGAATACACCTTCTTCTCATCACCTCATGGTACCTTCTCCAAAATCGACCATATAATTGGTCACAAATCAGACCTCAACAAATATAAGAAGATCGAAATAATCCCAGGCCTCCTATCAGATCACTATGGAATAAGGGTGGTCTTTAATGGCAACAAAAACAACAGAAAGACCAAAAACACATGGAGGCTGAACAATGCTCTACTCAATGATAACTTGGTCAAGGAGGAAATAAAGAAAGAAATCAAAGACTTTTTAAAAATTAATGAAAATGAAGGCACAACATACCCTAATTTATGGGATACAATGAAAGTGGTGCTAAGAGGAAAATTCATAGCCCTGAGTGCCTCCAAAAAGAAACTGGAACAGCATACACTAGCAGCTTAATGGCACACCTGAAAGCCCTGGCACAAAAAGAATCAAATACACCAAAGAGGAGTAGAAGGCAGGAAATCATCAAACTCAGGGCTGAAATCAATCAAGTAGAAACAAACAAAACCATACAGAGAATCAACAAAACTAGGAGTTGGTTCTTTGAGAAAATCAACAAGATAAAAAAAGCCCTTAGCCAGACTAGCCAGACAGCACAAAGACGGTATTCAAATTAACAAAATCAGAACTGAAAAGGGAGAGATAACAACAGAAACTGAGGAAATTCAAAAAATCATCAGATCCTAATACAAAAGACTGTATTCAACACAACTAGAAAATATAGAGGAAATGGACAATTTCATAGACAGATACCAAATACCAAAATTAAATCAGGATCAAATAGACCATCTAAACTGTCCTATAACCCCTGAAGAAATAGATGTCCTCATTGGAAGTCTTCCAACCAAAAACAGCACAGGTCCAGATGGCTTTAGTGCAGAATTCTATCAGACCTTCAAAGAAGACCTAACATCAATACTATTCAAACTGTTCCACAAAATAGAAACAGAAGGAACACTGTCCAACTCGTTCTATGAAGGCACAATTATGCTAATACCAAAAGCACACAAAGATCCGACAAAGAAAGAGAATGTCATGCCAAACTCTCTTATGAATATCGATGCAAAAATACTCAATAAAATTTTTGCCAACCCAATCCAAGAACACATCAAAACGATCATTCACTATGATCAAGTAGGCTTCATCCCAGGAATGCAGAGTTGGTTCAATATCAAGAAGTCCATCAATGTAATCCACTATATAAACAATCTCGAAGAAAAAAACCACATGGTCATTTCATTAGATGCTGAGAAAGCATTTGACAAAATTCAGCATCCTTTCATGTTAAAGGTCTTGGAAAGATCAGGAATTCAAAGCCCATATCTAAACATACTAAAAGCAATTTACAGCAAACTGATAGCCAACATCAAACTAAATGGAGAGAAACTTGAAGCAATCCCACTAAAATCAGGGACTAGACAAGGCTGCCCTCTCTCTCCATATCTTTTCAATATCGTACTTGAATTTCTAGCTAGAGCAATTAGACAACAAAAGGAGGTCAAAGGGATACAAATTGGAGAGGAAGAAGTCAAACTATCACTGTTTGCAGACGATATGATAGTATACTTAAGTGACCCAAAGAACTCCACCAGAGAACTCCTACAGCTGATAAACGACTTCAGCTAAGTGGCCGGATATAAAATCAACTCAAGCAAGTCAGTAGCCTTCCTATACTCAAAGGACAAGCAGGCTGAGAAAGAAGTAAGAGAAATGATACCCTACACGATAGCCACAAACCATATAAAGTATCTTGGCGTGCCTCTAACCAAACAAGTGAAAGATCTGTATGACAAGAACTTCAAGTCTCTGAAGAAAGAAATTGAAGAATATCTCAGAATATGGAAAAATCTGCCATGCTCATGGATTGGCAGAATTAATATAGTAAAAATGACCATCTTGCCAAATACAATATACAGATTAAATGCAATCCCCATCAAAATCCCAACTCAATTCTTCATAGAGTTAGAAAGAGCAACTCAAAAATTCATATGGAATAACAATAAAACCAGGATAGCTAAAACTATACACAACAGTAAAAGAACTTCTGGGGGAATCAATATCCTGGACGTCAAGCTGTACTACAGAGCAATAGTGTTAAAAACCGCATGGTATTGGTACAGTGACAGGCATGTAGATCAATGGAACAGAATTGAAGACCCAGAAATGAATCCACATTCCTATGGTCAATTGATCATTGACAAAGGAGCTAAAACCATCCAGGGGAAAAAAGATAGCCTTTTCAACAAATGGTGCTGGCTCAACTGGAGGTCAACATGCAGAAGAATGCAAATTGATCCATTCTTATCTCCTTGCACTAAGCTCAATTCTAAGTGTATCAAGGACCTCCACATAAAACCAGACACACTGAAACTAATAGAAAAGAAACTAGGGAATAACCTTGAACATATGGGCATAGGGGAGAAGTTCCTGAACAGAACACCAATAGCTTATGCTCTAAAATTAAGAATTTAGAAATGGGACCTCATAAAATTACAAAGTTTCTGTAAGGCAAAAGACACGGTCAAAAAGACAAAGCAGCAACCAACTAACTGGGAAATGATCTTTACCAACCCTACATCCGACAAAAGGCTAATATCCAATATATACAAAGAACTCAAGAAGGTAAACACCAGAGAGGCAAGTAACCCTATTAAAAAATAGGGTACAGAGCTAAACAAAGAGTTCTCACCTGAAGAATATCTAATGGCTGAGAAGCACCTAAAGAGAAGTTCATCATCCTTAGTCATTAGGGAAATGCAAATCAAAACAACCCTGAGATTCCATCTCACACCAGTCAGAATGGCTAAGATCAAAAACACAGGAGACAGCAGTTGTTGGCGAGGATGTGGAGAAAGAGGAACACTCCTCCACTGCTGGTGGGATTGCAAACTGGTACAACCACTCTGGAAAGCAGTCTAGCGGTTCCTCAGAAAACTGGGCATGACACTCCCGGAGGATCTGGCTATACCACTCCTGGGCATATACCCAGAAGCTTCCCCTACATGCAATAAGGACATATGCTCCACTATGTTCATAGCAGCCTTATTTATAATATCCAGAAGCTGGAAAGAACCCAGATGTCCCTCAATGGAGGAATGGATTCAGAAGATGTGGTATATTTACACAATGGAATACTACTCTGCAATTAAAAACAATGAATTCATGAAATTCCTAGGCAAATGGTCAGAACTTGAAGATATCATCCTTAGTGAGGTAACCCCATCTCAAAAGAACTCACATGGTATGCAATCACTGATAAGAGGATATTAACCCAGAATCTTGTAATAGCCTAGACACAATTTGCATATGAATAGATTTCCAAGAAGATGGAAAGAGAAACCCCTGGTCCTGGAAAGACTGGATGTAGGGGAATGCCAGAACAGAGAAGTGAGAGGGGGTTGAATGGGGAAAAGAGGGAGGGAAGGGGGCTTATGGAACTTTCAGGGAGGGGGAAAATGAGAAAGAGGAAATCATTTGGAATGTAAATAAAAAAACTTAGAAAATAAAATAAAATAAAAACAGAATGAGGTTCATATCTGTAATCTAGAACTGAAAAGATAGAAGCAAGAGATCTATAAGATTACAGTCAGCCTGTGGTACATAAGTTCTAGGCCAGTTTCATCTATGCATGAACAAGATTTCCAGATGCATATGATTAATAAACTAACAACAGTACATTTCATGGTATTTGATATCCAATGTGAATTATTCATCTGATATTAATGTGCTAACAAAAACCCAGACTATTATAAAATTAGATATATATTTTATCAACATGCATTTTTCTTCTATTTATCATTAAATATATAATTTTATACAGCAGTTTTTCAGATATAAAACAGTAAATGATTTGTAATAGGCATGTTCTGATCTCATTTATAAACTGCTATCATACCAACATAGCAGAGAAATGGTTTGTGGATTAAGAAAGCTCCAAATACCACGGGCTTCTCATAGAATGTAAGGGGAGAGCATAGGGACTTGGGAGGTAAATTTTCCATGTTCTTTTATGAATAAACACAAATGCCAAGCAACCTTACTTACTGCTTTTCTCACAAATATGGTTTCCACAATATGTCATGGTACATTCGATTCCTTGGACCGTGGTTTAAAATGCATTACAAACCAGCTGACTCAAAATAACACAGATGAATTTCCTCTGGCTTTTGGAGCCATGAAATCTGAAGATGATGACTTTGAGCTCCTGAAACACAGCAGCCACTTCCACGGATCCTCCATTCCTGGAGGCCTAGGGATTGACAGTCTGAGATGCAAAATATACTGAGTCAATACAAGTCTATGCTTGACTTTGCAGTTGAATCACATATCTTTTACTCTCTGGATGAACGGCTGTGGCTACCTAATATCAGTGACAGGAAATAGTAAACATGGGAGGATTTTCTATAATTCAGGTAAAATATTAACATTATTTTTGGTAAGATATCCAAGGTAGGATACATTTGGAATTTCAGCACTTAAGATGCTGACACATTGAAATTTCTCTGGGTTCCAAGCAGCTTGGGCTACAAAGAAAGTTTTTAGGTAGCCTGTGACACATAAAAGAATTCCACATTTAAAAATAAATAAAACTAGTTTATTCTGAATTACTGATTTTTAAATATATGATTTAAATGGCCCAGCAATTACTAGCACCTGCTGCTCCTGCAGAGGACTCCATTTTATTTCTCAGATCCCATATCTGGAGACTTGCCACCACCACTAACTCCATTTCCAAAGGAACCAGTGCCCTCTAATGGCCCATGTAGTGAGTAACCCAGACATATGTGGCATACACAAGAAATATACACATAAAGACACAAATAAAAAATTTACATCTTCAAAAAATGCTTGATTATACACATGATATAAATACATACATATATATAAACATATTTATGTTATGCATAAATATCTTATGGATGCTCATACAGTATTTTCTGATCATGGTTTCCCTTCTTCAACTCCTCTCACATCCTTCCCACCTTCCCAAAAATCCATACCCATGACTTCTTTCTCTTTCAAAAAAAGACATATATATATATATATATATATATATATATGTGTGTGTGTGTGTGTGTGTGTGTGTGTGTATACACACATATATGTATATGTATATATATTATACATTTAAATATATTAAAGAAAGAAAAAGCAAGAGAAACACACAATAAACATAAAACACAAAATCAGAACCTCTAATATATTAATGAAAACCAATAATATAATAAATGCCAAAACAAAATAATATGAGTCAAAAAATCAACAAAAATACCTCTCAGTGGGGTTTACAGCTGCTGGGATATTCCATTGAAGAAAATTAATTTCTGTTTTGGGAGTGTTTGCTGCTTGGAAATAGTTTCTTAGTTAGGGAGGAGAGCTCATGTCCATTTCCTACTGTTACCACAAGGATCCCATTTAACTTAGACCTGTGCTGGACCTGTGCATATTACCACAATCTCTGTTAGTTCATATGCACCTCATTCCTGTTGTGTCTAAAGGTCACTGTTTCCTTGCTGTCATTCATCCCCTCTGTATCTCACAATCGTTCCATTGTCTCTTCCTCAAAGATCCATGAGCTCTCAGGGAAGAGTTTGATGAAGACAATCCTTTTAAAACTGAGTGTTCCAAAGTATCTCATTCCTCTGTGCCTTGTCCATTTTGAGTCTCTATGTTTGTTGCCATCCACTACAGGAAGAAGCTCCACTAATGATACCTGAGCAAGACACTGCAGAATGTCATTAGGAGTCATTGAATTACTGTGTTCCTTTAGCATAACAATAGTATCTGAGGATAATATATTGTATCTGGGGATACAATAGTTTCCCTTTGGTTCAAGACCTATCTGGTCTCAGGTTCTTAGCTACCAGAGCAATGTCAGGCATGGGTTGGATCTCATAATGTGGGCCTTAAATCCATACATTGAAGTTGGTTACTCCCACAATCATTCAATTCATGGGTTTATACTACATAGGTAGATACCCCTCTGGTAGAATGCAGAGTATCTTTCTGTGATGGTAGCCTGAAAGTTTGTATTTTGAAGTTACTTTCATTCTCCTGGGAGGGGCTGCAGACAAGGAATGAGTCATATACACAAGGACTTCTGGGGGTGAAGGGAAGGGGAAGAGAGGATGGGAGAGAACAGGAAAGAAAGGCGAAATAGCTGCAGACATGTACCCCTGTTTCTGTAGCAGTCTCAGGTAGTTATTCATATCAAAAGGTTAGATAATTGGGATAACAATTCTATATTGTGTGGGCATCTTGTGTATTGAGATTTACTGATATATAAAAGCATTGATTAACTATAATCATTGAGAGTTTGATTTACTTGGTTGTAGGGTGGTGTGGCAGCCGACCATGGGGTGGAAAACAATGGTGTAGGGCTTGTGTCGCCCTGCCTGAGAGCTTGCCCTGGCTGGGGAAAGGTAGCCTGCCAGTATTGCTCAAAGTGTGGGAACATGGCACCAGAACTGTGACCATGTGGTCGTCTTTGTGCTTTGGGTGCCACCATTAGAGCTGGAGCCAGCAGCCAGGCTGCTGCTGTTCTCTTCTAATACCTCCTGCAACATTTTCAGTACCATGAACACTAGTCAACAGGCCAACAGCAACCAATAGATTGGGAAAGATCTTCACCAATCCTACATCTGATATACGGTTGATATCCAATATATACTAAGAACTCAAGAAGTTAGACTCCAGAGAACCAAATAACCCTATTAAAATCTGGGGAACAGAGCTAAACAGAGAATTCTCAACTCAGGAATCTTGAATGGCTGAGAAACGCCTAAAGAAATGTTCAATATCCTTAATCACCAGGGAAATGCAAATCCAAACAACCCTGAGAATCCACCTCACACCAATCAGAATGGCTAAGATCAAAAACCCAGGTGACAGCAGGTGGAGAGGATGTGGAGAAAGAGGAACACTCCTCCATTGATGGTAGAATTGTAAGCTAGTACAGTCACTCTGGAAATCAGTTTGGCAGTTCCTCAGAGAATTGGACATAATACTACCTGATGACCCAGCTATACCTCTACTGGACATTTGTCCAAAATATACCCCAACATATAACAAGGACACATGCTCCACTATGTTCATAGCAGCCTTATTTATAATGACCAGAAGCTGGAAAGAACCCAGATGCCTTCAAAAGAAGAATAGATACAGACAATGTGGGACATTTACACAATGGAGTACTACGCAACCATTAAAAACAGTGAATTCATGAAACTTGCATGCAAATGGGTTAAACTAGTAAATATCACCCTGAGTAAAGTAACCCAATCACAAATGAACACACATGGCATATACTCACTGCTAAGGAGATATTAGTCCAAAAATTCAGAATAATTAAGATAAAATTCACAGACCACATGAGGCTCAAGAAGAAGGAAGACCAAAGTATAGATAAATCTGTCCTCCTTAGAAGCAGGATCAAAATACCCATGGGAGGAAATATGGAGACAATGCGAAATAGAGACTGAAGGAAAGGCCATCCAGAGACTACCTCATCCTGGGATCCATCCCATTTACAGTTACCAAACCAAGGCACTATTGTGGATGCTAAGAAGTGATTGTTGACAGGTGCCTGATATAGCTGTCTCCCAAGAGTCTTTGCCAGAGCCTGACAAATACAGAGGTGGATGCTCTCAGCCAACCATTGGACTGATCAAGGATTCTCCAATGGAAGAGTTAGAGGAAGGACTGAAAGGGTTTGCAATCCCAGAGGATCAACTACAATATTAACCAACAAGACCACCCAGAGCTTCCAGGGACTAAACCAAAAAATACACATGAATAGATCCATGGCTCCAGCTGCTTATGTAGCAGAGCATAGTCTTAACGGACATCAATGGGAGAAGAAGCCTATGATCCTGTGAAGGCTCAATGTTCCAGTGTAGGGGAATGCAGGGACAGAGAAGTAGGAGTGGGTGTGTGGGTTGGGAAACACCCTTACAGAAGCAGGTGGAGGGGGGATGTTAGGGGGGCTTCTGGATGGGAAACCAGGAAAGGGGATAACATTTGAAATGCAAAAAAAGAAAATAACTAATGAAGATATTTTTTAAAAAAGGAACATTAATGAAGCGCAAAGCACATATTGAACCTCACACAATAATAGTAGAAGATTTCACCACCCCACTTTCAATGAACAGACTATGGAAACAGAAACTAAACAGAGATATGTTCAAACTAAAAGAAGTTATGAACCAAATGTCATGACATTTCAGACCCTTTTTCTCAGCACTGCACGGAATCTTCTCAAAAACCCACCATGCATTCAGATGTAAAACAAACCTCAGCAGATAAAAGAGCAATGAATTGATCCCATATATTCTATTGAACCAACATGGACTAAGCCTGGTGTACAACAGCAACAAAAACAACAGAAAGCCCACATACACATGGAAGCTGAGCAACTACCTACTCAATGAAAACTTGGTAAGGGAAGAAATGAAGAAAAAATAAAAGACTTTTTACAATTCAATGAAAATGAAGGAATAACATATCCAGACTTATGGGACAAAATGAACACAGTGGTAAGAGGAAAACTCACAGCCCTGAGTGCTTCCATAAGGAAATTGGAGAGATCATTCACTAGCAGCTTAACACCTCATTTGAAAGCTCTAGAACAAAAAGAAGTAAATACACCTAAAAGGAGTAGACTGCACAAAATAATCAAACTCAGGACTGAAATCAACAAAGTAGAAACAAAGAGAACTATGCAAAGAATCAACAACAACAACAACAAAAAACCTAAAAGCTTTTAGTTTTTTTGAGAAAATCAACCTGATAGATAAACCCATAACCAGACTAACCAGAGAGCAGTATCCACATTAAAAAAATCAGAAATGAAAAAGGAAGACCTAGCAACAGAAACTCAAGAAATTCAAAAATGATCAAATCCTACTACAAAAGTCTAAATACCCCATAATCGCCAAGGAAATAGAAACAGTTCACGAAATTCCTAGGCAAATGGTGAGAACTTGAAAATATCATCCTTAGTGAGGTAACCCAATCACAAAAGAACACACATGGTATGCAGTCACTGATAAGAGGATATTAACCCAGAATCTCAGAATACCCTAGACACCATTCACATATCAATAGATTTCTAAGAAGATGGAAGGAGAGACCCCTGGTCCTGGAAAGACTGGATGTAGGGGAATGCCAGGACAGAGAAGCGAAAGGGGGTTGAATGGGGAAAAGAGGGAGGGAAGGGGACTTATGGGACTTTCGGGGAGGGAGGAAACAGGAAAAGGGAAATGATTTTGAATGTATATAAAAAAAAAACTTAGAAAATAAAATTTAAAAAATTAAAAAAAAGG
Organism: Tokudaia muenninki; assembly: GCA_036184385.1. Classification (NCBI taxonomy): domain Eukaryota; kingdom Metazoa; phylum Chordata; class Mammalia; order Rodentia; family Muridae; genus Tokudaia; species Tokudaia muenninki. Next base: position 89,935,825 of record BTHS01000004.1, read on the forward strand.
AAGTCTCCCAACTAAAAAAATCCATGCCCAGATGGTTTTAGATAAAGAATTCTATAAGACCTTCAAAGAAGATCTAATTCCAATACCTCTCAAACTATTCCATAAAATAGAAACAGAAGGAACACTACCCAGTTCATTCTATGAAGCCACAGTTATGCTGATACCTAAACCACGAAAAGACCTAACAAAAAAAGAGAACTACAGACCAATTTCTCTTCTGAATATCAATGCAAAAATAATAAAATTTTTGCCAATCTAATCCAAGAACACATCAAAACAATTATCCACCATGATCAAGTAGACTTCATATCAGGAGTGCAGGGATGGTTTAATGTACCGAAACCTATCAATGTAATCCACTATATAAACAAACTCAAAGAAAATAACCCTTTGGTCATCTCACTAGATGCTGAAAAAGTCTTTGAGATAATACAACAGCCATTCATGCTAAGAGTATTGGAGAGATCAAGAATTCAAGGTTCAAACCTAAACATAATAAAAGCAATGTACAGATAACCAATAGGCAACATCAAACAAAATGGAGAGAAACTCAAGGCAAATCAATTAAAATCAGGGACAAGACATGGCTGTCCACTCTCTAGCTACCTATTGAAAATAATACTTGAAGTTCTAGTCAGAGCAATTAGACAGAAAAACAAACTCATTTCTCATGATACAAAATCATGTTTATCATTAGTGTAGTGCATTGTAGTGTACAGTAGTGTAGTGTAGTGTAGTGTAGAATAAGGTACCATAGTTTCCACAGTTGGAAGGTAGATGAGGAAACAGCAGAGGCAAGTGAAATAGGAATAGGAAGCATAGATTAGATATATTGGTTAAAAAGTTAAACCCCATGTTTTCTCTGATATTTACATCCTAGATTTTTATTGATTCATAAAACTCCATGTGTATGCATGCGTATGTGTGTACGAATGTGAGTTGGCACATGTGTATGTCACATGAACATAGGAGGAAGACTATGGTTTTGAAGGACATTAGTTGCAGGGAAAGGATGTGTCAGAAAAGAGAAACATAGGGCATAAAGACTGTCAAAATGTATGATATATTTTTCATATATTTCCATGGAAATCAACATACTTATGGAAATAAATAAAGTTAGACAAAAAGAGAACTGGAGAGAAAAATGCCAGGGTTCAAGACTAAAGAATGTGGCCTTCCAGGCCTTGAGCAGGCCTTTCCAAGCCTTGAGCAGGCTGAACAGACCTTGAGCACCTTCCACAAAGGACCTTATAAACCTTGGTCACCTGCCTTGTATGTGCCTTAGGTGAAGTCATCTGCCTTGGTTGCACATGCAAATTCCCACAGGAACTTAGAAGAGTACACTGACCACTGACATTGCTTTGCAACATAATCCAGCTGAATAAAAGGATTGGTTCAGTGGGCTTTCCCTATATAAACAGAGTGCTGAATATTAAACTTGGCGCATTGATCAGAACCTTGTCATGCCTTCATGCTTCTTGCGATCCCTTCCTCTTTGCCTCTTTTTCATTTCCAGCCCCACTCCTTTCAGGTGAACCCAGTCATCAACAAATTTCCTTACTATATAGAGACTATCCATATGTTCTGTGACTCTAGAGAACCCTGAACCAGGCTACAGCAGTACCAACATTCTTACTGCAATTCATGGAAACCCTGTCTCCTACTGATGTGGACGTGGATTAGGAAGACTGGGTCATCACAATATTCCCATCAGAACCTGCTATCAGAAACAAACAATTTGTATACTTGCATACACACAAATATTCATGATACAAATGATAGAATCTAAAGTATATTTTCTAATGGCATTGTCTGCTTACCATTGACTTGCTATAGAAAAATGGCTATTTCATTACAAATGAAATATGTTTAAGATATTATAAAAATTTAATGTCTCACCAGAGAGCAGAAGGAATATGAAGACCTGTGTCTGTGACTCCATCTTGAGGCCCCTACCCGTCTGATTCAATTCAGATCTCACTTTAAAGGCCTGGTTTATAAAACAGGGGCAGTTGGTCTGGTCTGTATGAAACTTTGCAACATATTAATCAAATAAGGGAGTAAGTTTCCTGGACACAGGGTTGTGAGACTAACCAGGTTAAACCAAAGACCAACAAATACCATCAAAGACAAGAAGTAATCACTGGGAAGAAATTCAACATACAAGCTCAAGGACCAACTTGGAACTCTGAAACAACAATTGTCTAGATTCTCTCATGAGAGGCTTCAACTAAGAATCAAAGACATTGATAGCAGGTAAGATTTGCAGAAACCAAACACTATGTATTATGAGTATCTGTCAATATAGTTGATTTTCTAGCAAGGTCAGGAGATAAGGAGCAGAGTTGGGAGGTAAGTGCCCTCTGAAGCTCTGCTGCTGCCTGTGTGCTCTGTCCATATCCCAAATACATGGAGACTGTGGGATGTAGACAGGTGAATGTGCTTCACTTTCACTCTTTGCTTATTCAGTTACAACTCGAAGTATACATTGCTGCCTAACTCATGTATTTTTATATAACATAACTTGCCAAGTTACTGTATGTACTTGCATTATTTTCCAGAAAAACCTCAGACACTAGTGAATTTTATACACAGATTATACTTATTCAGGGGTAATGTGAAAAAATCAGTAAAGAAAAATGGGGTTTTTACTGGAATTTTAAGATTGTCTATTTGTAGAATATGGAGAATTAACATGAAATGAACATTTTTAACTTGTTTTCAAACTACTTGTTCTGCTACTAGAAACAGGCATGACAATCAGAATACTTTATGTCAAATTAATTTTAAAATCATGCAATCAAGATATGAAAAGTATTGAAACATAATTATTTGATCTTGACTTAAGTTACTACATCCCATAACAGATTAGGAGACATTATTCCTTGAATGGTCACCTGGAATCTCAAGTCTAGTTTAATATGGCAAGGGTCACTGATTTTGGAAAGAGAAAAGATTGTTTGATTACCACCACAAGGTGGCTGCAAGTTCAAAAGCCTTCTCTTGGGACCAGGGGACATTGATGCTGTCCAGTGTGGTGAGAGAGCTTACCAATTTGCAGATGTTTGGGTAGATAGGTCTAGTGAGCAATCCAATGATTACAAAATCCGTGTTGCAGCAGGAGATGTAAACTTTCAAGTTTCTAAATCTGAGTCTTGGAAACATTGTGTTGTTTATTGAAAAAGAAAGATCTTTAGAGAAATGTCTTACAACTCTAAAAAATGTATTATAAAGTAAAAGTGCCTGCTGACTATTTCAGAAGCAATTTCCTCATAACACAGACTAGCCAAGTTCTAATTGCAGTTTACATATCAGAATGGGCTTTAATAACTGTCTTATTATAAAGGACTTATTAATTAATAGTAAAATTTTAGGGATTCTTATAGAATCATCCTTGGGAATTAAGAAAACACCTATTACAAATTAAGAACTCATTACCTGATAGCCTTCCTTCAGCCTTTCCTAAATGGCTACTGACAATTTGGACTGGCTTTTAGTTCCAGAGTTTCAGTCCATTATAATCATGGCAGAACACCTGGTAGCATAGAGGCAGACATAGTGCTGAATAAGGAGCTGAGAGTTTTGCATCTTGATCTGAGTGCAGCCAGGAGAACTTCACTTATCAGCAAACAAATGTCTGGATTTTCAATGATTACAGTTCTGTATGTCCTCTTTGGGAGAGATCAGAATAAGACAGACTTGGAGTAAAACAAGAAAGAGAAATTAAATACTGGATTACAGATCATAAAACTGAGGTTAAAAAAACTCTTTCAATCAAAATAGGCAATCCTCAAATGAATCCAATCTGGAACTTATAATAATATCAAAAAACATAGCTCTAGACCAAATGCTTCTACAGGAGCTTAAGAAATTGGAATGGCAGCCCATAGAGATATAATATATTGAATTAGGAATCCAGATTCTGCTTATTGTTACTAACTTAAAGCAATGCCATATAATGGACTGTGTGATTCGTTTTATAGAGTTTAGAGATTGACATGTGAACACATGTTGGTACATCATACAATTTATACATGTTCAGGGCACAAAAGGACTTCTACACTGAGTTCTGAGAAGGATGCTTCTAAGACTTCACATTTATTAAAGGTGATGGCAACTCTGAGATAATTCACCCTTAAGGATGCTGAGATGCAAAGACCTGCTGCTTTAGGTCCATGATCAATCCTGTCTCAAACTGATGCTTTTTCCAGAGACTTGTTTCTGGAACATCTTCAGAAAAGACTGCTAATCCCAGGATTTATAATCCTAGATGGTCTCATTTCATCCAGCCTTTCAACCTCATCTAGTAAAGATTTCACATAGTTAACATAAGACCCTGGACAACAATTGATTACAGCAAGCTTTCTTTTGACTTAAACATTTTTTCTAATTTTGGTGGTCACAGAGAAAGGAAATCTGCACCCCCAAATCAACAGGGAGCAATTATAAGAAGACTGTCGTCCCAGTTGGAGTAGCTGGTTTTGGTCATTTTATGAATTACAGATATGTTGTCAGTTTATGGTGTGATTTACAATTAATTAAGGTCTGGAAATGAAACAGAAGTTAGATTCAGGTATTCTTTTCTCTTTCCTTCACATTTTTGTCTTTCTTCTTTCCTTAGGTAAGAGGAAAGGAGTTGAAACGAAAAGGGGAATATAAAAATATTATTAACAAATTAGATGAATACAGTTATATTATTGAATATATCCATAAAACAAAAAAAAATCTTATAGCCATAAACTTACATTGGTAGAAATCTTTATATGTTGATGCAAAATTGAGGTTATATTTTGTTACATTGATACAGAATTTTATATGTTGATACAGCTTTAAAGTTTGTATTGGAATAAATACTTTCATGTTGTTACAAAATTTAAGATTGACTTTGTTACAATATAATATATGTATTTTTCAACTCTTGTATGGCTATTATGCATGTGCAACTCATTCAAAAATACAAGGTTTAGTCTCAGTTTTTAAATAGCTGTTGGTATAAACTGTTTAGAATAATTAAACTATGCAAGTTAATATTCAATCAATCAATCAATCTCATGGTCATGTCATATACTAGTTTGCATATACCCTGGTTTGTACAGATAATAGGTAGCTAGAGACAGGCAATGTTTGCTTGTTCATATATGCTATGAAAAAATAGAGGGTCTTCAAAACCTCAGAGACTCACAGAATATGGCATTTTAAAATATATTTATTAATTTAAGCCTTTTTTGACATTGGGACATGTCAGCTTTTGTCAGTATCCCATTTGACCTGGAAGGTGATAACCATCAAAAGACTTCCACATGGAATTGCTTCAATTTGTGGCTAGCTAGCCACCAGGCAAAGAAAATGCCCAAACTTTGTCTGTCGACAGAATGATGTCTAGAAAGGACAAATGAACACAGGAAAGAAAAATTCTAAGCTCTCCTAAGACAGGGTAATCAAGTGTTTCAAAACTCCTGCTTCACAAAAAGTCTATTAAATAAGAGCTGAGTTAAGCAAAAGTCAAGTTCTCTTCTGTATCTTCCAGTGCGAATATAGCCTGAAAGGCTCTTGATTTAGCTCATGGAGACTCACATTGCAACTTTACATTGCAGAATATAAAATAATAAATTTGTCATGTTCAATACACAGAATCTAAGCATGAGAAATTTTAAAAAGATACAAATGTCCTTGCATTGTTTTTGCCATAAGGACCTTCCAAGTCAAAGGATCTGTTCGTTAATTTTATACCAAATTTTGCAACTGTTAGGCAAAGCACCTGAAGGCAGAAGGGGAAGTGTGTAGATCTGGGGATGTGTGGTACAGGAAGTTGGTTAGAATCTCAGAGGAGGTTTGTGTACAAGGCTGAAGCACTGTGGGAGGATCACTGTAGCCCTGCTGACAGTGATAATCTGCCATGTCTTCAGTCTGCACACTGCTGATGGTGAGAGTGAAATCTGTCCTAGATCCACTGCCTGTGAAGCGATCTGGTACTCCAGTGACCCGGTTGGATGCCCCATATATCAGCAGTTTAGGAGACTGACCTGGCTTCTGTTGGTACCAGGCTACAGCAGTACCCACATTCTGACTAGCTATGCAGTTGATGGTGACACTGTCTCCTACTGATGTGGACAAGGATTTGTGAGACTGGGTCATCACAATGTCTCCATCAACACCTGCAATCAGAAATAGACATTGAATATACACTTATACAAACAAGTCTTTGTGATACAATTCTTAGAATACAAACTCTCTTTTCTAACGCCATTGTCTACATACTATTGGCTCCCTGTGGGAAATAGCTATTTCTCTTCAAATGAATAACTTTTATGATAACATAACACTTTTAAATATCTCACCAGACAACCAGAATGACACAAATATGAAGACTTGAGTCTGTAACTCCATCTTGAAGCCCATGCTGGTCTTAGGCATTTCAGATCTCACTGCAAAGGCCTGGATTATAAATCATGGGCAGCTGGGCTGGCCTCTAGGGACCTATGCAAAGTAGTCATCAAATAAGGAAGGAAATTGCCTGGACACCGCTGTGTGAGAGGATCCAGATCAAATCAACATTCAAAAAGTACTATCAAAGACAGGAAGTAATCACTCTGAAGGAAGTCAATATAGAAGCTCAAAGACCAATTTAAAGCTCTGAAACCGAAAGTATATAGATGCTCTCACGGCAGGATTATATTAAAACTCAACAGATGAGTTTCACAGGAATAATAGTACAACTACCTTTGATTCAGTCCTCAGGAAATAATAAATCGTTACAACAACAACAACAAAATAAACAGGGGAAGTGGAAAAGAAGAAAGGAAAGAAGTGAAACGGGAAAAGGAGAGGAAAGAAAGAAAAGGCTGGAGAAGAGAAGGAATATTGAATTGGGAAGGTAAGGGATATGTGGAGGTCAGTCCCTGTAACCACCACCACAGGACTTATTCAGCTCCACTACCTCTGGCCAGCATTTGCAGCAGGCTGACAGCCTGGTGCTCCTCTGGGTTCAGCAACATCTCTATGGGTACAGTTAGCTGCATCCCTGTTGCTGTAAGTGTTTCCAAAGCTCCAAGGAGTTTTTGAATATGTTGGTCTTGTGAGGAGCTGGCAATAATCTGATTCAATCTCTAGGTGTTCTGTAGGCACATCAAGAACCTTGAGCAGCTTTACTAAGGAAGAGTTTGACTGACATATCTTCGACAAAGGCTTTATTTAATGCTAAGAATATTGTGAACCAAAAAAAAAAAATAAACAAATAAACAAAATAAAGGAAGTATCCTCTTCTGACAATAAGGATGCTTTCTATCTTGCTGACTTCAGAGACATTCTAATGAAGTATCTGAAGTGTTACTTCCTTTTATGCAGTACAGTGTACCAAGAGCACATCCATAGTGAGTGCCATTGCTGCTATTATAACAGCATTTGCCTTTGCAAGCACAACTGAAATACAGTTGGTGCAGGGGCTTGAGGTACATCAAGAGAGGAATATCTATGTGAGTCCTTATAACCAAGTTTCACAAATCAAGAATTCTGCCAGTAACAGAGTCCAGATGATGACTTTTGACAGTGAAATTGAATTGATGAATGTAGCCAGAGCACATCCAAAGGGAAAATGGGTTTTGCAGATTGCCACTGATAATTCCAAAGCAGTTTGTCACCTCAGTTACAAGTTTGTTGCCACACTCAAAACGAGCAGACGTCTCTTGGAATGGGCAAAAGAGTTAAATATTGAAGTCATTGGTGTCACTTTCAGTGTGGGCAGTGGTTGTACTGACACTGAGACCTTCGTGCAGGCAGTGTCAGACACTCACTGTGTATTTGACTTGGGAACGGAACTTGGTTTCAGCATGTATCTGCTTGATATTGGTGATGGCATTCCTGGATCTGAAGATACAAAGTTTAAATTTGAAGAGATTACCAGTGTGATCAACCCAGCTCTGGACATGTACTTCCCATCAGACTCTGGAGGGAGGATCAAAGCTAAGCCTAGCAGATAACTACAATCAGCTTTCACACTTACAGTCAACATAATTGCCAAAGAAAATATGTAGAAGGAGCAGAAGGGCTCTGACAATGAAAATGAGTCAAATGAGCAAACATCATTATTATGTGAATTGTGGAGTGCATGGATCATCTAACTGCATTCTTTATGATCATGCACGTGTGAAGGCCCTGCTGCAGAAGAAACTCAATCCAGATGAGAAGTATTATTCATCCAGCATCTTTGGCCCAACACGTGATGTCATTTATCAGATAACTGAGCAGAATTGCAACTTGCCTGACATGCATGTGGGTGATTGAATGCTCTTTGAGAACATAGGTGTATACGCCATTGCTGCTGCTTCTATTTTTCATGGGTTCCAGAACCCAAACATCACAGCCAACACGGCAACTCAAGAAGCATATGCACATCAATGGCTTCCCACCAGAAGAGGAGGAGCAAAATGTTGGCACTCTGCCCATGTCTTGTGCCCAGGAGAGTGAAATGGACCATCACCCTGCAGCCTGTGCTTCTGCTAGTGTCATTTGTAGATGTCATTCTTATAACTCTTGCCTGCAAGTTTAGCTTAAATTAAGCCTTTTGGAGAGACCACTTAATTTAATTACTGCTAGTTTGGAATGTCTTTGTGAGAGTAGGGCTGGCACCAAGTGCAGTATGGACAGCTGGGAGATGTGTGATCACACTGACTGTGTTCCTGTGGAAACTGAATATTTGTTTTATATGGATTTTTATTCACTTTTCAGACATGATTCTAACATGTGCCCTCAGCTGCTTAGCAAGCATTTATAGCTTGTACATTGGCAGAATGGAGCCAAAGCTTATTTTGAGACACATTTTGAAAATGAAGTATCCTGAAATAATTGAGCATTGGAAGTATCCCTTAAAGAAGGCACAAACTTCTGCACAAGCTGCTGTATCACAGCAGTGAGTCTAGCCCAGCAAAGCAAGCAGAAAGGTAGATGGCACAAGTCTGTGCCCTCTCTCTGTACAGCATCAGTCTACTTAGACCATCCCTAGTGTGTGCAGTTGGCTGTGAACTTTAGTGCCCAGAGTCTGTTTGTAAGGAATGTCATCTGCCTAGTGACCTGTTGGTCCAGCCACTTCCTAGGGAGGGCATCTAAGGTTCTTTGAACCTTGCTTGCAGAAACCCTGACTGTTCACTCAACTCTTGACTTCAACTGCATCACAACCTACTAATAGTTGGAAGTATCATACAGCATTTGGTAGTCAACTTCCTGTAATAAATTCAACAACAGCAAAAAAAGAGAGAGAGGGAGATGGAAATGTGGAGAGGAAAGAAGAAATGGAGAAAATGAAATAGGAGAAATATTTTAAAAAGAAAAGTTTTGGGTTAGAGACTTGTATTAGTTAGGGTTTTACTGCTGTGAACAGACACCATGACCAATGCAAGTCTTATAAAAGACAACATTTAATTGAGGCTCGCTTACAGGTTCAGAGGGTTAGTCCATTGTCATCAAGGCAGAAACATGGCAGTATCCAGGCAGGCATGGTGCAGAGGAGCTGAGGGTTCTACATCTTTATCCAAATGAAGCCAGGAACAGACTGGGCATCCTCAGGCATCCAGGAGGAAGATCTCTAAGCCCAACCCCCCAATGACACACTTCCTTCAACAAGGCCACACCTTCTAATAGTGGCACTCCCTGGGACGAACATATACAAACCACCACAAGACTCAACTCAGTAGTTAAAAACACTTGCTTCTTTTCTGAAAGGCTCAGGTTTAATTCATTCCAAGAATTCCCATGATGATTCTCAGCCATTTCTAATTCCAGTTAAGCACACTTATGGTATACATACATACATACATACATACATACATACATACATACATACATACAATTTGAGATGTGAGCCCTGAGCTTCTGCTCCAGCTACCAAGTATTTCACCTGTTGCCTTCTTTCTGTTTTCATACAGTCTAAAATTCTGAAAGTCCATTCTTTTTAATAATGGATATTTTATTTATTTACATTTCAAATGTTATCCCCTTTCCTGGATTCCCCACTGCAACTCCCTATCCCATTCCACATTAACCTGCTTATATTAGGGTGCTCCCCCAACCACCTAACCACTCCCACCTCACCTATCATTCCTCTAAACTGAGGCATCAAGACTTCACAGGACCAAGGGTCTCCCCTTCAATTGATGCCAGATAAGGCCCCTTCAGTGCCTTCAGTCCTTTGTGTAACTCTCCAGTTGGGGTACTTTTGCTTAGACCAATACAGATTAGGATGAGATACAGAAGGTGCTGTGAGCATTCTCATCTGTATTGGTCAGAATCTGGCAGAGTCTCTCAGGAGACAGCTATATCAGGCTCCTGTCAGCAACCACATCTTAGCTTTTGCAGTAGTATCTGAGTTTGGTTTCTGCATGTGGGATGGATCCCCAGGTGGAGCAGTCTCTGGATAGTCTTTCCTTCAGTATTTGCTCCACTCTTTGTCCCTGTATTTCCTTTAGACAGGAGTAATTCTGGCTGAAAACCTAGGAGATGGGTAAGTAGCCCCATCCTGCAACCAGCAGGCCATATCTAACCTTTGAATATGGTCTCTAGAGATTCTTCTGCCCTTTTGTGGGGTATTTCAGCCAATGTCGTTCCTATGTGTACCAGGGAGCCCCTTGATTTCCTGGCATCTGTGACTTTCTGATTGTTAACCCCAGTTCCCCATCCCCCATTGCTATACAATTCTGTTCAATTTCCTGACCCTCTGTACATCTACTTCATCTCTTCTCATACCTGAATCTGTCAGCTATTTATCCCATCCCACACTTCTCTCCCTCCCAATTACCTACGATCCTCTATTCCTCTTGATTATTTTGTTTGCCCTTCTAAGTAGGACTTTGGTCTTCCTTCTTCTTGAGCTTCATGTGGTCCATGAGTTGAACAGTGAGTTTTCCACTCTCTTTGCCTAATATTCACTTATCAGTGAGTACATGCCATAAATCTTCTTTTCTGATTGGGGTACATGACTCAGGATAATTTTTTTTCTATATTTTTTAATATACATTCCAAATGATTTCCCCTTTCCAAGTTCCTCCCTCCCGGAGAGTCCCATAAGCCCTCTTCCCTCCCTCTATTCCCCATTCAACCCCCTCTTGCTTCTCTGTCCTGATATTCCCCTATATCCAGTCTTTACAGGACAAGGGGTCTCTCCTTCCATCTTCTTGGAAATCTATTGATATGTGAATTGTGTCTTGGGTATTCCAAGTTTCTGGGTTAATATCCCCTTATCAGTGACTGCAAACCACGTGTGTTCTTTTGTGATTGGGTTACCTCACTAAGAATGATATTTTCCAGTTCTGACCATTTGCCTAGGAATTTCGTGAATTCATTGTTTTTAATTGCAGAGTAGTTATCCATTGTGTAAATACACCACATCTTCTGAATCCATTTCTCGAGGGACATCTGGGTTCTTTCCAGCTTCTGGATATTAAGTTCCATCCATTTACCTAAGAATTTCATGAAGTCATTGTTTTTAATAACTGAGTAGAATTCCATTCTGTAAATGTACCACATTTTCTGTATCATTCCTCTGTTGAAGGACATCTGGGTTCTTTCTAGTTTCTTGATATTATAATTATGGACACTATGAACATTGTGGAGCATGTGTCCTTATCACATGTTGAAGCACCTTCTGGGTATATGCCCAACAGTGGTATAACGGGGTCCTCAGGTAGTACTATGTGTCCAAACTGCCAGACTGATTTCCATATTGATTGTAAAAACCTGCAATGCCACAAGCAATGGAGGAGTGTTCCTCTTTCACTAGATCTTCATCAGCTTCAGGTGTCAGCTGAGTTTTTAACTTAGCCATTCTTTTTTTTTTCCTTTTTTTTTTAAATTTTATTTTCTAAGTTTTTTTTATATACATTCAAAATCATTTCCCCTTTCCCGTTTCCTCCCTCCCCGAAAGTCCCATAAGCCCCCTTCCCTCCCTCATTTCCCCATTCACCCTCCTCTCGCTTCTCTGTCCTGGCTTTCCCCTACATCCAGTCTTTCCAGGACCAGGGGTCTCTCCTTCCATCTTCTTAGAAATCTATTGATATGCGAATTGTGTCTAGGGTATTCCGAGATTCTGGGTTAATAGCCCCTTATCAGTGACTGCATACCAAGTGTGTTCTTTTGTGATTGGTTTACCTCACTAAGGATGATATTTTCAAGTTCTGACCATTTGCCTAGGAATTTCATGAATTCATTGTTTTTAATTGCAGAGTAGTATTCCATTGTGTAAATATACCACATCTTCTGAATCCATTCCTCCGTTGAGGGACATCTGGGTTCCTTCCAGCTTCTGGCTATTATAAATAAGGCTGCTATGAACATAGTGGAGCATGTGTCCTTATTGCATGCAGGTAAAGCCTCTTGGTATATGCCCAGGAGTGGTATAGCCAGATCCTCCGGGAGTGTCATGCCCAGTTTTCTGAGGAACCGCCAGACTGCTTTCCAGAGTGGTTTTACCAGCTTTCAATCCCACCAGCAGTGGAGGAGTGTTCCTCTTTCTCCACATCCTCGCCAACAACTACTGTCTCCTGTGTTTTTGATCTCAGCCATTCTGACTGGTGTGAGATGAAATCTCAGGGTTGTTTTGATTTGCATTTCCCTAATGACTAAGGATGATTAACATCTCTTTAGGTGCTTCTCAGCCATTAGATATTCTTCAGGTGAGAACTCTTTGTTTAGCTCTGTACCCCATTTTTTAATAGGGTTACTTGCCTCTCTGGAGTTTACCTTCTTGAGTTCTTTGTATATATTGGATAATAGCCCTCTGTCAGATGTAGGGTTGGTAAAGATCATTTCCCAGTTAGTTGGTTGCCACTTTGTCTTTTTGACAGTGTCTTTTGCCTTGCAAAAACTTTGTAATTTAATGAGGTCCCATTTGTTTATTCTTGATCTTAGAGCATAAGCTATTGGAGTTCTGTTCAGGAAATTCTCCCCTGTGCCCATATGTTCAAGGTTCTTCCCTAGTTTCCTTTCTATTAGTTTCAGTGTGTCTGGTTTTATGTGGATGTCCTTGATCAACTTGGAACTGAGCTTAGTGCAAGGAGATACGAATGGGTCAATTTGCATTTTTCTGCATGTTGACTTCCAGTTGAGCCAGCACCATTTGTTGAAAAGGCTATCTTTTTTCCCCTGGATGGTTTTAGCTCCTTTGTCAAAGGTCAAGTGACCATAGGAGTGTGGATTCATTTCTGGGTCTTCAATTCTGTTCCATTGATCTACATGCCTGTCACTGTACCAATACCATGCGGTTTTTAACACTATTGCTCTGTAGTACAGCTTGAGGTCTGGGATAGTGATTCCCCAAGAGGTTCTTTTACTCTTGAGAATAGTTTCAGCTATTCTGGGTTTTCTTTTATTCCATTTAGGTTGATGCTGGCTACCGGTTTGCTGTAAATTGCTTTTACTATGTTTAGATATGGGCCTTGAATTCCTGATCTTTCCAAGACCTTTAGCATGAAAGGATGCTGAATTTTGTCAAATGCTTTCTCAGCATCTAATGAGATGACCATGTGGTTTTTTTCTTTGAGATTGTTTATATAGTGGATTACATTGATGGATTTCCTTATATTGAACCATCCCTGCATCCCTGGGATGAAGCCTACTTGATCGTAATGAATGATCATTTTGATGTGTTCTTGGATTCGGTTGGCAAGAATTTTATTGAGTACTTTTGCATCGATATTCATAAGAGAGTTTGGCCTGAGATTCTCTTTCTTTGTCGGATCTTTGTGTGCTTTTGGTATTAGTGTAATTGTGGTTTCATAGAATGAGTTGGGTAGTGTTCCTTCTGTTTCTATTTTGTGGAACAGTTTGAAGAGTATTGATGTTAGGTCTTCTTTGAAAGTCTGATAGAATTCTGCACTAAAATCATCTGGACCTGTGCTTTTTTTGGTTGGAAGACTTCCAATGACAACTTCTATTTCTTCAGGGGTTATAGGGTGGTTTAGATGGTCTATTCAATCCTGATTTAATTTTGGTATTTGATATCTGTCAAGGAAATTGTCCATTTCCTCGAGATTTTCTAGTTGTGGTGAATACAGGCTTTTGTAGTAGGATCTGATGATTTTTTGAATTTCCTCGGTTTCTGTTGTTATCTCTCCCTTTTTGTTTCTGATTTTATTAATTTGGATACTGTCTCTGTGCCCTCTGGTTAGTCTGGCTAAGGGCTTATCTATGTTGTTGATTTTCTCAAAGAACCAACTCCTCGTTTTGTTGATTCTTTGTATGGTTTTATTTGTTTTTACTTGATTGATTTCAGCCCTGAGTTTGAAGATTTCCTGCCTTCTACTCCTCTTTGGTGTATTTGCTTCTTTTTGTTTCAGGGCTTTCAGGTGTGCTGTCTCCCGTTTCTTTTTGGCGGCACTCAGGGCTATGAATTTTCCTCTTAGCACTGCTTTCATTGTGTCCCATAAATTAGGGTATGTTGTGCCTTCATTTTCATTAAATTTCAAAAAGTCTTTGATTTCTTTCTTTATTTCCACCTTGACCAAGTTATCATTGAGTAGAGCATTGTTCAGCCTCCATGTGTATGTGGGTTTTCTGTTGTTTTTGTTGCCATTGAAGACCACCCTTATTCCATAGTGATCTGATAGGAGGCATGGGATTAGTTCTATCTTCTTATATCTGTTGAGGTCTGATTTGTGACCAATTATATGGTCACAATTTTGGAGAAGGTACCATGAGGTGCTGAGAAGAAGGTGTATTCTTTAGCTCTAGGATGAAATTTTCTATATATATATATATATATATATATATATATATATATATATATATATATATCTGTTAGTTCTATTTGGTCCAAGGCTTCAATTAGATTCACTGTGTCCCTGTTTAGTTTCTGATTTCCTGAACGATCCATTTCAGAGAGCGGGGTGTTGAAGTCACCCACTATTATTGTGTGAGGTGTGATGTGTGCTTTGAGCTTTAGTAAAGTTTCTTTTACGAATGAGGGTGCCCTTGCATTTGGAGCATAGATATTCAGAATTGAGAGTTCTTCTTGGTGCATTTTTCCTTTAATCAGTATGTAGTGTCCTACCGTGTCTTTTTTGATGACTTTAGGTTGAAAATCAATTTTATCTGATATTAGGATGGCAACTCCAGCTCGTTTTTTGGGGCCATTTGCTTGTAAAATTGTATTCCAGCCTTTTACTCTGAGGTAGTGTTTGTCTTTGACACTGAGGTGCATTTCCTGCATGCAGCAAAATGCAGGGTTCTGTTTACATATCCAGTCTGCTATTCTATGTCTTTTTATTGGGGAATTGAGACCATTGATAATAAGAGAGATTAAAGCATAGTGAATATTGCCACCTGCCATTCTTGATGCAATCTTTATGTTTGAGTGGTTATCTACTTTTGGGTTTGAAGCAAGAAGGTTACTATCTCATTTTTTCCAGGGCGTTGTTTCTCTCCCTGTATTGGCGGTTTCCACCTATTATCCTTTGCAGGGCTGGATTTGTGGAAAGATATTGTGAAAATTTGGTTTTATCATGGAATATCTTGGTCTCTCCATCTATGGTGATTTAGAGTTTTGCTGGGTATAGTAGTCTAGGCTGGCATTTGTGCTCTCTTAGTGTCTGCATGAGATCTGCCCAGGATCTTCTGGCAAGGCAGAAGTCCCACAGCAGAGCTGGTGCGCTGGTTACTGCAGATCTTCCCAGCTCTTGGGAGCACCATACACACAAGCCGCCCAAGACCCAAGCGATATTATGCCTGTCTGTCTCCCAGCCTGGCAGTCCCATCCACCTGGACACTGGAGCAAAGATGGTGGAGTGCACCCTGTACACTCTCGGTGGCACTGGCCACCCTGCAGAGGAGATGGCCTACAGCAGATCTGGCTCCCAGACGACTGCAGCGCTGTCCCGTTTTTGGGAGCAGACAGAAGCCCCAACAGGCCGTGTCCCGAGCAATGTTATATTGGGGGGAACCTGGGTACCTGTCTCTTCAGTGCAGTACGAGGACAGAGGTCATGGAAGGGAAGCTGGTAGGCTCCCGCCCAGTGCGGGGGGTCCCTCTGCCAGGCCGAAGTCCCACAGCAGAGCTGGCGCGTTGCTCACTGCAGCCCTGCCCAGCTCCTGCTTGCAGAGTACACACAAGCTGCCTGAAACCCAAGCGATATTATGCCCGTCTGTCTCCGAGCATGACAGTCCCAACCACCCGGACACTGGAGCAAAGATGGCGGAGTGTACTCTGCCAACTTAGCCATTCTTATTGATATAAATTTGAACTTCAGGGTTGTTTTGATTACATCCCTGTTGGTTAATGATGGTTAGTATTTCATTAGATGTTTCTCTGCCACTCGAGTTTCCTCAATTGAGAATTCCCAGTTTTTCTTAGATATACAATTTTTAATAGGGCTGTTTTGTTCTCTTTAGTCTAAGTTCTTGAGTTCTTTGTATATATTGGATAATAGCCTTCTATCAGATATAGGATTGGACAAGATCTTTTCCCAATCTGCTGGTTGCTGTTTTGTCCTATTAACACTGTCCTTTGCCTTGCAGAAGCTTTGCAATTTTATGATGTTCCATTGTCAACTCTTGATCTTAGATCATAAGCCATTGGTGTTATGTTCAGGAAATTTCCCATGTACCCATTTATTTGAGGTTCTTCCCCACTTTCTCTTCTATTATTTTCAGTGTATCTGGTTTTAAGTGGAGGTTCTTGAACCACTTGAACTTGATTATTGTAAAAGGAGATAAGTGTGGATCGATTTGCATTCTTCTACATGCTGCCCACCAGTTGAACCAGCACCATTTGTTGAAAAGGCTGACTTTGTTCCACAGGATGGTCTTAGCTCAATGTGAAAGATCAAGTGAATATAGGAGTGTGGGCTGATTTCTGGGGATTCAATTCTATTCCATAGATCTTCCTACTTGTCTCTGGACCAATAACATGCAGTTTTTATCACTAGTAAATCTCGAGGTCAGAGATGGTGAATTCCCCCAGAAGTTCTTTTATTTTTGAGAATAGTTTTTTCTATCCTGTTTTTTTTATACAATCACAAAATACAGACACTATTGTGCCTTTGCATAGAGGTTAACATAGCACTGACACTGCCTGATTTATGAAATTTCTCAGTAAGTTTCAGGTTAATGCTTACTTAATGCAATGAGAGCCTGTGGGAAAAATGTCACCATGAGTTCATGTTTTCACTAGGTATATTTTAGTCAATGTTGTATTAGCACACAAAGAGGAGAAAATGTGGAGACTGTTATCAGTTCTGCTCCTGCTGAACTTTTATGATATTTTTCCTGTCATTATCATATATATATACATATATATATACATATATATATATATATATATATATATATATATATATATATATATATATACGTATATATATACATACACAGAATGATATTCATTGTAATGCCAGGAACTGCAAATCTGTTCAAGAGACTATGCATGGGGTGTCATAAACCCAAGGAAGAACCTAACATTCCTTATTTGGCTGGTTTGTTTTTGTTTTATTCATTTTATCTTGTTTACTAAATAAAAATGTCATCTAAATGCTTTCTAAATCCTTGTATTTAAATCCATATAATGGTGCTATTCTTAACATTCATCCTAGAAGGCCTTTTTATCCTGTTTAAGCCAGAATATAGAATTGGTCAAAATACAAATATATGACTGTGGAATGGACACCCTTAAAAGGAATATTCCAACACCCCCACTTGAACAAATCAGAGATACTCGTGAAACAAGAGACAGAAAGAACATAAGATGCAAGTATTTGTGGGAATGCTTTGAAATAGTGTCTTCAGGACAAAACATGCACACTTACCCCTATGAGCAAACTGCCACTGCAGTTACTTGCAAAAGGTTTGACTTCTCAACACATCATTAAGCAAGGGGAAGGATTGTAAGGGTTCTTACCCTTCCTAAAGATCTGAGTAACAGTGGGCACTAGGGAAAGGAGGGGATTATTTTCTTATGTGCTATAATCATATTCATAATCATAAGTAATGAGTACTCATGAAGCATTTATAATTAAATGCAGATGAAACAACAAAAAAGCAGCAAATTAGAAGAAGATATTTTGAGGTTTCAACAGGACACTGGAGAGGAAGATGAAAGATAACAGGCTAAATGCTCAAAACACAATATATACCTAAGAAGAAATGTCAAATATAAAATTTCTATGTAAATTCTGAGGCTTATCAAGTTCCATACATGCAACTGGCATACTCTAGCGATTTTTTTTAACTTATACTAATGTTGTGTAGAAAGAACTCTTGGTTTCCCTACTCAAAGTTGTCTGGCCCCAGAATCATGCTGTCCCCAAGGCATGCAGCAAAGCAGCAATTTCAATCTTCCTTTAAGAGCAATGAGGTCTGTGGTAACCAGGGACACAGTTCTCCTAGTCTGCACTTCCATCTACAACTGGGGAAGATCCTGCCCCTGGAACCCAAAGTCTGCCTGTCTCTCAGGAGTTTCACCCTAATCAGGAATAGAGGAAGTCTGCCCTAACCAGGAACATAGTAGGTACGCTCTAACCATGGACAGAGGAGGCAACTCCCTAATCAGAGACAGCAGTGCCTGCCACCAAGGATGTATGTTCTAACCCAGGTTACAGAGCTCTACATAGCTCCAGTCAGAGACATTCAGGCCAGTCAATGCCAGTAAGAACTACATGGACAGAGGCAAGCACAAGAACATAAGCAACAGAAGCCAGTGACATCCAGTACCATCAGAGCCCAGTTCTCCCACCACAGTAAGCCCTGGATACCCTAACACACCTGAAAAACAAGACTCTGACCTAAAATTCCATCTCATGAAGATGACAGAGGCTTTTAAAGAGGATATAAATAACACCATTAAAGAAATACAGCAAAACACAGGCAAACAGGTAGAAGCCCTTAACTAGGAAATAAATCCCTTAAGGACATAAAAGAAAACACAATCAATCAGGTTCAGGAATTGAGCAAAATGGTCGAAGACCTAAAAACGGAGATGGAAACAATAAAAGAGGGGAAGGAGAGATGGCTTAGCGGTTAAGAGCACTGACTGCTCATGCAAAGGTCCTGAGTTCAAATCCCAGCACCCACATGGTGGCTCACAATCATCCATAAAGAGATCTGATGCCCTCTTCTGGTGCATCTGAAGACAGTTACAGTATACTCACATATAAAAATAAATAAATTAGAAGACAGTATTTTGAGAAGGCTTCACCAGGAGACAGGAAAGGAATATAAAAGATCTAAAAAAAAAAAAAAGTTATAAAAAAAGGAAACCAGGAGATAAAAAACATAGAGAAGAGGTCAGAACTACAGATGGTGCTTGAAACGTGTTTATTTGTTGGTTTGTTTGTTTGTTTATTGTTGTTTGCTCAGTTTTCTCCTGTTTTCCAAACTTATTTAATTTTATTTAATCTGTTTTGAAATTACACTCTAGATTTTATTCCCCTTCCTGTGCACCCTCTGAATGTTCCCCATCCCATCTCATACCTACCCCCCACCCCAACCAGATCATTAAACTCCCTGTGACCTTCAGTCTCTTGAGTGTAAGGTGTCTCTCCTCTGACTGAACCCAGACCTGGCAGTCCTCTGCTGTATATTATATGTGTTGTGCACCTCATGTCAACTGGTGTATGCAGCCTGGTTTGTGAATCAGTGTCTGAGAGATCTTGGGGGGTCCAGGTTAGTTGAGATGGCTGGTCCTCCTGCAGGGTCACCCTCTTACTCAGCTTCCCCCACCTGGAACCCAGAGCAGCAGCACCCATAGCAGGAGTGTGTCTGTCTTCAACACTGAGAGCTGGAAGATAGCATGCTTCTTAGGTTTCTGCTAGCTGCCCTTAAAGGAACCTGGAATGTTATAAATTAACTCCATATGTAAATCAGCTCAGAAGAGTGTTTGCTGCTGCTCAAAGGGCACCTGCTCCTGTTTCACCCACAGGGAGTTTGTGTCAGCAGGAAATTTATTCCAGTATCACTTGTGTCTCAAAGGAGCCTGAAAGCTTTTTCTATTGAATGCTTATTCTCTAATCTGATAGGTGCGATAGGGGAATAATATAAATGTACCTTGTAAAGAATGTAAGATATTTCAAGCACAACTTACTCCCTCAAAATTATCCACACCCAATGATAATGTTTTCTAAGAGGAATAAGAACAAACACTTGAGAATACTTATGTTGTCTGATTTCTATGTTTTGGTATGTGATGGGTCTATATGAGTTGATATTCATTTGTGAGGGTAACATTCATTGCAGTAGTACAGGAGTAGAGATCAAAGAACTAACTTGTATGTTGCTGCTGCCTTCCACCTTTTACATCACTATAATTTTTTTTGTTTCAGCCCCTCCTTCAAGACCAAGTAGTGAGATTCCCCACCTCAAGAGCTGTCAAAAATGGCAGAACAAAGACATCTCCTCAGCCTGCAGCCTGTCCATGATGCTTGCACTACCTGCCTCAGCAATAGCTACCCCTCAAGAGCTCTCCATGGTGGTATTCCTTTCCTACCTCAGTCTACTGCTGTCATGGGGAGCTGTCCACAATGGCAAGATCTTTTTCTTTTTTTTTTTTATTATCTAAGTTTTTTTATTTACATTCAAAATCATTTTCCCTTTCCCGTTTCCTCCCTCCCCGAAAGTCCCATAAGCCCCCTTCCCACCCTCTTTTCTCCATGCAATCCCCTCTCGCTTCTCTGTCTTGGCATTCCCTTACATCCAGTCTTTCCAGGACCAGGGATCACAACTTCAATCTTCTTGGAAATTTATTGATATGTGAATTGTGTCTAGGGTATTCCGAGATTCTGGATTAATATCCCCCTTATCAGTGACTGCATACCATGTGTGTTCTTTTGTGATTAGGTTACCTCACTAAGAATGATATTTTCAAGTTCTTACCATTTGCCTAGGAATTTTATGAATTCATTGTTTTTAATTGCAGAGTACTATTCCATTGTGTATATATACCACATCTTCTGAATCCATTCCTTTGTTGAGGGACATCTAGGTTCTTTCCAGCTTCTGGCTATTATAAATAAGGCTGCTATGAACATAGTGGAGCATGTGTTCTTATTGAAAGCAGGTAAAGACTCTGGGTATATGCCCAGAAGAGGTATAGCCGGATCCTCCGGGAGTGTCATGCCCAGTTCTCTGAGGAACCGCCAGACTGCTTTCCAGAGTGGTTGTACCAGCTTGCAATCCCACCAGCAGTGAAGGAGTGTTCCTCTTTCTCCACATCCTCACCAACAATTGCTGTCTCCTGTGTTTGGTGTGACTAACCAAACAAGTGAAAGATCTGTGTGGCAAGAACTTCAAGTCTCTGAAGAAAGAAATTGAAGAAGACCTCAGAAGATGGAAAAATCTTACATGCTCATGGATTGGCAGGATTAATATAGTAAAAATTACCATCTTGCCAAAAGCAATATACATAATCAATGCAATCCCCATCAAAATCCCAACTCAATTCTTCATAGAGATAGGAAGAGCAATTCAAAAATTCATCTGGAATAACAGAAAACCCAGGATAGATAAAGCTATTCTCAAGAGTAAAAGAACCTCTGAGGGAATCGGTATCCCGAACCTCAAGCTGTACTACAAAGCAATAGTGTCAAAAACCGCATGGTATTGGTTCAGTGACAGGCATGTAGATCAATGGAACAAAATTGAAGACCCAGAAATGAATCCACACTCCTATGGTCACTTGATCTTTGAAAAAGGAGCTAAAACCATCCAGGGGAAAAAAAATAGCCTTTTCAACAAATGGTGCTGGCTAAACTGGAGGTCAACATGCATAAAAATGCAAATTGACCCATTCTTACCTCCTTGCACTAAGCTCAATTCCAAGTGGATCAAAGACCTCCACATAAAACCAGACACACTGAAACTAATAGAAAGGAAACTAGGGAAGAACCTTGAACATATGGGCACAGGGGAGAATTTCCTGAACAGAACTCCAATAGCTTATGCTCTAAGATCAAGAATAGACAAATGGGACCTCATTAAATTACAAAGTTTCTGCAAGGCAAAAGACACTGTCAAAAAGACAAAGCGACAACCAACTAACTGGGAAAGGATCTTTACCAACCCTACATCCGACAGAAGGCTAATATCCAATATATACAAAGAACTCAAGAAGGTAAACACCAGAGAGGCAAGTAACCCTATTAAAAAATAGGGTACAGAGCTAAACAAAGAGTTCTCACCTGAAGAATATCTAATGGCTGAGAAACACCTAAAGAGATGTTCATCATCCTTAGTCATTAGGGAAATGCAAATCAAAACAACCCTGAGATTCCATCTCACACCAGTCAGAATGGCTAAGATCAAAAACACAGGAGACAGCAGTTGTTGGTGAGGATGTGGAGAAAGAGGAACACTCCTCCACTGCTGGTGGGATTGCAAGCTGGTAAAACCACTCTGGAAAGCAGTCTGGCGGTTCCTCAGAAAACTGGACAGGACACTCCCGGAGGATCCAGCTATACCACTCCTGGGCATATACCCAGAGGCTTTACCTGCATGCAATAAGGACACATGCTCCACTATGTTCATAGCAGCCTTATTTATAATAGCCAGAAGCTGGAAAGAACCCAGATGTCCCTCAACGGAGGAATGGATTCAGAAGATGTGGTATATTTACACAATGGAATACTACTCTGCAATTAAAAACAATGAATTCACGAAATTCCTAGGCAAATGGTAAGAACTTGAAAATATCATCCTTAGTGAGGTAACCTAATCACAAAAGAACACACATTGTATGCAGTCACTGATAAGGGGGTATTAACCCAGAATCTCGGAATACCATAGACACAATTCGCATATCAATATATTTCTAAGAAGATGGAAGGAGAGACCCCTGGTCCTGGGAAGACTGGATGTAGGGGAATGCAAGGACAGAGAAGCAAGAGGGGGTTGAATGGGGAAAAGAGGGAGGGAAGAGGGCTTATGGGACTTTCGGGGAGGGAGGAAACGGGAAAGGGGAAATGATTTTGAATGTATATAAAAAAAACTTAGAAAATAAAATTAAAAAAAAAATGGGGTACAGATCTAAACAAAGAGTTCTCACCTGAAGAATATCTAATGGCTGAGAAGCACCTAAAGAGGTGTTCATCATCCTCAGTCATTAGGGAAATGCAAATCAAAACAACCCTGAGATTCCATCTCACACCAGGCAAGATCTTTTTCAATCCTCAGCCTACAGCTTGGAAAAAAACCACTGCAGGAGCAGTCTACAGTGCAATACTTTCTCTTCAGCCTTCTCCCTGCCAGCAGCCCCACAGAGATGGCATTTCATCAAAAACCAGCAACAGCCTAACACATAGGTCAGATGCAGGAAAAGGTAGGGGAAGTGAATAAGAGCCTCCAACCCCTGAGCAGGAACACCCACCAATCCCTAGATAGGAAAGGATACCAATCCTTGAGGTCCACTAGCTCATTACTTAAAATCCCACCAATCCTCTATTTAGAACTCTCTGCCATGATAAGTTCTGCCCCCTGAGAAGTCCTATATATGTTCTACCATTTATCTAATTACCTGCTTCCCACTCCTAGGAGCAGAGAGCATCCAGCACTGGATTCACCCCTTTACACACCGAAGCCTCCAAAAACTCTTTTTCATGAGATTTTCTGCCGATGTGACTCTTCAGAAAAATTCAAGAAGAAATGAAGCAATACAGAGAAAAAGAAAGAAGGAACAGGGCTGGGATTCTTGAGCTCTTCAGCTCAGCTGGGAAAACCCACCCCTGGGATCTGTAATAACTCTGTTGAAGAGCCTACCTGTCAGAACTATTTGGTCCGTGAACTCCCACGTCTCAGGATGCCCTTCCATCCACCTCAGAGCTGTAAGGTTCCTGAGTTTGCATGTCTCATGATACCTTTCAACTGGAATACCTTCTTCCTTCAGAGATGTATAGTACCTGGACTTCCAAGTCCCAGGACACCCTTCCACCTGAATGGAAACACTTAAACCCGGAAAAGCAGCACACATCACAGGAGAGCAGCTGAACCTATCCCTGAAAACTGGACTAGAAGCTCCTTTTCAGGTCAAATAGAAGTGGCTTTGAAGATGCTTTGAACATCCTGGGTCTTTGCTTAATGATTCAACATGCAAAGGATCTCAATAAGCTCATCCTCAAATAAAAACATGCTGTCGTCTCAGTGGAAGCTGATGTTGGCAAAACCGTTACAGAGCAGTTCGAGCACTTCATAAGGCATCATATGATAGCGCCATACAATATTCATCTTATTTATTTATAAACCTTTTATATTATATATTTGAATCATATTTCCCTTCCCACAACTCCTACCCTTTTCTACACACAACCCAACCCATTATATTATTTTGCATAATTTGATTTTATAAATTTTACATCCTGACCACAGTCCCCATTCTTTCTCTATGACCAGTCCCTCACTTACACCAACCTACACTGGGACATTAACAAGAAAATAGACATCAACAAACCAAATTACCCAATTGGAAATGGTATAAAGATCTAAACAGAGAATTCTCAACAGATGAATCTCAAATGACAGAGAAGCATTTAAAGAAATGTTCGTCATCTCTAGTCATCAGGAAAATTAAAAGCAAAGCAAATCTGAGATTTTATCTAACAACTACCAGAATGGCTAAGATTAAAAACTTAAGCAACTAAAATTGCACATGATAGTGAGGATATGGAGATGGGAGAACATCCCCACGATTCCCATTGCTGGTGGGAATGCAAATTGTAAAACCACTTTGCAAATCATTTTGGTAGTTTCTTAGGAAATGGAGAATAGCTCTACTCCAGGACCCAGATATACCACTCCTGAGCATAATATACCCAAAAGATGCTCCACCATAGCATAAGAACACATACTCAATTATGTTCAAAGAAGCTTTAATAGCTAGAAACTGGAAAAAACCTAGATGTCTCTCAGCTGAAGAATGGATAAAGAAAATGTGGTACATCTACAAATTAGAATAATGTTTAGCTACCAAAAACAGAGATATCATAAAATTTAAAGGTGAATGTATGGAAATAGAGAATATCTTCCTGTGTGAAGTGATGCAGACCGAGAAATACAAGCATGATCTGTCCCAAGCTTGTATTCTTTAACCCACTTTATCTCTCTCTTCACCCTCTCTCTCCACCAATCTCATAAAACATAAAAATAAAAAATTAAATACAGTAATACAAAAAGTGCTCTACAGATGTTCTACTGTACAGAATACAGGAATTTTATGAACACTTTGAAGTCTCAGCAATATCAAAGTTTTCAAGGAACAGTGCATTTTGTATTGTGATCCTCAGCAAAAGGAGAAATTATTATTTTATTATTATTGCATTTTATACAATAATGAAAGGATATGGCTTCCTCTTGGTTTTAACATTTGGTAGCATTCAAACCAAATCTATAAATGTCCTCAGGAGGTCAGATAATGGGAGACATAAGCATGGAACATAGATCATAGTGAATAAGTAGTCACCCCGTTACACTAGTCGAAAATCAAATACTGAGCCAACAAGAAAACAGAAGAGTTGACCCACTGGGTCATATTCAGGGTGGGGAGTATCTAATATTTCTGCCTCCACTGTCAGAAAACAGATAAAGCCCCAAAAGATGCTCCAATATATAACAAGGACAAATGCTTCACTATGTTCATAGCAACCTTATTTATAATAGGCAGAAGCTAGAAAGAACCCAGATGTCTTTCAACAGAGAAATGGATACAGAAAATGTGGAATATTTACATAATGGAGCACTATTGAGATATTAAAAACAATGACTTCATGAAATTCTTAGGCAAGTGGATGTAACTAGGAAATATCAGCCTGAGTGAGGTAACCCAATCACAAAAGACCACACATGGAAAGCTTGGAATACCCAAGAAATAATTTAAAGACCACATGAAGCTCAAGAGGAAGGAAGACCAAAGTGTGGATATTTCAGTCCTTCTTAGAAGGACAAGATAACCACGTGAGGAGACACAAAGACAAATTGTAGAGCAGACACTGAAGGAAAGGCAATCCAGAAACTGCCCCACCTGGAGATCCATCCCATATATAGTTACCAACTGCAGACACTATTGTTGATGCCAAGAAGTAAATGCTGTCAGGAGCCTGATATGGCTATCTCCTGAGATGCTC
This sequence comes from Tokudaia muenninki, assembly GCA_036184385.1. Classification (NCBI taxonomy): domain Eukaryota; kingdom Metazoa; phylum Chordata; class Mammalia; order Rodentia; family Muridae; genus Tokudaia; species Tokudaia muenninki. The sequence goes on from BTHS01000004.1 coordinate 89,961,902, forward strand.
TGCCAGAGCCTGACGAAAACAAAGGTTGATGCTCTCAGCCAACCATTGGACTGAGCACTGCCTCACCAATGGAAGAGTTAGAGAAAGTAGTGAAGGAGCTGAAGGGGTTTGTAGTGCCATAGGAGAAACAATACTGTCAACCAACCAGACCCCCAGAGCTCCCAGAGAATAACCACCAACCAAAGAGTACACATGGAGCGATCCATGGCTTCAGCCATATATGTAGCAGAGGATAGCTTTGTTGGTAATCACTGGGAGGAGAGACCCTTAGCACTGTGACGGCTTGATGCCCCAGTGATCAGGGTAATGCCAGGATGGTGAAGCACAAGTGGGTGGGTCGGTGGGTGGTTGGGTGGGTAGGTGGAAGGAACACCCTCATAGAGGCAGGGGGAGGGAAGATGGGATAGAGTGTTTTCAGAGGGGAAATCAGAAAAGAGGATAATATTTCAAATTTAAATAAATAAAATATTTAATACATTTTAAAAAGAAATGCCAGAGGAAACAAAAGAATAATTGATGAGTTCATATATTAAAAAAAAGATATTCACGCTATAAGTGTTCATTTTTTCCAAAAGTTCCATAGGAAATCCCAGACTCTTAGAGGGCACCAAGAGCTAGATTCCCTAGGTTGAGGTAAGACGAGGGAAACTAGTAACCATCAAACTAGTAACAGCGCCATGGATGAGACAAGAGATGTAATAGCAATGAAAATCACCTACCTGAGTAGCAGCCCAGTGTAGCCAGAGGGAATAACAGGTAGAAATGAATGTTCTATATTCTGATTCATTGTACTTGCAAGGCTTTCTTTTGTTTATAGTTAAGATACTGGATTTTTCAATACTATTGGTTTTTCAAAGATAGTCTTCTCTAGTGTTTCTTTATTCTTATTGAATTTCTTACTCAAGTACTAAATTGTCATTGTCTACTACAGCAGTCTTATTTTCTTGAGCATCACTTGAGTGTTTATTCTCCTTTATCTTTCTCCTTAAATCCATAGAGCTGTTTCTTGATGTCTTCTTCAAATTTCTTGAATAATCTGATGAAGTTAATGTTTGCTCTTTTTAAATTCTCTGTCCCGTGATTCATCTAGGTAATTCTCATTGGCAAAAAAAAAAAAAAAAAAAAAAAAAAACAAAACAAAAAAAAAAACAAGTACTTTAGAGTACTTGTAGGTGTTAGAGAAAAGGTGCCTGATTGACCTTTAATAGTGATGGTAATATTGCAATGAGACCTTGGCATGTGAATTTCTGTTAGTTCTAAGTTTATATGTACAAAGCACATTGAGGCAGAAGAGACTGTGGGATGATTGGGTCTAAAGACTTGAAATGGCTTGGGAGGAAATAAATCAGGTAAACATAGTGTCCTTAGGCACAGAATGGTATTCCCCAGTCCAAGTCTTGAATGACAGGTAAGATGTGGCTCAGAAAAGATGTTGAATGTCACATGGGAGTGCCCTATGTGTGGATGTGTAGGCAGGAATAATCCTGTCAGAAGCCTAGACATTGCTTGCTGCACAGGGATGGGTGACCAACCAAACTTGTCACATTGGATGTAAGACCAGGGCTAGCTCTGTTTTCTTGAATAGGGTTGTGGCTTGAAGGAGTCATGGGAATACATAGGATTTTCCTGTGGAAAAGGATGTGGAAGTTAAGGCTGATAATAGAAGTTTTTATTTTATTTTCACCCAATATTTGGAACTCTAAAATTCCCTTCTTAATTTACACCTTAAACAAATGACTATTCACTCTGATGATGATGAGTTTCTGTGACTCTGCTTGCTTCATATCCTTTCTATTGCTACTGACACCCACCTTTATTACATTGTGGCAATACAAAATGCAGAGTATTAATTTACTTTTCCTGTAATTGTTGAGACCTGTTTAACATCTTATACATGGTAGTTGAGGAACATTCCAGGAGCTTCTGAGAAAAGAAAAGGTAGTCTTACTGGACATTCATGAATTTCTGCTAAGTTCATTTGACTTATGGTTTCACTTAAATTGTAGTCCTCCTAAGTTTGACTTTTTTTAGTTATCTTTATTAATTGATTATTTTAATAATTTGCGTCTCAAATATTGTCCCACTTCCCAGTCCCCACTCAAAGAGTTCTTTCCCTCATCCTCCATCCCCTTCACCTTTGAGCGGGTGCCCCCCAGGATCCCCCATTCCTGGAATAAAAGTCTCTAAAAGATTAGGTGTATCCTCTCCCACTGAGGACACACAAGTCAGTCTTCTGCTGTATATGTGTTGTGGGCCTTGGACCAGACTCTGTATGTTTTTTGGTTGGTGACTTAGGCTTTGTGAACTCTGAGGAGACCAGGTAAGTTGACACTTTCATTCTTCTTATGCGGTTGTTTTCTATCTTAGAGTTTCCATTGTTTTGAAGAGAAACCATAATCAAGGCAACTTTTATAAAAAACAACATTTTCTTTCATTACAGGTTGAGATATTCCATCCACTATCATCAAGGCAGGAAGGATAGTGCTGGAAGGGCTTAGAGTTCTACATATTTTTCAAAAACCAAACAGGAGAAGACTGCTTCCAGGCAGCTAGGAGGAGGGACTCAATGCCCAACCCTACAGTAACACACTTCTTCCAACAAGGTCACATGTATTCCAATAAGGCCACACCCCTAATAATGCCACTACCTCAGTCAAGAATATTCAAACCACCACACCATGCCCTTTATTTCCTTCAATTATTCCCCTAACTCTTCTAGAGGACTTACCAGCCACATTCTAATACTTGATATGAGTATCTGCATCTATATCAGTCAGCTGCTAGTAGAGCCTCTCAGAGGACAGCCATGCTAGGCTCCTCTCTGGGAGCATAACATTGTATCAGTAATAGTATCAAGGTTTGATGCCAGCCTATGGGATGGATCAAAAGTAAGTTTGGTCACTGGTTGGTCATTCCTTAAGTAGGCTCCATTTTTGTTCCTGCATTTCCATAGAAAGGAACAATTCTAGATCAAAAACTATGAAATGAATTAGGTGTCTCCATCCCTTCACTGGGCCCTGTCTAACTTCTCTAGGTGGTCTCTTCAGATCCCATCTCACTTTTGGTAATTTTGGCTAATCACAGCCACAAGAAGTTCTGGGAGTCTCCCTTATGCTAGGTATCTGGGACTTTTAAAGATTACCTCCATACCTTACCTCCATCAGCTATATATTTCCATTAATTCCTCTGACTCTCTGGCTACTCTTGTTTCCCCATGCCTTATTCTGCCCTTCTTTTCCCCTATCCATCCCCTTTACCACTCAGGTCCATATCTACCTCAGCATTACATGATTATTTTGTTCCCCTTCTAAGTGATATTAATCATCCTCACCTGGCCCTTCCTTCTTCTTTAACTTCTTATGATCTGTGTGTTGTATCATAGACATTCTTTACTTTTTGGCTAATATCCACTTATCAGTGAGTACTTACCAGTCATGTTCTTTTGGTTCTGGGTTACTTACTCAAGATGATATTTTCTAGTTCCATCCATTTGCCTGAGAAATTCATAAAGCCCTCATTTCTAATAGATGAACAGTATTCCATTGTGTAACTATTACTGATGCTTTGATGTGCTTGCAGATAGGAGCATAGCATGACTATCCTCTGAGAGTCTCTACTAGAAGCTGACTGAGACAGATGCAGATATTTGTACCCAACTGTTGGGACTGAAGTCAGAGACCCCTATGGTTGAATTGAATGAAGGATTAAAGGGGCTTTAGGGAGAGCTACCCAATAGGAAAACCAGCAGTCTCAACTAACTGGACCACAGGGAGTTCCAGAGATTGAGACACCAACTAGACTGCATACAGGGATGGAAATGAGGCCCCTGGCACATTGACAGGAGAGAACTACTTCTGGTCTGGTCTTAATGAGCTCCTAATAATCTAGAGACTTGAGGTCTCATGAAAAATGGAGGTCTGATGTGGCAGAGAGCACCCTCTCAGAAGCATGGTGGAGGAGGAAAGAGATGAGAAACTATGTTAGGGGGACAAAAAGGGGAAGCAACAAAGGCTGGAAAGAAAGAAAGAAAGAAAGAAAGAAAGAAAGAAAGAAAGAAAGAAAGAAAGAAAGAAGAAGAAAGAAAGAAAGAAAGAAAGGAAGGAAGGAAGGAAGGAAAGCATACGTCCAAATACATGCCTAATATCTGCCAAATGGCATTGTGATACTGTCTTTGGTATAAAGTTGATAATAAAGCACCTTTGACAAAATACAATGCAATAATGATATAAGATCAAAATTTAAATATATATATTTTGTATGTGTTTTTCTATAAATAGTGCATTTGCTAAACACCAAACACTAGAAACTTTAATAATTAAATTTACATGCATTGTTTGTTCTAAAATAAGTTTGTTTCTTTTTTTTAGCTAACATTTAGAACTGTTTATTATTTATGAAAGTGCGTATACCATAAAATGTTGTCAAACTTGTGATATGATATCAGCAGCAGCAGTTCTTGGAACAGATCAACAGCTGCTACATACAAACTTCCTTTGAGCTTCCAATTCCAACTCTCTCAGTTTTAATCACACAATAAAATGAGTAGCCATACTGTAGTATAATGTCAGTAGGATATATAGATATTTTAATGTATAGCAAAAATAGATTTTAAATACAAAATCGGACAAATAAAAATAGGCACTTCTTATGCAATAACAGATAAATCCATCAAAAGAATGCTACAAATACATATAGATACAAAACAAACACGGCATACCAAGTTACTTCAAACAATATGATGAAATCAAAATTATGGATTAACTCCAGCATAGTGACAATGGATGATATGTATGCCCCACACTCACCAATGGACATGTCATCCTAGAAAAAGTAACAGAAAAGCATTATATAATAATAGAATATACAAAAGCAGAGTATGTTACATCATAAAACAAATGACCTGACATCTGTAGAACATTTCACCCAAATACTGAAGAAAATAGATTCTTCTAGTCAGTTCATGGAACTTTCTTCAAAATTGATTGCATAGTAAGGTAAAAAGCAAGTTTCAACAAACAGAAAATTTGAAATAATACCCTATACTTTGTGTGATCACAATAGATATAAACAACAATAGAAGCCACATTAAGTATGTAAACCCTTGTACTAAACAATACATTGTTGAATGATGTATGTGTTACTAAAGAAATTAAAATAACTTGTGTCCTAAAAATTAGAGTCTAGGATGGAGCGCATGCTGAACTAAATTGCCATCCAACTATGATCCTAACCTAGAGTATTTCCCAGGTCTGTAGATTAGTATAGTATAACTAACAAAAGAAATATGTATGCCAGAGTCATTATACCTAAGTAAATTCTAAGACAGAAAAACAAACTAACATAGTTATCAATTTGTACCATGATTTTGACTATTCTATTCATCTACTGTTTTGTGGGTTTCTATTGTTGCTGTTGTTCATTTTTTTCAAAGCAATGCATGTAGCTTATCATTGAATCTTGAAATTCCTCAAATTTTTTGAGGTAGGCACTCAGTGCTGTGCGTTTTCATCTTGGGCATGTCTTCATTGTATCCCATAGATTCAGGTGTGTTATACCTTCATTTTCAGTAAATTGGGGAACTTACTTTGATACTAAAGTTTATTGTTTTAAATAAGAAAAATTTAACACAAAAATTAGTATAAATAAATTACTGGGATTGCTTTTATTTTTGAAATAAAAATTTTGTAATGTTGAATTTCTTTTTTTTCTCTTTTTTTTTATTTTCTACGTTTTTTAATTTACATTACAAATCATTTCCCCTTTCCCGTTTCCTACCTCCCGAAAGTTCCATAAGCCCCCTTCCCTCCCTCTTTTCCCCATTCAATGCCCCCTTGCTTCTCTGTCCTGGTATTCCCCTACATCCAATCTTTCTAGGACCAGGGGTCTCCCTTTCCACCTTCTTGGAAATCTATTTATATGTGAATTGTGTCTAGGGTATTCCGAGATTCTGGGTAAATATCTCCTTATCAGTGACTGCATACCATGTGTGTTCTTTTGTGATTGGGTTACCTCACTAAGGATGATAAGAGGTACAAGCACCAGCCAGTGACAGCAGGACTAACTAACATCAGAGATAAACAGATAGCAAACTGCAAATATAGGAATGGTACTAACAGAAATCAAGGCAATATGGTACCATCCTAACCCAACTCTCCGAAAACAGCAAGTCCTGGACACCCAAAGATACCAGAAAGGCAAGATTTGGATTTAAAATCACATCTCATGGTGCTACTAGAGGATTTCAAGAAGGACATAAATAAATCTCTTAAAGAAGTACAGTAGAACACGAATCAACAGGTAGAAGCCCTTACAAAGGAAACAAAAAAAAAAATTGCTTAAAGAAATACAGGAGAATGTGTGTCAACAGATAGAAGCCCATTAAGAGGAAACACGAAAATCACTTAAATACAGGAGAACTTGGGTCAACAGGCAGAAGTCCTGTAAGAGGAAACACAAAAATATCTTTAAAAATTACAGGAAAACACAAACAAACAAGTGAAGGAACTGAGCAAAACCATCCAGAATCTAAAAAAGGAAGTAGAAACAACTAAGAAATCACAAAGGGAGACAAATTTGGAGATAGAAAAGCTTGAGAAGAAATCAGGGGTCATAGATGCAAATATTAACAATAGAATACAAGAGATAGAAAAAAGAATCTCAGATTCCAAAGATACCAGAGAAAGCACTGGCTCAACAGTCAAAGAAAATGCAAAATGCAAAAAGCTTGTAACCCAAAACATCCAGGAAATACAGGACACAATGAGAAGACCAAACCTAAGGATTATAGGTATAGATGAGTGTGAAGATTTACAACTTAAAGGGCCAGGAAATATCTTCAAAAAAATTATGGAGGAAAACTTCCCTAACCTAAAAAGAGAGAGGCCCATGAACATACAAGAAGCCTACAGAACTCCAAACAGACTGGACCAGAACAAAAATACCTCCCGTCACATAATAATCAAAACATCAAATGAATTAAACAAAGAGAAAATATTAAAAGCAGTAAGAGAAAAAGGCCAAGTAACAATAAAGGAAGACCTATCAGAATTACACCAGACTTCTCACCAGAGACGATGAAAGCTAGAAGATCCTGGGCAGATCTCATAAAGCCTCTAACAGAACACAAATGCCAGTCCAAACTACTATGCCCAGCAAAACTCTCAATCACCATAGATTGAGGAACCAAGATATTCCATGATAAAACCAGATTTACACAATATCTTCCCTCAAACCCAGCCCTGCAGTGGATAATAGGAGGAAATAGCTAATACAAGGAGGGAAACTACAACCTGGAAAAAGCAAGATAGTAACCTTCTTTCATCAAACCCAAAAGAAGATAACCACTCAAACATAAAAATAACATCAAAAATAACAGGAAGCAATAATCAATATTCCTTAGTATTTCTTATCATCAATGTCCTCAATTCCCCAATAAATAGACACAGACTAACAGACTGGATACGTAAACAGGACCTAGCATTTTGCTGCATACAGGAAATATACCTCAATGTCAAAGACAAACACTACCTCAGAGTAAAGGCGGGAAAACAATTTTACAAGCAAATTGTCCAGGAAACAAGCTGGAGTAGCCATTCTAAATTGGGTAAAATTGATTTTCAACAAAATGTCATAAAAAAGACATGGAAGGACACTACATATTGGTCAAAGGAAAATACACCAAGAAAAACTCTCAATTGTGAACATCTATGCTCCAAATGCAAGGGTACCCTCATTCATAAAAGAAACTTTATTAAAGCTCAAAGCACACATTGCACCTCACACAATAATTGTGAGTGACTTCAACATTCCACTCTCTACAATAGAACAATAAGGAAAACCTAAACAAAACGGGGACACAATGAAACTAATTAAAGCTTTGGACCAAATGGATTTAACAGATTATATATATATATATATATATATATATATATATATATATATATATATATATGTATGTATTTATAGAAATAGATAGATAGATAGATAAATGATAGATAGATGATAGATAGATAGATAGATAGATAGATAGATAGATAGATAGATAAAACATTTCATCCTAAAGCAAAAGAATATACCTTCTTCTCAGCACCTCATGGTACATTCTCCAAAATCGACCATATAATTGGTCACAAAACAAACCTCAACAGATATAAGAAAATCGAACTAATCCCATGCCTCCTATAAGATCACTATGAAGTAAGGGTTGTCTTCAATAGCAACAAAAACAGAAAGTCCACATACGCATGGAATCTGAACAATGCTCTACGAAATGATACCATGGTCAAGGAAGAAATAAAGAAAGAAATCAAAGATTTTTTAGGATTAAATGAAAATGAAGTCACAATATACCCTAACATATGAGACACAATGAAAGCAGTGCTAAGAGAAAAAGTCATAGCCCTGAGTGTCTCCAAAAAGAAACTGGAGACAGCATACACTAGCATCTTAACAGCACACCTGAAAGTCCTGGAACAAAAAGAAGTAAATACACCCAAGAGGAGTAGAAAACAGGAAATCATTAAACTCAGGGCTGAAATCAATCAAGTAGAAACAAATAGAACAATACAAAGAATCAACAAAACTAGGAGCAGATTCTTTGAGAATATCAACAAGATAGAGAAACCTTAGCCAGACTAAACAGAGGGCACAGAGGCAGTATCCAAATTAACAAAATCAGAAATAAAAAGGGAGATGTAACAACACAAACTGAGGAAATTCCAAAAATTATCAGATCCTATTACAAACGTCTATATTCAAAACAACTGGAAAATCTGGAGGAAATGGACAATTTCCTAGACAGATACCAAATAGCAAAATTAAATCAGGATCAAATAGACCATCTAAACAGTCCCATATCCCCTGAAGAAATAGAAGTTTTCATTGAAAGTCTTCCAACCAGAAAAAGCACAGGACCTGATGGTTTTAGTGCAGAAATCTATCAGATCCTCAAAGAAGACCTAACACCAGGAATCTTCAAACTATTCCACAAAATAGAAACAGAAGGAACACTACCCAACTCATTCTATGAAGCCACATTTACCCTGATACCAAAACCACACAAGGATCCAACAAAGAAAGAGAATTCCAGACCAATTTCTCTTATGAATATTGATGCAAAAATACTCAATAAAATTCTTGCCATCTGAATCCAAGAACACATCAAAAAGAACATTCAACATGAACAAGCAGCTTCATCCCAGGGATGCAGGGATGGTTCAATTTACAGAAATCCATCAATGTAATCTACTACATAAAAAATTTCAAAGAAAAAAAAACACATGGTTATTTCATTAGATGCTGAAAAAGCATTTAACAAAATTCAGCATCCTTTCATGCTAAAAGTCTTGGAAAGATAAGGAATTCAAGCCCATATGAAAACATAGTAAAAGCAACTTACAGCAAACCGGTAGTCAACATCAATGTAAATGGAGAGAAAATTGAAGCAATTCTACTGAAATCAGGGACTAGACAAGGTTGCCCTCTCTCTGCATATGTTTTCAATATAGTACTTGAAGTTCTAGCTACAGAAATTAGACAACATAAGAAGATCAAAGGGATACAAATTGGAAAGGAAGAAGTCAGACTATCACTATTTGTAGATGATTTGATAGTATACTTAAGTGACCCAAAGAACTCCACCAGAGAACTCTTACAGCTGATAAACAACTTCAGCAAAGTGGCCGGATATAAAATCAACTAAAGCAAATCAGTAGCGTTCCTATACTCAGAGCATAAATAGGGTGAGAAAGAAATTAGGAAAATGACAGCCTTCATAATAGCCACAAACAATATAAAGTATCTTGGTGTGACTCTAACCAAACAAGGAAAGATCTGTATGACAAGCGGTTTGCAGCTCCTCAGGAGGAACAATAATATGTACCAACCAGTACCTCCAGAGCTCTCAGGGATTAAACCACCAACCAAAGAGTACACATGGAGGGTCTCAGGGCTCCAGCTACATAAGTAGCAGAAGATGACCATTTCAGACATCAATGAAAGGAGAGGCCATTGGTCTTGTGAAGGCTCGATTCCCCAGAATAGGCGAATGCAAGTCAGAAAATTGGGTTGGGGGTGAGCAGGTGGATGGGGGATGGAGGAGATAGGGGCTTTTCGGTGGGGTAACATGAAAAGGGGTTAAAAATTTGAAATGTACAAAAACAAATATCTAAAAAAAAGATAAAAAAAGAAAAATTGAGCATCCAAATACCTAAAAATAAATGCTGAGAAAATCACAAGAGTACAAGAAAGAAACAATAATAAAAATGTCCTACACAGATAGGAACGGTGAAAGAAGGAAAGGAGGGAAGTCAAAAAATTGAAGATAATTTGTTCATTGTCTCCCATCTCCAAACCCATTCTCATAATGAGGACATGAACAGTGCCTCAGACATTTGGGGCCCCAATTTCCAAGAAAAACATGGGACAGAGATGCAAGAAGAAGCCCAAATTAGCTCTGTGGAAATACTGAGGGACACTAGATTAAGCCTAGGATCAGAGAAGATGTCATCTCATCTCAAAGTAAAGGCAAACCCAACAGAAACTAACATTCATGCTTCCAACAACTTCAGGGAACTTAAAAAGTGTTCTCAGTTAGGGAATGGTGAATAAAACAAACCAGCATTCACCTCATCATGCCTGGACACTAGCACTACCAAAAGGGGTTATTCCACAAAGGCATATTATAGAGAAATCAAGAAATTAGCATGATTAAAACTGGCTAAATACAATCTTTCTCACTCTTCAAAAATTCCCCAGAAGGGGGCAGAGCCATCCTAAATCAACTAAGGAATTTACAGAGACAGGTAGACCGCAACATCAGAGATTGTTCACATCTAAGGGAAAAAAAATGTTTGAGTGTTAAGGAAACCCAATAGCAATAATAGACATGAAATAGTCACCTGAATTCAAGTTAGTGAATTAAGAGAGTTTATATGAGATGAATTATAAATGCAGTATTATGTGCAAAGTATAAGAAACACAAAAGTAAACAAAATATCACTATTATGACAAAGAATGAGATTCATATCTGTAATCCAGAACTGGAGAGATAGAAGCAAGAGATTCATAAGATTACAGCCAGCCTTGGGTTCATAAATTCTAAGCCAGTCTAATCTATTCCTGGAGACAATATTTCCAGACGTACATCATTAATCAACTATCAACAAAATAGCTCATGGTATTTGATATCCAAATATTCATCTAATATTAATGTGTTAACATTAAGTCAGAAGATTATTGATATTAAATATATGCATCTAATCAATATGCATTTTCTTCAATTTTTCACTAAATATATAAATTTATATAGCAACTATTCAGGTATAAAACATTAAATTGTGATAAGCATGTTCAGATCTCATTTATAAGCTGCTAAAATACCGACATGATACAGAGATGGTTTGTGGGTTAAGAAAGCTCCCATTTGACCCCAATAGAGGAGTTAGGGGAAGGACTGAAGGAGCTGAAGGGGTTTGCAACCCCATAGAAAGAACAGAAATGTGAACCAACCAGACACCCCAGAGCTTTTAAGAACTGACCAAAGAGTACATATGAAGGGAATCATGCCTCAAGCTTCATATGTAACAGTGGATGGCCTTATCTGGCATCAGTGGAAGGAAAGGTCCTTGGTCCCTTGAAGGCTCAGTGCCCCAGCTTATGGGAACTCTATGACCATGGCCATGAGGGGAAAGAGGGTGGGTGGGGGAACACCCTCGTAGAAGCAGGGGGGAGTGAGAGGGAATAGGATGCTTGCAGAGGGGAAAAGGGAAGTGGAATAACATTTGTAATATAAATAAATAAAATTAATAATAATAACAATAAAGCTTCTAATCTCTGGTGTTGGCAGGTCTGGTAGTCCCTGATGGCAACAGGCCTCCAAGGATACAGGTAATGCTGGTAGTCTCATTATGGGAGCAGACCACTGATATTGAAGGTAGAGTTGTTTGTCCAGAGTGGCAGCAGGATTCCAGGGATACAGGCAGAGCTGGTAGTCACTGGTGGCTTCAGGTAGTCCCTGATGGCTTCAGGAATTCCCTGATGGCTGCAGACCTCCAGGATTACTGATAGAGATGGGAACAGACGATGGAGAAAAGAGGACAGGGGAGGCCTCACAGCTACTGGGCTTGATGGAACACACATCAGGCAGGAGATTGGGGAATGGGATCTCACCTGGGTGTCCTGAGTGGTAGCAGGACTCCAGGGAAGCAGAAAGAGCTATAGCCCAGGACATGAAGTACAGAGGATATAGGGGGAACTTGCTTCTGGGTTCTTCTGGAGGGGCCAACAGGCAGGGAATTGGGTTAGAAGTGTCACCTGGTGGTCACTGTTGGCTGCAGGCCTCCATCGTTGCAAGTGGCTGTGTGGACCTAAAGATGGAGTACAGCAGGGACAGGTCAGACCTCACTACTGCTGGGCATGCTGGAGAACCAAGCAGGCAGGGGATGGGAAGAATAATAGGGGTTGGAGGGGAGTCTAGCATAACCATTCTCTGAGAGACTCCACCCAGCAGCTGAACAAAGCAGATGGAGAGACCAAGAGCCAAATATTAGACACAGTTCAAGAAGTCTTTTGAAATAGTTAGAGGGAGGATAGAGGGAACCAGTGGGGATCAGGGCTCCATAAGACCAGCAGAGTCAACTAACCTCTGCCCTTGGGGGGTGGGGTTCCCAGAGATTGAACAGCCAAAAAAACAGCATTCATGGTCTAGACCTAGCCCCCTCCCACCCAGCCCCTGCCCATACATAGCAGTTGTGCAGCTTGGTATTCATGTGAGTCCCCAAACAAGTGGAACAAGGATGATCCTTGACTCTGTTACCTAGCTGGACACTCTTCCCAGTACTGGGCTGCCTTGTCTATCCTCAGTGAGAGAGGTTGTGCCTAGTCCAGCAGTGACTTGATATGCAATAGTGACTTGGTATCCAGGATGGTGAATAGGGCTCCCCTTATTCAGAGGAGAAGAGAAAGCGTTTATGGGGAAAGAAACTGTGTAAGGGAGAGACTGTTAGGATGGGGGGAGCTGCGACTGGGATGTAAATTGAATTAATTAATTAATTAATTAATTAATGATAATAGTTTGCAAACTCAAACACAAGAATATAACATATGAGTAAATAGCCCATTAGTGTCTAATAAGATGTCATGTGCTCTAGATCTTTACTAAATTTTATACTTCACTTTGTGACAGCTATAGTGAGCTCAAGCTGTGCTCTCATGTCATTTACTGCTGCTCATTCAGATTGGACCCATGGAGACAGGGATCATAAAAATCCAAAGACTGAGCCTTCCATTGACGACCTTTGTTCTGGGGATCGAATGCACTGAGGATACAGGTACCCAGGGACCCCCCAATATAATATCGCTTGGGACACAGCCTGTTGGGCTTCCATCTGTGCCCGAGAGCAGAGCAGCTCTGCGGTCCTCTGGGCGCCAGCTCTGCTGTGGGCCATCTGCCCTGCAGAGTGATCTGCACCAAGAGAGTGCAGAGTGCACTCCGGCATCTTTGCTCTGGCAAAAGGGCAACTCGAACCTCCAGACACAGAGACAATCAAGCATAATATCGCTTGGGTCTCAGCAAGCTTGTGTACTCCCTGCTCCCAAGAGCTAGGCAGGTCTGCAGTAACCTACATACCAGTTCTGCTGTGGGACTTCTGCCCTGCAGAGGGACCCCCGCTCTGGGAGAGAGCACACCCGCACAGGGCAGGAGCATACCAGCATCCCCTTGGTGACCTCTGCTCCGGGAATCCACTATGCTGAGCCTTTGGATGTGCAAGGATTCATCAATATAACATCACTTGGGGCAAGACACATCAGGGCTCCAAAGTCACTCAGGAGCAGGGCAGGCCCCAGAAATTGGTGCCAGGGGAATCCCGGTAATCCAGGTGGTAAGAAATAGCCTTGCAGGCTCACAGGAGGTCCAACCAACAGCCAGTGACAGCAGGACCAACTAACACCAGAGGTAACCAGATGGCAAAAGGCAAACGTAGGAATGTTACAAACAGAAATCAAAGTAATATGGCACTATCCGAATCCAACTTTCCACCAGCAGAAGTCCTGGATACCCCATCACACCCAAAAGACAAGATCTAGATTTAAAATCACTTCTCATGATGCTAGTAGAGGGTTTCAAGAAGGACGCAAATAAATCTCATAAAGAATTACAGGAGAACATAAATCAATGGGTAGAAGCCCTTCAAGAAGGAAACACAAAAATCGCTTAGAGAAATGGTGGAGAACGTGGGTCAACAGATGGAGGCCATAAGGAGGCAACACAAAAATCGCTTAAAAAAATGAATCAACGGGTAGATGCTCTATCAAAGGAATCACAAAAATCTCATAAATAAATGCAGAAGAATAGGGGGCCAACAGATGGAGGCCCATAGGGAGGCAACATGAAAAATCACTTAAAGAAATGAATCAACGGGTAGATGCCCTTACAAAGGAAACATGAGAATTGCTTAAAGAAATGCAGGAGACTATGGATCATCAGATGGAAGCCCATGAGGAGGAAACACAAAAAATCGCTTAGAGAAATACAGGAGAAATTGGGTCAACAGGCAGAAATCCTGAAAGAGGAAATGCAAAAATACCTTAAAGAAATAGAGGAAAATAAAAACAAACAAGAGAAGGATCAGAGGAAATCCACACAGGATCTAAAAAAAGGAAGTAGAAACAACTAAGAAATCACAAAGGGAGACAACTTTGGAGATAGAAAACCTTGGGAAGAAATCAGGGAGTCATAGATGCAAACATCAACAATAGAATACAAGAGATGGAAGAAAGAATCTCAAGTGCTGAAGATACCATAGAAAGCATTGATTCAACAGTCAAAGAAAATGCAAAATGCAAAAAGCATGTAACCCAAAACATCCAGGAAACACAGGACACAATGAGAAGACCAAACGTAAGGATTATAGGTATAGATGAGAGTGAAGATTTGCAACTTAAAGGGCCAGTAATATCTTCAAAAAAATTATGGAGGAAAACTTCCCTACTTAAAGAGAGAGATGCCGATGAAAGTACAGTAAGCCTACAGAACTCCAAACAGACTGGACCAGAACAGAAATACCTCCTGTCACATAATAAGCAAAACACCAAATGTACTAAACAAAGAAAGAATATTAAAAGCAGTAAAATACAAAAGGCCAAGAAACATAAAAAGGAAGATCTATCTGAATCACATCAGACTCTCACCAGAGACGATGAAAGCCAGAAGATCCTGGGTAGATCTCATGCAGACACTAAGAGAACACAAATGCCGGCCTAGACTACTATACCCAGTAAAACTCTCAATCACCATAGATGGAGAGACCAAGATATTCCATGATAAAACCAAATTTTCACAATATCTTTCCACAAACCCAGCCCTGCAAAGGATAATAGGTGGAAATAGCCAATACAGGGAGAAAAAACAACACCCTGGAAAAAACGAGATAGTACCTTCTTGCATCAAACCCAAAAGTAGATAACCACTCAAACATAAAGATAGTGTCAAGAGTAGCAGGTGCAATAATCACTATTCCTTAATCTCTCTTAATATCAATGGTCCAAATTCCCCAATAAAAAGACATAGACTAACAGACTGGATAGGTAAACAGGACCCAGCATTTGCTCTGTGCTGGAAATGCACCTCAGTGTCAAAAACAAACACTACCTCAGAGTAAAAGGCTGGAAAACAATTTTACAAGCAAATGGTCCCAGGAAATGAGCCAGGGTAGTCATCCTAATATCAGATAAAATTGACTTCAACCTAAAGTCATCAAAAAAGACACAGAAGGGACACTACATACTAATCAAAGGAAAAATCCGCCAAGAAGAACTCTAAATTCTGAATATCTATGCTCCAAATGCAAGGGTACCCTCATTCGTAAAAAAAAAACTTTACTAAAGCTCAAAGCACACATCACACCGCACACAATAATAGTGGGTGATTTCAACGCCCCGCTCTCTGAAATGGATTGTTCAGGAAAGCAGAAACTAAACAGGGACACATTGAGTCTAATTGAAGCCTTGGACCAAATGGAACTAACAGATATATATAGAACATTTCATCCTAGAGCTAAAGAATACACCTTCTTCTCAGCACCTCATGGTACCTTCTCCAAAATTGTGACCATATAATTGGTCACAAATCAGACCTCAACAGATATAAGAAGATAGAACTAATCCCAGGCCTCCTATCAGATCACTATGGAATAAGGGTGGTCTTCAATGGCAACAAAAAACAACAGAAAGACCACATACACATGGAGGCTGAACAATGCTCTACTCAATGGTAACTTGTCAAGGAGAAAATAAAGAAAGAAATCAAAGACTTTTTCAAATTTAATGAACATGAAGGCACAACATACACTAATTTATGGGACACAATGAAAGCGGTGCTAAGAGGAAAATTCATAGCCCTGAGTGCTGCCAAAAAGAAACTGAGACAGCATACACTAGCAGCTTAATGGCACACCTGAAAGCCCTAGAACAGAAAGAAGAAAATACACCCAAGAGGAGTAGAAGGCAGGAAATCATCAAACTCAGGGCTGAAATCAATCAAGTAGAAACAAAACCATACAAAGAATCAACAAAACTAGGAGTTGGTTCTTTGAGAAAATTAACCAGGATAGGTTTATAAATTCTAAGCAGCTGGGCTAGCTTGGAGGGGCCCATGCAAAGCAGTCAGCAATACAAAAGCAAAACCCTGGGCAGTGTGTGTGAGAGTGACTTGTATCAATCAACAGTGAAAAGTACCATCACAGAGAGTATGAGTTATTCACTGAAAGATAATATCTATCAGATCAATAGAAAATACCCTGAGTAATATAAATATGGGGTTAAAGTCAATGAAATATTTTGATATCACTTGAATTCTGAAGTAACTGAAGGACAGCTATCTCAGATTGATAGTCCCAGAGAATTTATAATATATGCTCAGAAAATCATAACAACAAAGGAAACATATAGTAAAGTAAGGGGCGGATGGTGGACACACAGGGAGGAATTGCACACAAAAAAATGAGGAAATTAATGCTCTGTTCAGTATCTCTCATCTGCAATGCCACTGAGGTCTATGACACAGGGGCCTCACTTCTGTTTCAAGGCTAAACATAAAACAGGGATGAAAAGAGAACTCAGAATTCATTCTGGTTGAAATTCTGAGAGACATTAATTTAGTCCTAGGACCTAAGAAGCGTTAATCTGGAAACTACAGTAAACCCAGAAGAAAATAAATGTGTTTTTCCCACAACTTCATGAAACTGAAAAAGGGCTCTAAATTTGGAGAATGGAAAAGGAATGAAAATTCCAGATTCTCCATGAATTCTTGGCTGTAGACAAACACTGCTAGAAGTGTTTAATTCATACCTGCATATTCTAGGGTAATTTTGAAACTAGTATTGAAAGTGGGTGATATTGGTCTTGATGAGAAGGTAAACATATTAGAAAAAACTACAGGAGGGGGCACAGCTTTCTTATAACAAGCAAGAATCTTAAAAAAAATCAATAGACCACCACAACAGAGATTGCTGTCATCCAAAGTAAAAGAAAATGTTTGAGTATGATGGAAAATAAATCGTAATAACAGAAATCAAAGAACCTTGCAAGATTCAGATTAAAGAATCATATATGTATATATGAGGGCACACACACACATACAAACGCACATATATATGAAGTAAATTTTACACTTAGATTATGAATAATCTACAAGAAACAAAAAAATGTTTTGGAAAAGCATGGTGATTCACATCTGTAATCCCAGAAATTGGGAGATAGAAACAGCAGGATCATGAGTTTGAGGCCTGTCTGGGGTATGTAGTAACTTCTAGGCCAGTCTAGTCTATGCATGGAGACAATCTTTCAACATGTGTATCAATGGAAAGTGCAGGTTATTGCACTTTCTGTCCAAAGCAAAGTATTTATCCAATATTAACATTTTACCATTAACCAAGAATATTTGAAGAAAATAAATATGTATTTAACCAATATGCATTTCACTTTTATTTTCTATTAAATATAATAATTTATACATCAAATTTTCAGGTATAAACCATTAAATTATTTCTGACAAGCATATTCCGATCTCCTCTGTAAACTGCTAACACATGATCATATGAGAGAAACAACAGTATGGTGGTTACTTTATAGTTTCATGGTTAAAGATGAAAGCTTATGTCCATTCCCCCTCTCACCACTGGGACCCCCATCAAGCTTAGACCTCTGTTGGACCTATGTGTACTGCCACAGTCTCTGTGAGTTCATATGTGCATCAGTCCTGTTGTGTCTGGGAAGATACTTTTTCCTTGATGACATCCATTTCCTGGCTCTCAATTTCATTAAATAATATTAAACTATAGATTAATAGACATGTAGATAGATGGGAGCTAGGTATCTAGATAGATGATAGATAGATAGATGATAGATAGATAGATAGATAGATAGATAGATAGATAGATAGATGATAGATAGATGGAAAAAGAGATAGGTAGGAAGAAAAAAAGAGAAAGAAGAGAGAGGGAGGGAGAGAGAGATGGATGGATGATAGATAGATAGAGGGATAGATAGATAGATAGATAGATAGATAGATAGATAGATAGATGATAGATAGATAGATAGATAGATAGATAGATAGATAGATAGATAGATAGGCAGATATATAAAAAGAAATATGGATGATAGGAAAAAGAAAGAAAGAAAGAAAGAAGAGAAGAAAGAAAGAAAGAAAGAAAGAAAGAAAGGAAAGAAAGAAAGAAAGAAAGAAAGAAGAAAGAAAGGAAGGAAGGAAGGAAGGAAGGAAGGAAGAAAGAAAGAAAGAAGAAAGAGAAGAAAGAAAGAAAGAAAGAAAGAAAATAGATAGATAGATGATAGATAGATGATAGATAGATAGATAGATAGATAGATGATAGATAGATAGATAGATAGATAGATAGATAGATAGATAGATAGATAGATAGATGATAGGTAGATAGATAGATCGAGATTATACCTAACAGCCTTTAAATTTAGAATTTAAGCTATCTTGAGCAGATATCCCTGCTATGTCATTCCTACTTATATATGGTGCAGGCATAAGAATTGATGAACTGCTAAATTAATGGTTACTCAAGAATAATTGATGAACTACATACTCTTAGGGTATTCAGAGACTTATAAAGATGTGATCCTCTTAGGAAGCCATAGCCTGAGATGGTGCTGACATCCGAGGCATGAGTGTCAGTACAGTTACCGTGGTTGCATTTCCACCACCTTCACCTGCCTATCCAAGATAGAAAGCAGTTTATGCCGAGTTGCTCACCTAGTAGGCCGGCAACCCTCCCATTGGTTGTAGTCATAACAGTTTGTCCAGCAGGGTTTTTTTGCTCATATCTCCCCATTGAAGGACCTTCCTTTTAAAGACTGAAGAAAGCTGTTTTTAGAATGAGGTTACTTATTAATAGCCTGGGTGCTAATGCGTTGATCCCCGGTGGTATCAGAGATGAGAAGGCACTGTGTTAGACTAGGGCTCTGCTCTTCTCCATATGCATTCTGTTTCACAATGTGAGATGAACAAGATTTGTCCTGTGTTATGAATTTAACTCATCTAGGAGAGGATCGAAGAGATCAAAGACTTTATTTAAATTATGATTAGCCAAATACTTATTTATATTTTAGATTTTTTGCTATTTATTGAAATTTTTTTCATACAGGACATACTAACTATAGTTTGTCCCTCCCTCTACTACACCCAGGTCTCCCCATAGTCCTACACTCCAGATCTACTCCCTTTCTGTCTCTCTTCAGAAAAGAGGCAGGCTTCTAAGAGATAACAACCAAACCTGACAAAATAAAAATTTAATTAGATGAAGCAGAAACTATTTAAGTTGGACACAGAAATCCAACAGGAGGAAAAGAGTCATAAGAGTAAGTACAAGAGTCAGAGACCTACTCATTCTCACAGCCAAGAGTCCTATAAAAGTACTACACTTGAAGCCCTCTATAATATCCTTGATGATTTCCTTATTGTAGGTTCCCATAAGTAACTGAGAAAGCCATTGAAGAAGGTGGGTGAGGCTTTTAATTCTGGCACATGAATGGATGAGTCAAGACATTTGAAAAGTCAAGTTCATATCAGAAAATTGATAAAACCCTATTTTAAGATTTCAGAAATAAAAAAAAGAGGCTGTTCCAACATCTTCACTGGACTTACAAGGAAAAATCTTAGTACCTAGATGAGAATTAATCCTTGAGAACAGTTTGACTATAGACTTCAAGGCTTTAGAAGACACGATAAACCCCTCTAAGATTAAAGGTATTGTGGGTGCATTAACTTATTCTGCAGCAGTAAGAAACTAATTAAAGATTTATACATGAAAAAGGCAGACATGAACTCTAAAAACTTTCCTCAGGATCCCTGTGTTGTGATTTCATGTACTTCATTGCGAGGAAGCAGAAGCCCAAAGGAGGCTAATGTTGAAGGGGAGTGTGAGGGGCAGAAGGATTTCAAATCCTGGCTCACTAGATAGTGATTTCCAGGTCAACTTCGTATATAAAATAAAACTTTGCAATTCCCTGTAAAAGATGATAGCAAAGAGTGAAAGAATGCAAGAAAAGAATGTGGTCACAGTGTGTAAGATGTTACTTAAAATAAAGATGTAAATAAGGAGAAAGAAAAAGAAATAAGATAAAGACCATGAAAGAACATTTCTGATAGACAGAGGGATGCAGACCAGAAGTGAAGCAGTGAAAAACAGCTAAAGGAGGCTTAGATGCATGAATTGTTGAAGAGGGATTTGTGAATTCACAAGAAAATAGATGTGAAACATAACCAAATGACGATCAAAATGTCAGTTTTTCATCTACAATACAATTAAACAACTTTTATTTTTCAAAGCTCTGCTTATTCTGAGTGTCTGAGAAAAGCTTCCTGTAAGTTTAAAATGTTTGTCTTCTCACTCTACTGACCATAAAAGGTGCCTGAAAAATAGAATAAGTTAGGTCTTTATTAAATAGGCAAGTTGATAAGTTATAAAGCATACATACATGATGGGACAAATAGATCACTTTAAGAAATCTGTTTCACAGCTTCACCCTTTTGGGGAACAAGTTTAATAAAAATGTATAGTTGAGATATCTGTAGAAAGACACAGTTCAGAAATTGTACCTCAGTGACCTGCAACCCCAGAAGGTTTTGGTTTACACCTTTTGGTTTTGGAGCACTGTGAAAAGAATCTCTTTACTCTGCTAACAGTAGTAGGTTGCAGCATCATCTGCTTCCATAGGAAGGATGGTAAGGGTGAAGTCTGTCCCAGCCCCACTGCCACTGAACAGGGCAGGGACTCTAGATGCTAGGATAGGTGCAAAAGAGATCAGGATTTTGGGAGGATGTCCTGGTTCCTGCTGATACAAATGCACATAATTATTGCCATATTCAGTGACACTCTTGCTTGTCCTGCAGGAGATGGTGGCCTTCTACTTGAAAGACATGGACAAAGAAGCTGGAGACTGGGTCAGCACAATGTCACCAATGGATCCTGCCATGATAAACACACATTGCTGTCACAGATGTAGTGAAAGCAACCAATGGTAGACCTATCACATATGTGGAATTGTAATTGCAAGCATGAGTTACAGTATGAGAACTCATAAAAGAAAGGGAAACATAAAACCAATTTAATGTGAAAATGTTAGTGATTAAGACAACCAAGTATTTTCATATAGCAATGACCACAGAGAGTTTTCCCAACACCATCACCCCTCAACTGGAACCCAGAGCAGCAGTACCCACAACAGAAGAGCTAACCCCATCTCTGAGAGCTGGACATGAGTCTGCTTCTTGGGCTATGGCAATCTACCTTTCAAGATGTTCTATGGAATTCATTCTGCCTAAAGTCTCAATATTCAAGTCAGCTCAGAATGCTGGGTTTGTGTTCATAGAGACACCTGCTCTTGAATGACCCTATGGCAGTCAGGATTAGCAAGAATTCCCAGGTGTATTTTAAGACTAACCATAGATTAGCTAGGTTCATTGGCTCTTTCATAACTATTTCCCTTCTCTATGTCATATGTCGATATTGACAAGGGGCAAACATTGTATACAATGCAAAGGAAAGTCAGATGTTTCTGCTTCCAGAGATATGACAGGAAGAATGCCTTAGACCCTAATATCCTAACATAATATCATAATTCAAGGGACTAAATGAAGCTCAGGACACCACTCTCAAGGCCTGACTACTCCACACTACAGCTTGACTATCTCCAGAAGGCCAATGGAGCACAAAACTTCCAAACTAAGCTAAAGTTGTGATCATTATGTTCTTCTCTTCCATTGATGGAAAAATGAGATGAGCACAAAGGAAATCAGAGTAAGAGATGTTTAAATTCTTACGCAACTGAATACTGAGAACATATGTGTTACTTGATTTTGGTGTGTTAATGAATTTTAATGTTGCTTTTTCAGTTTTGCCAATGAGGTGTTCAGTTACATTCCTACTAATATGTTCTTGGAACTAGCTTGCATGCATTTCAGAAGGTGGGAGAGGACATGTTAGCCATGGAAATTGACCTTTCTCTCTGTGTCTCTTTTTTCTCTGTGTGTAAGAGGGTGAGAGACAGGCAGGCAGCAGACAGACAGGCAGGCAGTCAGGCAGGCAGACAGACAGACAGACAGACAGACAGACAGACAGACAGACAGACAGACAGTGAGACAGTGTCTGGCACTTTTCTTCTTTATTTTTCAATTTGGAAAGAAGTATAAAACTTCAAAACAGCCCCTAATGATTCTAAGGATTCACTTTAATCTTTTGTAAGAGCTACTCTTCTATCTATGATTTTATTAACTTGGGTGTTTTTCTTTCTCAGGATTTAATGCTGTTGTCTTCTATTGTTCAAAAACAAACACTTTGCATAGTTTTATATATAGTTTCTATTGTTATTGGATAGTCCATTTCATTCATTTCTGCCCCAATATTTACCACCTTTTCCATTTACTGCTTTGGGTTTGGCTTGATCTTGTTCTAGGACCTGAGGCAAGTCACTAGGTCCTTATTTGACATCTCTCTGAATTTGATCATTTAATTGAGTTCTTTGTGTATTTAATACAGGCATTCAAAGCCATATAATTTCCTCTGATCTTCACATAACTATATTGCAAAGTTGCTAGGATGCTGTTTTGTCACTTTCATCTGATTCTAGGAATTGTTTGTTTTTATCTATGACTTCTCAATAAATAAATGGTAATACAAGAGGCTACTGTGCTTTCTCCAATTAATTTTGTAGTCCTCTCATTTACCTTTGTACTACTTTCTAGTTTAATTTAGATTCTCTTATCCTTTTTAAGATTTACTTTGTGGCTTAGAATGGAGTCTGTTCTTTAGATGGTTCAATGGTCTGCAAAGAATGATCTATATATGTATACATGATTGATCTGATATAATATAAATGTCTATTGTGTCCATTCATTTCTCCTGCAGTTTAATTCTAAAGTTTCTATGGTGAATTTTATTTTCAATCAACAGATGAGAGTGGTGTGCTGAAATTATTCTCTGCTGTTTTATTTTGATATAAGTGACTATATATATATATATATATATATATATATATATATATATCCATGTCCATATGTCCATTTGTTTTAATTGAAGCCCCATCATTTGGTGTGCATGTATTTATAATTGTTATGTACTTTGAGTGACTTTTTTATTTATTTGTTAGTGAAAGTGTTAGTTTGGATTCTACTTCACCAGATATGAGGAGAGCTGAACCAGTTTGGTTTGGGCTCCCACTCTCCTAGTAGATTTACTTCAATCATTTAACTCTCTTCATGTGGAGTATCATTAACAGCAAGGTTTATTTCTTGAAGAAAACTGATGAGTACAGTTTTAAAATCTAGTTCAATAACATGTGCATCTTTATAGCTAAATTGAGGTCATATAAGGTTAAGAAATGATTGCTAATAACTATAAAATTTGTTGGGGCTTCTTGATGAATTGTTGTTTGCTTACTTGTTGTTTGTTTGTTTGCCTTTTTCCCTACTCCTCAACTATATTCTAGTTTTTGACATTCAGTTTTGGACACATTGGATTCCTTTCCTGATAACCATTGTTTATCTCTTTATCCCATGACATTAATATTTGTGCTCTCATGATTGAAACACTGCACACTCTCACTTGGAATCCAGACCAGCCATATCCACAGCAGGAGAGCAGACTCCATCTCTGAGAACTATATTAGAGGTTGCCTCTAGTACTGGCAAGCTGCCTTTAAAGATGGGCTGAGCAATGTGAAGTGTAGTTAATGTCTTAATATGCAAATAAACTTAGAAAAACTTGACTTGGTGCTCAAAGAACACCTGCACTTGAGTCATCCTGTGGCAGTTAGGATTAGTGAAGAATCCCCTAGAGGGTTGTAAGTATATGCCAAGTGATGTTGTAGCTGGCCATGTGGAATCATCATGTTCTGTTTTTCTGAACTCCTGTGGGAGAAGTGAACTCCCATTGCTCTACTGTAAAGGATGTGAGTTCCAGGAGCACTCTTATCCCTCAGAATTAAACTTTTAAAACATGCTTTTATTTTTGCTTTATGGATATATGTGTTTGGTCTATATGTACATCTGTGCACCACATTTGTACCTGTTGACATTTGATTTTCAGAAATGGGGAAGTGGGTTCCTTAGAAGTAGAGATACAGATGGTTATGAGCTGACAAGAATGCAGGAAACTGAATCCATATCCTCTGCAAGAACAGGAAGGGGTCTTAAAAACTGAGTAGTCTCTCTAGCTCCAAACTAGTGTTTTTAATCTCAGAATAATATATATGGCATTGTGATAATTCTCACCAAGAGAAAACCAACTTGTTTATTAGCATAGAAAAAAAATAATGTATCATGATTGCATCAAGAGGACAGTTGGTTCAAATAAGAGACTTTAATATAAATTTCATTAGGAGCAGAAATCGATTTTGTCTTTCTTGGTGTCAAAGATAGAAGCCTAGTATTTTGCAATCTTTCAGCAGAAGCTGCAGGGAGGGATGTCGATTCCCCATCTAAAACCTATATTCTTTGTTATATTCAGGAAAGATCCTACTACTCCTGGTCCGTTCAGGGATTATATCATGAGATTGCATAATTTTTTTTGCTCTGATAGAAGCCATGATAGTATTGATACTTCTTAAGCAATTCTTGCTGAATTGAAGTCTGTGGTTTTGGTATTGAGCCAGCCTTTCAACCCTGAATCACAACAAACTTAGTTACAGTGTGCACTCTACTTAAATTTTCCTAGCTTTCCTGTGCAAAAATTGGAGATGTCCTTATGTAAATCAAAGGAATTGTGCACTCTCAATCTCTCTCTCTCTCTCTCTCTCTCTCCCCTCTCTCTCTCCTCTCTCTCTCTCTCTCTCTTCATTTTTCTCCTTTCAATCTATATTTTGTCCAATAGATAATGCTGGCTTACTCAATGAGGTCTGGTGGTTTTCCTTCCTTTTATAAGGCATGGAAGATTTCCAGGGAGCATTAGTGCCATTCTTCATTAAATGTCTGGCAGAATCTCACAGATAATCAATAAGTAATGAGGTTCACACTCTAAGAGATATTTTTATTACCACTTCAATAATATTGCTTGCTATGGTTCTATTAAATTTTATTAATATCTTATTTGGTTTAATGCTGTTATGTCATATATTTCTAGACACATATATATTTCTTCTAGATTTTCAAATTAATGGGGAGTATAAGATTTCAAAGCACTGTGCAATGAATTCCTGAATTTCATTTGAATTTGTTACAAATCCCTCTCTCTTCTGTCTCTGAATTTATTAATATAAGTCTGCTTCCTTTGCTGCTGTCCATCTATTTATTTAAAGAACAAAAATTTTGAATAATTTTATTTACTACTATTTTAATACTCATTTCATTAATTTCTGCTCAGATGTTTACCACCTCTTCCCATTAACTGCTTTGGTTGGCTTGAACTTTCCTTAGACAGTGAGCTTATCATTAGGTACTTACTTGAAAACTCTGTGAATTTGGTAATTTGCTGGACATCTTTATTGTTTTTTAATGTAGTCATTCAAAGTTATATGATTTCCTCTCAGCATCACATAGTTGCATCTGAAAGATGATGGGATGCTATGCTGTCATTTTCATTTTATTCTAGGAATTGTAGTTTTTTCAATGACTTCAATAAATCAGTAGGAATTCAAGAGGTTACTGTGCAGTCTCAAATTAATTATTTAGTTCCTATAATTTGTGCTGGATTCTAGCTTCATTTAAATTTCTTTATTCTTTTTGTTGTTGTATTTTTTGTTTTGTTTTTTGTTTTTGTTTGTGCTTTTTTGTTTTTGAGACAGGATTTCTCTGTATAGTCCTGGCTGTCCTGGAACTCACTCTATTGACCACGCTGGCCTCAAAATCAGAAATCTGCCTGCCTCTACCTCCCAAGTGCTGGAAATAAAGGTATATGCCATCACTGCCTGGCAAATTTCTTTATTTTTGTTAAATTTATATTGTTATTTAAAATGAAGTGTATGTTTAAAAAGTTCATGGGCTGTATGAAGGATGCCCAGTACACATACATACATGAGACATATTATAGAAGATTTTTGTGTCTATTCATCACTTGTGAAGTTTAATGAAGTCTCCTTTGTGTTTTCAGTTTGAACCTAAAGATGAGAGTGCAGACATTTCTCTGTGCTAATGTGTCAGGACATATCTGACTTTCTATGTCCCATTGCATCCAGGTCTGTTTTATCAAATTGGACCTACAAAGCTTGATTTGTTTGTATTTGATATTGTTTTGTACGTTTTGGTGATTTCATGTCACTTACTGCTTTCTTTATATGCTTTTTTCAGCCTTGGTTTAGATTCTACTATCGCAGATATGAAAAGTGTTATGCCTGCTTAGTTTGAAACCCATTCTCTTGATAGATTTACTTTCATCCATACACAGCATGTGTATATCATTACCAGATAGGTGTGTTTCTTGGGGAAATCATCCAGTAAGGTATAATTTCGAAACCTAGCCCAACAATATGTCTATCACTTTCGCTTAATTGTGGTGACATAACATTATTAAGAAAGGTTAATTAATTCCTATACCTTGCTAGGTTTCTTGATGGATTTAGGTTATTGTTTATTTACTTGCTTGCTTACTCTTTGAGTATATTAGTTTTCCTGACTTACAGTGTTAAACATATAGGACTCCTTTCAAAGATAACCATTGTTTAATCTGTTCTTCTCTTGACATTACATTTGTGTGTACTGTTATGTCTTGAGACACTCTTTTTCTATGTACAAGTATTTTTGTAATATCTTTTGTCATCATGATCATGAAATGCTTTAGTTTCTGATTATCTTGTAATTTTCTCATTTCTTCCCCAATTTAAAAGATAATTTTGCTTGACATAGCTAATTTATTTGTCTTTTATTTTCTATATCTTAAATATATTTTTTTCAATACATCTGGCCTGTAAAGGTTTTCAATTAGAGTGCAGTTATCAGTCTGATATGTTTGTCTTCAGAATTGAGTTGGAATTTTTCTATTATTATCTTTTGAAATTGATTCTTTACTCTCTCTTTACATAATAGACACAATCTATGACACCCCGAGTTTCTTCTCGGGTGATACATACATTAGGAAGTGAATCCCTATGTTTGTCATGTTTATTTCGTTATATCTGAACTTTCTGTTCTTGTTTCATATAATATGCTCCCCATCGGCATTAGTTTTTATCTCAGCCTCTTCCCATATTTTGTAATTATTGGGACTGTTTTTTCTTAATATGCTAGAGTTCTTTGAAACTTATAGCATGATATTTTTAAACAAATTATTGATATTTTAGGGCTGGTTTCTTCTACTCTAACCTTGATTGAGAATATTCTTTCATATATTTTATTGAGTCTTATACTGTTTTTATCATTCTGTTATATTTGATACACTAATAATTTAATCCCCATCATTTCCATTTTATTTTTGTCCTTACTCATTTTGATGCCACATTGCTGATCTTTTTATCCATCTTGCTCATGTTTGCCTATATATTAGTAGCTCTCATCCTGATAGCTTTGTCTGAATAAATTTTGTTGGCATATTTTTTGATAATTCAATAATTTGTGAGGATGTTTGTAAAATCTTCTACCAATATTTTAGCCATTTCACTAGTTTTGAGTTAAATCCCTTGCTGGGAATTTTGGTCCTTGGGGAGCATTACTTTTGGCTTGATTTTTCATGATCTTTTCTTTCTCTGTTATGGTTGCCTTAAATGCCTCTTTTTGTTTAATTGGTGATTTTCTAAATTTAGAATTTTACTACTCTCAAAGGTAACTCCCCCCCCCCCCCCCATATTCACCTGCCCAGAGTATCTGCTTTAAGATAGGGCCATTATCACTTTCTTCTTCTTTTTTTATTTCTTTTACATTTTTTATTAGGTATATTTTTATTTATATTTCAAATGATTTCCCTCTTACTGGTTCCCTCCTCCCCAATAGTCCCATATGCCCTCCTCCCTCTGCCTGCTTCCCAACCAACCCACTCCCGCCTCCCCTTCCTGGTATTCCCCTTACACTGCCACATTGAGCCCTTCCAGGACCAGGCACCTCTCCTTTCTTCTTCTTGGGTATCATTTGATATGTAAATTGTTCCTTGGGTATTCCAAGCTTCTGGGCTAATATCCACTTATCAGTGAGTGCATATCATGTGTGATCTTTTGTGAATGTGTCACCTCACTAGGATAACATTCTCCAGTTCCACCCACTTCCCTAGGAATTTCATGAATTCATTGTTTTTAATAGCTGAGTAGTATTCCATAGTGTAAATATTGCAAACATTTTCTGTATCCATTCCTCCATTGAGGGACATCTGGGTTCTTTCCAGCTTCTGGCTATTATAAATAAGGCTGTTAGAACATAGTGGAGCATGTGTCCATATTTGCATGTTGGAGAGTCCTCTGGGTATATGCCCAGGGGTGGTATAGCTAGGTCCTCCGGTAGTATCTTGATGTGACTCTAACCAAACAAGTGAAAGATCTGTATGACAAGAACTTCAAGTCTCTGAAGAAAGAAATCGAAAGAAGACCTCAGAAGATGGAAAGATCTTCCATGATCATGGATTTGCAGGATTAATATAGTAAAAATGACTATCCAGCCCAAATGCATATACAGATTCAAAGCAATCCCCATCAAAATCCCAACTCCATTCTTCATAGAGTTAGAAAGAGCAATACTCAAATTCATCTGGAATAAACAAAAAAAAAAAAAACGAGGATAGCTGAAAACTATTCTCAACAGTAAAAAGAACTTCTGGAGGAATCAGTATCCCTAACCCTCAATCAGTACTACAGAGCAATAGTGTTAAAAACTGCATGGTATTGGTACAGTGACAGGCAGGTAGATCAATGAAACAGAATCGAAGACCCAGAAATGAACCCATACACCTATGGTCACTTGATCTTTGACAAGGGATATATAACCACCCAGTGGAAAAAAGATAGCCCTTTCAATAGATGGAGATGGTTCAAGATGCTGAAGGTCAGCATGCAGAAGAATGCAAATCGATCCATTCTTATCTCCATTTACTAAGCTCAAGTCCAAGTGGATCATGGACCTCCACATAAAACCAGACACAATGAAACTAATAGAAAATGAACAGGGAAGATCCTTGAGCACATCGGCACCTGGGCAAATTTTCTGAACAGAACACCAATAGCTTATGCTCTAAGATCAAGAATTGACAAATGAGACCTCATAAGATTACAAAGTTTCTGTAAGCCATTATCACTTTCTTAATCAGAATATGGACATGATTGGTTAGTATATTGTTTACACAAGACCTCACAATTTTTCCCTCTGAAAACATTAAAAACTTTAATCCATATGATGTAAGGACTGAAAGGTAGCATCTTTTGACACAAAATTAAATCTACCATCAAGATGGAAGGAGGTTTCTCAGTCACCACAGTTGGAAATCAGTTATAGAGACTTCAGAGGGGATGTGGCCCCAGAAACAAGAGCAAATATTATCACATTTTCTCTCCTTTGTCGATCCAAATACACAGATTCTAAGTATGTAATTTTTATGTTTCTATGTGAGCATGTGTATGCATTTGTGTATTTCTGTATGAGAGCACTGTGTACATGTATGCTTGCATACATTTATATGTGTATGTATGTGTATAAGTGCCTGCAGCATTTCCTGTTGTGCTTTGGAACCCTGTTGGAGTCTTGGTCCAGAGTTGAGGCATCTGGAATCTGTGGGCTGGCTTGGGGAATGATTCAGTCTCAACACAAAAAGTCTATGTTGGACACTTGGGAATGAACAAACTGCAGTTGGCAGACCAGGATGTTTAAATCTCTTTCAGTTCAGGCATTCAGCATTACTTATTTAATACTAGACTTTATCTCCAGGCACACACTCCAAACATGGCTTCCATGGTAACATTTTAGCCAATCAAAATTGAGGCATTCACTTATTCAGGGTGTTTGCCTTATCACATTTCACATACACTCACACACTCTAGGCAGGGTTACATTTGTCATTTTTATATATGTATATTACTTACATTTATTCCTTACACAACCCTAATATCAGACCTGAATTTAATGCCCAGAACCTAAATGACAAAAATAATAAATTAACTCCAAGTTGTCTTCTGACCTCCAGAAACATGCCATGAATATGTGCAAAATATGTGCAGCTACAATGCAGACACATATACAGAGACACAAACACACACACACTCTTGCACACAGAACAAGGCAATGAATTAACTACAATGAAATAAAAATGAAAGAATTTTTGAAAAAAAGAAGAAAAAAACAGAAGAAATGGACACTAGAAGTTAGAAAACCCTGTAGAGACTAGAAAAAGCAAGAGGCATATTCTTTTTCCAGAGTCCTCAAAATAAAATGGAGTTTGCCATCATCATCATCTCAGCCCAAAGAGACTTATGTTAGATACTGGGACTCTGGAAATATAAAATTAAAACTCTCTCATACTCAAATTGTTACAGATAGAAAAATACTATAATAATGATTTCTTTTCTACATTTTCACATAAAGGTTTTTCATAGTGAAAAAAAAAAAAAGAATTTTGAACCCTTTGTTTTTGCTGGGCTTTGCAAACTTTGTCATGAGTGTTTCATGAGCACTGGCTCTCAGTTAGAAGGAGGAAGTATGCAGACCCATGACTATGTGTGGTACAGGCAGCTAGTGAGTATCTCAAAGAGGTTTGTGTAGGAGACTGAAGCACTGTGGGAGGACCACTGTAGTACTGCTGACAGTAATAAACTGCCAGGTCTTCAGGCTGCATACTGCTGATGGTGAGAGTGAAATCTGTCCCAGATCCACTGCCTGTAAAGCGATCAGGGACCCCAGTGTGCCTAGTGGATGCCCAGTAGATCAGCAGTTTAGGAGATTGCCCTGGTTTCTGCTGATACCAGGCCAAGTAGTTCTTTTGATTTGAACTGCTTAAAAGACTCTGGCTGGACTTGCAGCTCATAGTTACCTTCTCTCCTCCTGACACAGCCAAGGAGGATGGAGACTGGGTCATTACAATGTCCCCAGAGGTACCTGAAATAATGAGTAGACAGTGAACATGCATACATAAGCAAACATAGGTTATAAAGACATTTGAAATTTGTCATTTAAATAACCTTATAATGTCATATTTTCAAAGTATTATTATACAAGAAATATTACACACTTGAACACACTGAAAATTTCTTATATAAAAATATGTAACTCTGAAACAATAATAATACTTTTGAATTTCTCACCAGACACCAATAGCAACAGCAACATGAGGACCTGCGCCTGTGACTCCATCTTTTCCCCCTGCCTGTCTGATGCTCCTCAATTCTTACTGGTTTATAAAGTCTGAGCAGCTGGGCTAGCCCGGATGTGCCCATGCAAAACAGTCAGCAATACAAAAACAAAAGCCTGGGCAGTGTGTGTGAAAGTAGCTGGTATCAATCAACAAATAAAACTACTATCACAGGAAGTATAAGCAATCACTGAAAGATAATAGATCGCAGATCAATAGGAATGTCCTGGGTGCTCTAATAACAACATTGGATTAAAATCCAAGAAATCTTTTTAAATTAGTTGACTTCTGCAGAAACTTTAAGACAGCTATCTTAGATTGACAGTTCCAGAGGAATTATAAAATATGCTCAGGAAATCACAACAACAAAGGAAACAGAGTAAAGCAAGGGTGGATGGTGGACACACAAAAAGGAAATGAACAAAAAGGAGGAAATTGATGCTAAATTTGTTCAGTATCTCACATCTGCAAAGCCACTGAGGTCTATGAACAGGGCCTAGGCTTCTGTTTCATGGCTAAACATGGTATAGAGATGATAAAGGAAGCTTAGAATTCATTCTGCTGAAATCCTGGGAGATATTAATTTAGTCCTGGGACCTAAGAAGCTTTAATCTCGAAGCAAAGGTAAACCCAGAAGTAAATAATAAGTGTTAATAAGTGGTTTTTTCCCATAACTTCATGAAACTGAAAATGGGCTCTAAATTTAGAGAATGGAAAGGAAATAAAACATCCAAATTTCTCCATGAAATCATGACTGTAAAACAACACTTCCAAAAGTGTTTATTTCAGAACTGCATATTCTAGGGTAATTTTGAAATTAGCAGTTTTGAAACTGGGTGATGATGGTCTTGCTGACAAGGTAAATATTTTTTATAAAAAACAACACCCCAGAAGGAAGCATAGCTTTCTTATAAGAAGTAATAATCATACAAAAATCAGTAGATCACCGTATCAGAGATTGCTGTCATCCAAAGTAAAGAAAAATGTTTGAGTGTGAGGAAAAAAAATTGCAATAACAGAAATCAAAGAACCTTGCAAGATTCAGATTACAGAATTATATATTTATACAGGCAAGCACACACATACACACACACACAAACACACACACACACACATATGAAGTAAATTATAGACCTGGTATTATGTATAAAGTACAAGAAACTAGAAAAAAAATGTTTTGGAAAGGAGTGGAGATGCACATCTGTAATCCCAGAAATGGGGAGATAGAAACAAAAGAACATTGAGTTTGGGGCCTGTCTGGGGTATGTAGTAACTTCTAGGGCAGTCTAATCTGTGCATGGAGATAGTCTTTCAACATGTGTATCATTAATCAATGGAGTCACAAGGCACTTTCTTTCCAAAGCAAAGACATTATCGAATGTTAACATTGAACATTGCCATTAACCAAGAATATTGCTGAAAATTAAATATGTATTTAACCAATATGAATTTCACTTTTATTTTGTATTAAATATATAATTTTATACATCAAATTTTCAGGTATAATCCATTAAATTATTCATGACAAACATATCCAGATCTCATCTATAAACTGCTAACACATGATCATTTCAGAGAGATAACAGTACGGTGGTTACTTGATAGTTTCATGGTTAAAGATGAAAGCTTATGTCCATTTCCCCCTCTCACCACTGGGACCCCATCTAGCTTAGACCTCTGCTGGACCTATTTATAATACCCCAGTCTCTGGGAGTTCATATGTGCATCAGTCCTGTTGTGTCTGGAAGATATTATTTTCTGAATTTTTATCCATTTCCCCTGGCTCTCAAAATCATTCTGCCTCCTATTCCACAGAGATATCTGAGCTTTCTTTTGAGGGGTTTGATGAAGATACTACATTTCAGACTGAATTCCAGGGTCTATTACTATCACCATTTTGTCTATTTTATTTTCCACTTAGCAAGAAGAAGCTTTCTGGTAAGCATCTGGGATAGGATCGTTCTGGCAGCCATTTGCACGAGGGAAGCAGGTGGCCTCACAGCATTCTGTACAAGGCCCACCAGGAGAGAGTGATCTCCCAGTAGCACTTTCACTTCTGAGCATAAAGGTGAGATCCCCACCTTCTCTCTGGAGGGGTACAACTAGGAGCACATAGGGCATATGATCACTGGAGCACGTGGGACAGGAGTCTTCTGGCCACCATTTGCACCAGGGAGCCAGGAAGATCCACAGCCCTCTCTGCATGGCCTGCCAGGAGCAGTACCTCCACTTCTAAGAGCAGAGGTAAGATCTCCACTTTCTCTCACATATCGCTCTGAAGGGAAACAGCTAGAAGCACACAGAACATATGATCAGTGGAGCAGCTGGAACAGGAGCCTTACAGGTTCCATTTCCAAGAAAGAGTTTCTCCCAGGAGTATGGACACAGGCTTACATGTCCAGAAGAGGGACAAGGTTCAGCCAGAGACAGCAAGACCAAGTAACACTAGAGATACCCAGATGCGAAAGACAAGCACAAGAACCCTACCAACAGAAACCAAGGTTACTTGGCAACATCAGAACCCAGTTTTCCCACCACAGCAAGTCCCAGATACCCCAACACACAGGAAAAGCAAGAGTTGGATTTAAAATCGCCTCTCATGATGCTGATAGAGGATTTCAAGAAGGACATAAATAACTTCCTTAAAGAAATACTGAAGAACATGGTCAACAGGTAGAAGCCCTTAAAAAGGAAATGCCAAAACCCCTTAAAGAATTACAGGAAAACACAAACAAGTGAAAGAACTGAACAAAACCATCCAGGATCTAAAATTGAAAGTAGAAACAATGAAGAAATAAAAAAGGGAGACAACTCTAGAGATAGAAAACCTAGGAAAGAAATCAGGAGTCATAGAACAGAATACAAGAAGTAGAGATAGAAGAGAGAATCTCAGGTGCAGAAGATACCATAGAAAACCTTGACACAACAGTCAAAGAAAATGCAAAATGCAAAAAGTTTGTAACCTAAAACATCCAGGAAATTAAGGACACAATGAGAAGATCAAACCTAAGGGTTAAAGGTACAGAAGAGAATGAAGATTTACAACTTAACGGGCCAGTAAATATCTTCAAAAAAAATTATAGAAGAAAACTTGCCTAACCTAAAGAAAGAGATGCCCATGAACATACAAGAAGCCTACAGAACTCCAAATAGGCTGGACCAGAACAACAATTCCTCCTGTCACATAATAATCAAAACATCAAATGCACTAAACAAACAAACAAACAAATAAGGAATATTAAAAGCTGTAAGGAAAAAGGTCAAGTAACTTATAAAA